>QODF01000315.1:101668-174219 GCA_024372805.1 Oostethus manadensis
GGGGGTTGGCGGACATCAAACCTACCTTTGACATTGAACGAGGCGCCTGTCCTCAGGCGGATATACAGGGTTAGTGTTGACTGACAACAGTTTGACGCTGTGCTGAAATGGACTTGACGCCCAGGTAACCCACAACGTCTCAATCTTTAGTAACTTTGGGTGCTATAAATGACGACCTTCGCCCGGCTGGCGGTTGATGTTTATTTGATTAGCGAGGAGCGTGACAGAGCGAGGAGACAAAACATAAAACAGACAGAGATGATTGACTTACTGGACTGGGCAGTGCGTGCCTCGATGGGCTGGGTGTAGACACCTAAACCGTTTTCGGAGCGGGCTGCCAGAGAGAAGCGGTACAGCGTGTTGGGCTTCAGACCTTCCACAGCGTATGAGCCCGCTGGGTCGAAGGTGACGTGTATCTGCAACGTTCACAATCGGGAATTATATACACAATTACACACACACACACACACACACACACACACACACTGTTTATTCATATAGAGTAGAAAGGTTAAAGCCAAACACAATCTTGTTTCAACACAGGAAATATTAAAAATAGTAAAATAACCCTGCCGCCGTCACAAAAGTGTAAAAAGAACCTAACCAAAAAAATTAACTAACAAAAGACTTAACTTTGATGCCAATCGCCAATCGGGAGGCATCTAGTCCGGATGCCTCCCGGGCGCCTCCCTGGTGAGGTGTTTCGGGCATGCCCTGTCGGGAGAAGGCCCCCGGGAAGACCTAGGACACGCTGGAGGGACTATGTCTCACAGCTGGCCTGGGAACGCCTCGGTGTCCTCCCGGTGGAGCTGGAAGAGGTCGCCGGAGACCGGGAAGTCTGGACTTCCCTACTGAAGCTGCTGCCCCCGCGACCCGGACCCGGATAAGCGGAAGAAAATGGAATCACACTGACACCGAATGACTTACAACAGATGCTTCCCATGCGTGTAGCACGCTCACATTCAAAATGATTGCTTGCTATGGAACTGTTGTCTCAGCCTGCCGACATGTGCAGCATTCATTGGTAATATCACCTAATCCAGTTGGAACGTGGTGCCGCTTAGGCTGCAGACTGACTTGTCTTTTTGAAAGAAAGTGCTTTGACCCGAACACATTTGGTTCTACCAGTGAACCACATTTTGAGGACTATACTTTTTTACGCCCACACACGAAAGGCTCAAACCATATCCAGCCGTTTTCTTCTCAAGTAAACAAGTGTACTAAAAACGGCCATGAAGCTCAACCCAATAGAGGAGTTTTGGGATGTTTGTCAGATAAATGACTATTTTGTCCCAAATCCCCTAAGAAACTAACAAGGTCTTGATCGCGATCCACTAACTCTTGACATATCTCCTTCAAAGCGTCTGGACAGAATTTTCTCATTCCTAACTGAAGACGGCAGCTGCTGTGCTGCGCCTGAGGTATGTACCACCATCACTGAAGGGAAAACGCTACAAGCAATGCAACGCTTTGTCATGTGCACCGCATCACTGGACACAGCGCGTCTTGTAATGCTGCTGCTGTAATTCTATTAACAGTCCCATATTTCTTACCAACGTTATGTAAGTCTCTCGAGTCTCCGAGGGCCCACAATGGTTTACTGGGAAATCGAGCCATGATGCTGGAATTTAGACAGATAAACCCCATGGATTTTCTTGTCCTTGCATATTGCTTGTTTTTTTGCTCATAACTTTGGAGTTACTCCATATGGCTTGTTTTTTTTCGCCCCAAGATGTTTGTTTCCCAAAGAAATCACAACATTTAAAACGTAAAATTTGTTCCTAGGTCAACCAGACACCCAGGCCAAATTTTCCAACCCTTTCAGTTTACTTGATGTCAAAGTTTTACTACAATTTTACTGTAGGTATGTTATACAATCATTTTATTGAATTTATTCAACCATTGCCCCTCTTATGAAATACGATTGAGAACCCATTTACAGCGTTTACTGGAGCGGTTTGCAGCTGGGTGTGAAGCTTCTGGGATGAGACTCAGCACTTCCAAATCTGAGGCCATGCTTCTCAGTCAGAAACGGGTAGATTGTACCCTCCGGGTTGGGAGTGAGGTCTTGCCTCAGGTGGAGGACTTCAAGTATCTCGGGGTCTTGTTCACGAGTGAGGGACGGTTATAGCGTGAGGTCGACAAATGGATCGGTGCAACATCTGCTGTAATGTAGTCGCTGCACCGGCACCGGAGCCGGGCAGGCCAGTCGAGGTGGTTCGGAAATCTAGTCCGGATGCCTCTCGGGAGTCTCCCTGATGAGGTGTTTCAGGCATGCCCAGTCGGGAGAAGACCCCGGGGAAGACCTAGGACACGCTGGATGGACTATGTCTCACAGGTGGCCCGGGAACGCCTTGTTGTCCTCCCGGTGAAGCTGGAAGAGGTTGCTGCATACTGGGGAATCTGGACTTCCCTACTGAAACAGCTGCCCCCGCAAATCGGACCTAAATAAACGGAGGAAAATGGATTGAAACCTGTGCTGAATACATTTACCTGTACAAACCAGTGTATGAGTTGCAGTCACCAGCATTGGCGAAGGATGATAGAGACGCTAACATCCCTAAATGTACCAATACCTACCCCCTGCCTCCCACTGACACCTCTTTGCACCCCCCACCCCCCAAGCAAAGAGTTAGCAGTCTGCTGGCCTCTTGAAAGTTTTATGGACAATGATGAGAAAGCCAGAGCACCAACTAAGGAGGAGTTTGGGGACCACCAAGGAACAGCACAGTTTCGTTTATTGAAGCTGCCGAAAGAGGGATTCTTGGAGTGAGTCCCAGTAGCAGCCAATGATATGTAAAAGCTTTATATACATAATATGCAGTATATAAAACAATGATAGCCAAAGTATAAAGAGTAATTGATCGACAATATAGTTGCAGACCTCCATTAGCAGCCTCACTACTACCGCTCTTCAGTATTCCATGGATGTTCCACATCGGCCCATCTCCATCTCTCCCATCCATGACTGAGTTTAACATTGGCCGGGACTCAGTGCTTGTCGCAAGACAAGTTCAAGGGATAACATTCGGGCTAAATCCGGTCCTCCTTTTGAGGAATATGTTAAGGATTTTATCAGAGCCCTTGGAAAATGTCAACCCTCCGAACGCAATGCAGGAGAGGTGCTCAAAACAGATTGTTAAAGCAAATTGCAAAGCCTCCTGAGCTAATTTGCACATGCTGCTCATCTCATGATGCTTCCACAATACCATGTCCATATGTTGCCGTAGTGAACCACATTTTGAGGACTATACTTTTTTACGCCCACACACGAAAGGCTCAAACCATATCCAGCCGTTTTCTTCTCAAGTAAACAAGTGTATTAAAAACGGCCATGAAGCTCAACCCAATAGAGGAGTTTTGGGATGTTTGTCAGATAAATGACTATTTTGTCCCAAATCCCCTAAGAAAATAACAAGGTCTTGATCGCGATCCACTAACTCTTGACATATCTCCTTCGAAGCGTCTGGACCGAATTTTCTCATTCCTAACTGAAGACGGCAGCTGCTGTGCTGCGCCTGAGGTATGTACCACCACCTGACACATATTCTCAACTTTACCCAACACGGTCACGTCCAGTTTAATTGTATGAGTACAAAAATGTATGGTGATTAATAAATTGTTTGATTAAGACTGAATAAATGACATAAAGTTCATCCGTCTCGCCAGGCGTTTGGATGCGGTCCGCCAGATGCGTTCAAAGTGTTTCATGTAAGCTTTTAACATACAAGCTGGCGACATGACTTGCAAGTAGTCAAGAGTCTAACCTTTTGATAGTTTAAGTCGCTTTTCACATGCAGCGATCCGGACAACCACCTCTACCCGCGGTGCCAAAAAACCACAAGGCAACCCGGATGTGACAGCCCGCAACCGACCTACCAACTGCACTGTGACCATTTATGTTCCAATATGAGAGGAACTACATGACCTAAGCCAGGGGTGGGCAACCTTTACTCTCATAAGAGGCATTTTGCCCCCTTATTTAGTATAAGGAGCAAAATGTTGGAATCTTTCTTAATTGTGCTTGCTACAGCAGAATACAACAAACATACGGTAAAGACAGTTGGCATGTGCAAGGCATGTATTATAAATGAGGGATTTGCTGACTGAGGGGACAAAAGTAGTTTCCGTCATGTCGCACCAGAAAGAAGTCATCCGTGATGCCTTCACGGTCTTAAAGTCTCATATGCATTTTTGAAAAAGAGTTCAAAATATTTTCTTACTGGGCCTGGGACTGGAGAGCTGCATCCGCGGCGGGTTGGCCCACCCCTGCTTTAATCTGCTAAAGGATATGACAACACAACGGTACGCATATTCACCTTAAGTAATTCTATTATTTACATGATACTAGGGCTGCACGAAAGCCCGGAAAACGTATGGAATTTTCTGTGATGTGGCAAATCTGACCTGGACTGTGCCCGCACGCCAGGACGACAAACCTGCCACCTCCAGCTCTCGGACGCCCCCTGCGTGGGTGGTGAGTTTGTGGGGGCCACCCACCTCGCTGCGACCGTGAATGACGAGGTGCTCGGAGCTGTGTGTGTGTGTGTGTGCTCTGCCGACATGCTCGCTTTCAAATAAACTCCTCTCGCTGATAAAAATAAATTGCATTTTTTGGTTGATGAGATTCAACAGGCGACTTTGACATTATTCATTGGAATATGGATTCATCCTATTACCATATTGACCAAAATATCAAAAAATATATATTTCCCTACAAATATATCTGAAACTGGTTGTTTTACATTCGGGGTCTGGAGATTTACAGTCAGCACTAGGGCCGGACGTCTCGTCTCCCACAAGCGAGTCGGAGCTTTTCTTCCTGGCACTCACTCACTGCATTTCACTGATTTTGAACATGGTTTAAAAAATAGTTTGGTTGGCACTTGAAAGAGGGCTTTCTATTTTGATTTTGATTTTCTAGAAAAACTACCTGATTGGCTTCCCATCAAGATTTGAAGCTCCACCCATCCACCCATCCATTTTCTATACCACTTATCCAAGAGCTGTATAACGCAGGATAACGCACGCCTGATACCATTCCTCAAGGTAACGCCGTCAGGTCTTCATACCATCGAAAGATCTGATTTCCTTGTCTGCTGAACTGATTTGTTGTCGTCTTAACGAGCCAATAAAGGTCACACATGTATCGGATTGTGTTCAAACTGTGGATGTTTCTAGGAACGCTCGGGATCTCCACACGGGACAAATATCAGAGCCCTTTCCAGCATTTTGGTCCAACGTTATGGCCTTTCCTTTCCTCACTTTGAATGTCATTCAAAAGATGCCTTGCTTTTATTTCAGCCGACCTTAAGACTGGAACCTGATTTGCTTTGTTGAACCACTTAAATAGAACATTATCGATCCGAATATATAGGACCCCACATTTTTTTGTGGGGAAGATAAAATTTTTTTTGAAGGTCCCAAGTCCTTTTTTTGTTCTTTGATTCGTTGTGTTCTATTGTATCGTCCCGGCTCGAGTGTCCCGTGACACCCCGTTCATTCGTGGTCAGTACATTTGTATTTTTTTTTATTGTTTGTCTTGTCCAGCATCATAGCAGCCGAATGGTAGTCAAACTACCTCTTGGTGCCGAGCGAGTTTGCTTTACCAAGGGAACCTTCATGATCCATATGAGGCTCCCCTGGAAGAAACAGAACCCCGAAAACGATGACAGCTCATCCGTAATGCTGACGTCTGTGTAATTCAGCAATAATGTGCCTGCCAGGCAACAATTAGGGTCCTATTTACTGTTAAATGCGTAATCTGGCGGAATTTGCCGTAAAGTGAATAAAATACCATTACCGGGAGGAGAAGGAACGAACGTTCGTGTAGAAATTCTCCGGCGGACGGCTCAATCGTGGCGGAATCTCATTACAAACACTAAACCTCCCCATCCCAGACTAAACACCGGCGGAGTTTGGCTTCCCGAGGCATGCTAATGCTGGAGGAGTATATTTGCACTGCTTTAAAGTAAAAAAGCGTATTGCAATGCCCGATGACGACGTGTGGGTTCTGAGCATGTTCAAAAACAAGACAGGAAGCACGTTTTGTTTTTTGCAGCCAGCATTTTCTCCATAAATTAATACTATTTATCATGATCAGTTTTTGCCTTGAAGAAATGGACTCTTTATTCATTAACCCAAACATCGCACGGAAAATGCAGGTAAAATGTAACAAAACAAAACGGAACTTGGACGAAGAAATCCAGCAGATATCTTAGGGCCCTACAAACCTGAATGAAACTCCCTCATCCGGAGAAGGCGGTTCCGATTTGCAGTAATCGCTGGCGCTTCCATGGACCTCGTTAAGACACTCGGGACCCAGCAAACCCGAGACTGGCCGTGGATAGCACGCGTACATAAGTAATGAGTGAGTGCGACGCTGGTGGTCGATTGCGGTGGGGAGAGTACTGAGAAGAGGACTAAAGGGAAACGGGCCAGATTTGCAGAGGTGCCGTTAAATGTCTTATACTGCCGAGAAGGAAAATGAGGACGAATGAGATTGCGGCAACGCTATTATAGCTGTGTGTGTGTGTGTGTGTGGGGGGGGGGACCAACCCCAATTAGACAGTTAATTGGAGAAAGAGAACCAAATAGGACATTTAGCACATTAGCAATCATGCACAGGTGATTGTTATATTGATCCAATCGTGTAGATTTCAAATCTAATGTACCTGCTGCCCATCACATACGGACCAGCTCATTACGAGAGGTGTACGTGTTCCTAATTAGGTTCACGTTTGTTATGCAGTCGTCCCCTCGCTGCTTGAATAAGTGCTATTAATGTTGACAGACAATATGTAGTGTTCTAGTCCCTACGTGTTGGTATTCTTACATGGAGTTTTCCTTCCATGCCGTGTGGAAGTGGTGATTTTTTCTTATCCTGCTGCTGCTGCTTATCCTCATTAGGGTCAGCCTATCCCAGCTGACTTTGGGCGAGAGGCGGGGTACACCCTGGACTGGTCATACTTCTTTCTTTTCTTTGTAAATATTTGCATTGTATTAAATTAACTTTACTAGCAAATATTTCAACTTTCTTCTCTCTTTCTTCTAGTGTGACTTTATTGAATATTATGTTAGCAGCACTGCTAACATTCCGCTCACATTTTAACATCAACATCGTCCTAGGTTAGCCTGTTCACTGAAAAAACAAAACAAAAAGAGCAAATCTACAGCTCTTGGGTTTGTAGCTGACTGATAAAAATGAGATTTTTCAATTGCAATAAACATTCATATTCAATTACGAACATGTTTTCTAGAACAGACAGAATTTCTAGGCGCAGTCAAGGTGTTGAGGGAGTCCAGCTTGGTGACCTTAGGATCTCGTCTCTGCTATTTGCAGACGATGTGGTCCTCATGGCCTCATCAGGCTGTGACCTCCAGCGTTTACTGGAGCGGTTTGCAGCTGAGTGTGAAGCTTCTGGGATGAGACTCAGCACTTCCAAATCCGAGGCCATGGTTCTCAGTCGGAAACGGGTGGACTGTACCCTCCGGGTCGGGAGTGAGGTCTTGCCTCAGGTGGAGGAGTTCAAGTATCTCGGGTTCTTGTTCACGAGTGAGGGAAGGTTGGAGCGTGAGATCGACAGACGGATCGGTGCAGCATCTGCAGTAATGCGGTCGCTGTACCGGACCGTCGTGGTGAAGAGAGAGCTGAGCCGGAAGGCAAAGCTCTCTGTTTACCGATCGATCTACGTTCCCACCCTCACCTATGGTCATGAGTTATGGGTCATGACCGAAAGAACGAGATCGCGGATACAAGCGGCGGAAATGAGTTTCCTCCGTAGGGTGGCGGGACTCACCCTAAGAGATAGGGTGAGGAGCTCGGCCATCCGGGAGGAGCTCAGAGTAGAGCCGCTGCTCCTTCACATCGAGAGGAGCCAGTTGAGGTGGCTCGGGCATCTAGTACGGATACCTCCCGGGCGCCTCCCTGGTGAGGTGTTTCGGGCATGCCCAGTCGGCAGAAGGCCCCCGGGAAGACCTAGGACACGCTGGAGGGACTATGTCTCACAGCTGGCCTGGGAACGCCTTGGTGTCCTCCCGATGGAGCTGGAAGAGGTCGCTGGGGACCGGGAAGTCTGGACTTCCCTACTGAAGCTGCTGCCCCCGCGACCCGGACCCGGATAAGTGGTGGAAAATGGATGGATGGATGGAACATGTTTTCTAAATATGTTAAAATCGTGTCGATTTTCTCTTTTAGGTGTCTGACAAACAGTTATGCTGTACTAGAAGTGTATTTATTTTTGCACTATTGCTGTTTGGACTGCGGTTCACATATCGTTGTTTAGCCTGGTATCGCGTTGCGAACTGTATTGTTCGGCCCCCTGAGATTCCCAGCCCTACATGTTTCTATTAGAACATATTCCATTTTGCATAACAGGGCACACTTTAAACTACAGGAAGTAGTGATCAGTTTATGATGGCTAAAAAATAAAGATAAAGGGAAACAATGTTGGACCCGAAGCAACAATACCATTCATTTTTTTGTACCTTTTCCCAAGGGTTCCCCTATCTCTGGGGCTGAGGTTACCGAGGGGGTCAAAAAGCTCCTTGGTGGCAAATCCGCCCGGAGTTCCTTAGGCCCGGATGCTGTTGGCGGGTCTTGGTTGACACGACTCTGCAGCATCGCGAGGACACCGGGGTCGGTGCCCCTGGACTGGCAGACCAGGGTGGTGGTCCCGCTTTTCAAGAAGGGGGACCGGAGGGTGTGTTCTAACTATCGTGGGATCACACTCCTCAGCGTTCCCGGTAAGGTGTATTCAGTAGTTCTGGAGAGGAGGACCCGCCGGATAGTCGAATCTCGGATTCAGGAGTAGCAGTGTGGTTTTGGTCCTGGTCGTGGAACTGTGGACCAACTCTATACTCTCGGCAGGGTCCTTGAGGGTGCATGGGAGTTGGCCCAACCAGTCTACATATGTTTTGTGAACTTGGACAAGGCATTCGACCGTGTTCCTCGGGGAATACTGGTGGTGAGTGCTCCAGCTATATGGGGTATCGGACCACCTAATCCAGGCGGTGTCAGGGTTAGGTTCGCAATGCCGGCAATAAAAGCCAGAGCTGCCCTTTGTCACCGATTCTGTTCATTAATTTCATGGGCAGAGTTTCTAGGCGCAGCCAGGGCGTTGAGGGGTTTCAGTTTGGTGGCCAGAGGATTCGGTCTCTGCTTTTTGCAGATGATGTGGTCCTTCTGGCTTCATCGAGCAGTGACCTTCAACTCTCACTTGATCGGTTCGCAGCTGAGTGTTGTTCACGAGTGATGGAAGGATGGAACGCGAGATGGACAGGCAGATGGTACGGCGTCTGCAGTGATGCGACTCTGCACCGGTCTGTCGTGGTGAAGAGAGAGCTGAGCCGAAAGGCAAAGCTCTCGATTTACCGGTCGATCTACGTTCCTTCCCTCACCTATGGTCATGAGCTTTGGGTAGTGACCGAAAGGACAAGATGGCGGGTACAAGCGGCCGAAATGAGTTTTCTCTGCAGGGTGGCTGGGCTTTCCTTTAGAGATAGGGTGAGAAGCACCGTCATCCGGGAGAAACTCGGAGTAGAACCGCTGCTCCTCTGCATTGAGGAGCCAGATGAGGTGGCTCGGGCATCTGGTTAGTATGCCTCCCGGACGCCTTCCTGGGGAGGTGTTCAGAGCACGTCCAACTGGTAGGAGGCCTTGGGGAAGACCCAGGACACGCTGGAGAGATTATGTCTTTCAGCTGGCCTGGGAACGCCTAATCATCTGCCAGGAAGAGCTGGACAAAGTGGCCGAGGGAAGGGGACTTCTGGGATTCCCTGCTTAGGCTGCTGCCCCCGCGACCTGACCTTGGATAAGCGGAGGAAATTGATGGATGGACACCATCTGTCATCCAGCTGCTATTTTCTCATAATACTGAAGCATGGATGTGGGGCCAAATGACAGCATAAAGCTTGTACACCCCCAAGTGTAATGACAAAATCCCCAAGGTAACACGACTGGTGCAAGGGAGAAATCTCCTCCCTTCTGCTTCTTTCATTATGGCTTCCTACGTTAATTTGCCCCGTCGTCGAGGAGGCAAGCAGCCACGAGGAATTCGCCATCATGGTTCACTTCCACTCTTGGGACTTTTGTCACGCTGCCACACAAAGTTTCGACAAGGTCGTCGCTATCACCGGAATGTCTCTTCTGCCGTTAAGTGGAGTTGGATCTCTTCTGCCCCTGATAGGCTATGCACACACACCCCCCCCCCCCGTTGTGGAATTGAACTCCAGGTGAGGTGGAGGATTTGTGCCGAGTCCCCCGTCATTAGCATTTCAGTCCAAGCCCATCTCCATTCACTCAACAGTGACAGAAACCGTTAAGTAAAGGGCAAACGGTGGCCTGTCTTCACGTAGGTATGTGGTTGGTTGTGTGCTGGCTTGCCCTTCACAAGACTGAAAGTCATGCTATGTACTTACAAACTGCAATCAAGCATTTGCCATAACTTGCAACAGTCTCTTGGAGGAATTTTGGCCCACTCATCTTTGCAGAATTGTTGTCATTCAGCCTCATTGGAGGCTTTCCCAGATGGAAGCGCCTTTTGAAAGTCATGCCACAGCATGTCAATAGGATTCAGGTCAGGACTCTGACTAAACCAGTCCAAAGTCGTCATTTTGTTTTTCCTTTCATTCAGATGTGGATTTGCTGGTGTGTTTTGGATCATTGTCCGGCTGCAAAACCCAATGGCCCAACATTCTCCTTCAGCATTTTTTGCTATACAGCAGAGTTCATGCTTGCATTCATCACAGCAACCCATGAAGCATCAATAAACAGTCTCGGACCATCACACTACCACTACCATATTTTACAGTTGCTATGATGTTTTTGTTCTCCTGAAATGCGGCATTACTTTTACGGCAGATGTCATTGGAGACAAACCTTCCAAGATTTTCAACTTTTGTCTTGTCAGACCTCAGAGTATTTTCATAAAGGTTACACTGAGACTTAATTTTTTTTTGTCCAGCACTGCTTTTGGTCTTGGAACTGTACTATGAAGGGTGTTTTTGGCCATTGTCTTCCCTTATGGTGGATTCATGAACACTGACCTTAACTGATGCAAATGAAGCCTGCAGTTCTTTGTTGTTGTTGGGTCTTTTGTGACCTCTTGGACAAATTGTTGCTGTGCTCTTGGGGTAATTTTAATCGCGCATCCAGTCCGGGGAAGGTTTACCACTCCCATGTTTTTGCCATTCCATTTTCCTCCGCGGGTCCATTTTCCTGCTTCGGGTCGTGGGGGCAGCAGTTTCAGTAGGGAAGTCCAGACTTCCTGGTCGACCTCTTCCAGCTCCACTGGGGGGGACACCAAGGCGTTCCCAGGCCAGCTGTGAGACATAGTCCCTCCAGCGTGTCCTAGGTCTTCCCCAGTGCCTTCTCCTGGCTGGGCATGCCTGGAACGCCTCACCAGGGAGGCGCCCGGGAGGCATCCGGACTAGATACCCGAGCCACCTCAACTGGCTCCTCTCCATGTGAAGGAGCAGCGGCTCTACTCTGAGCTCCTCAGCCTAATGTTTTTGCCATTTTGCCACTTCTTCCTAAATCTCTGGAAATGTTCTTCTCCTAATATTATGACTTTATTTTCCTGATATTTTGACAATTACCATAATTACCGTGCATGTGTGGGTATTGTCTGGGTACATGTTTGTATGCAAACGTGCATTAATCATCTCTCCCCTCCAGCCCCGTGCACTGGTCCTACAAGACAGTAGCAGGTCTACCTCGGAATTGTTTTGTCTCGCTGCGAATTTCCTCTTCCGCTCACTCTCTCTCTTTTCTTCCCCCAATGTGTCACCCTGCCTCCACCATTTAACCTTTCCTCTGATTTCCTTCCTCCCTCTCCGCCTCCTTTTCTCGCAGCTTTTAATGCCAGTGCACCTCGTCCTCGTCTCCCCCCCCCCCTCCCCCCGCTTAATAGTTCTCTTACATTTATTCATTTCTGTCCAGCAATCTTCTGCCACTTCCCTTCAACAGGTTTTTCTCCTCCTCATTCACTCTCTTTTCTTTTTTTAACACTATACTCCAACACATCCATCCCCACCCACCCCTCTACTTTTCACAATGTTATTTAGCCAACCGTCATTCTTCTTCTTACTCTCCCCCCTCAAAGCTCTGATTCCCCGTGACCGCCGCCGGTCCTACACGCACATTTTATTCTGGAGGACTTTGGAGGGATTTGTGGTATTTTGTAATAGGGAAAACGATTCTTTTGCGTCTTTAGACTTCGCAAAAAGCTCCACAATTGTCCCTCACAAGCTTCCTCGCTTGTCAGTACACGTTTTGGGGGGGAAAAAACGCCCCAATGTTTTTTGCTTTTGTAAGTTCAGAGTAGAGCTGCCACAATTAATCATAGAACGGATGATTAATCGATTATCCAGTTAATTAACTCATTTGGTATTCCATTAATTATTTTGTGTTTTAAAATTGTCTTGAATTGTTAAATATGTTTAGTCACCCATGAAAGCAAACCTCCTAACTTTGTTTTAAGGAAAACACATCAGCTTTGACTTTAGGAAACAGTGATGGGCATTTTTGCCTTTTTTCTGATGTGCTGCAGGGCATGGGTGTTCAATATGTGGCCCGGGGTCAAGTGAAATAACAAGAACAAATTCATATTATGAGGGGGAAAAATTACCAGGAGAAAGTTGAAACAATTGAAAATTAAAAACAAAAACGGGGGTGACAACTGTAATTTTACAAAACAAAACAGTAATACGAAAGACGTGACGGCGTTTTAGTACCATAAAGTTGAAATATTAAAGAAATGTAGTTTATTTTTTTTAGAATTAGGACAAACAATAAAATGTCTTTTTGGGCAAATTTGGTAGCGGGAAAAAGTCATACCATGGGAATAAAGTCAAAATATTACACAAATAAATTCATTTTATGCCACAATTTTGCCTCGGTTTGCAGGCATTCTCCAGTTAGCATACAGTTTCTTTTGCTTTTCCATCAGAAAACGTCCATCCTTGTTAGCATCCTATTAGCTAAAATGCATACAACAATGCTAAATGCATGTACATTATAAATGAAAGGGCTAAATCAGGGTTTAGTTCCCCCCAAAAACTGAAATGCATTTATCTGTACTGTACGGACAGAAGTCGGAACTAAAACCAGCAAAAATGGGGAGCAGTGAAGCGTACCAGCGTTTAATGATGAAATTGCATGCTGAGTGCGACACATTCTTATGTTCCCCCTGACAGTTCACCACGGCCCCCCAAGGGGGGGCCCCACTTTTTGAGAGGCACCGGGCTCAGGTTGCTTTTATTATAGTTTTATAGCTTCTTTATCAAAATGCTGGCCCTAGCAACATTCTTTGGCGCCATTTTGGGTTACAGTCTTGAGGTGAGAAACACTATGAGAAACTCATGTCAAAACAGGAAGGTGGTGGTGGCTGATCTCACTGCTACAGCACGTCGGTAATCACACTGATTCATCCTTTTCGTCCAGCCACCCATTTTCTATGCCGCTTGTCCTTATTGGGGGGGTATGTTGGAGCCTATCCCAGTTGGCTTCGGGCGAGACGCGGGGCCAACTCCATGGAGATTTGAACCCAGGTCTTCCAAAAGTCCCGACTCTGTGGCCAGCATGCTAACCCCTCGACCTATAATTGTAACTATAATTGTAAAACGATGCATTTCAGTATAAACGTCTTTTCTGGAACAGATAAACTGGATGCACATTATTCTGCATGGGATTCATTCATTTAGTTAGCGTCCATTTCGGTCCAGGTCGGAACAAATTAATGTCACCAACCGAGGCTCCACCGTTTTTTCACCCCGTTCGACCCCCAGGGACCATAACATCCTCTTGTTCATAACCGCTGCCACTCTTCCGTCATCCCAGTGAGACGTAACCTCTTTGGTTTGGTCCAGCCTCGCCCACCCACCACCTACGACTCACCTCCCCGTGTGTCCATCATCACTCCTGTCAGCCTGTCTGCCGTCTTGACACTTTACCATCGTGGACGGATGCAAACGCAAAGGGCATGTGTTGCGGAGAAATCGCCGGTCGGTGACGTATTCCCCCCTCCTGTCCGTGAGCGTCCTTGAGCAAAAGTGGAGAAGGCTTGAATGCCTCCAGACGGGTGGATCGGCGTCAATGGAGTGGGAAAGGACACTGTAAGAACCCCCCAAAATTACCACTTCCACATGGGGTGAGGTATCATGTTGGACATGCCATGGTTGATTCCATGTACTGTGTTCGAATGTAGCGAGGGACGACCGTACTGCATAATTTGTTGATTCAAAAAAGTGAGCCTTTTTGTATCTGCTCCCACTTAATGTGATTCCTTTCGCTGGTCAACACCAAATTTATTTCCGCTGATTTTGGATTATTTTTCATGGACTGCATCCTAAAATCATATTGACTTTGCTCAATCATGTCAACTTAGCTGAGCTACATATTTGTTTTTTTGAAGTTTCTGTCTGCATGTACGGGTATTTTCGCGTCAGAACATGCAAAATTATTTTATATTTGTTGCACATTTTGCATGTGCCAGCTTATGGCCTAATTGGTTTTTTTTTTAATAGTACATGTGAATAAAATGGTTTTGACTAGAAGATCTTGGAAAAAAAAGAGCCTTTCAACGATGGTCCTAAATTAGTTGAAAAAACCTGCACAAATATTTTTTACCAATGGTAGCCATCCGAGTACGTACATAACAGTGGTTTTGGCCGAATAAACCGAGCCCGTGTTTGACTTAAAACAACCCGGCATCGTGACCGCGCTGGTGCTGGGTGCCAAAAAGTTGCAGCTACTGAAGGAGAACTAAGTATTCTCAGGGCGTTGAATTGAATTGCTCATCCGAGCAGGATTCATCAGCTCGTGCTCGATGACTAGGTGGGACAAACAAGATCCAATATGTATCCTCTGAAGCAACGATCCGTGAGTGGGACTGAACACGGACGTGGAAAAACTTTCAGTTTAAATTATTATTTTTTTAAATCATTTAAAAACAAAAAATAATAATTTGTAAATAACCATACACAATTTTTTTTATGTCGATATCAATTTTGGAAATATGGGCCATGTCATCCTTCAAAAAATAATATATGGTTGAAAATCCCACAGTTTTTGCATGTTTTTGGATCCAACTGTCCTTGACAGTTTTTCTTTCATCTCATATTGGGTTCCAAATGCCAGTACGATGTGGGGGTGCCCAAATGTAAGGTTTGATGATGTTATTGCGTGGCGATGTAAATATTTGTCCGATCCACATCCTCAGGTTAATGCGGGCTAGCACATGCACATCATTATAATCTCTCGGGAAAAAGGAACTCCAGGCTCGTATTGGTATGTTGGTGGGTCTGTATTCATTTAGTGCTTTTAGGCTGATGTTTCCCCGTCTTAATCATTGGATTGCTATAATGTGAGCGGAGAGCCGGTGCAGACAGGAATGGTTTCCCTCCTTTTTGGTGTCAAACGATGGTCGTTAGGCCTAATCCCCCATTATTTCAGGCATGTGTATGACCGCCATTACATCTGAACGGAATTCCACCCGAACGACCATCGTTGGCATTCTGATGACCGTCCTTTTGACACCACAGAAGAACAGAACCATTCCTGTCTGACTATGCATGCTCCTCTTAGAGCAGTGGCTTTCAAACTGGGGGCCGCACCCCCTCGGGGTGACCCGGCGGGGGCTACCACAAACATTTTCCGTTACCACCGTATTCTTCAGGCGGGGGGGGAGGAGCTGCACAAAAAGTTCGGGAACCACCGTTTCAGAGGATAACGACACCGGATCTTGCACCAATTTCTCAGACTGGAGCTGTCCTATCTTGTCAGGCTACTTTGTTCCACCTGAAGGTCGCTCGGATGAGAAGCGAAACGTCTCCCAAAGCGGTCTTTACATCTGCACGCGTTTTGCCGTGGCAAGTGTTATTTATTTATTTATTGCGCGCCTGGAGAGTGTGAAGTCTCTACTTTTTTTGCGTTGTGTTTGTGCATACATTTCCCATTTGGCGTGCAAATGTGTGACTGGAAATGGTGCACAGTAGCACAAAGTGACCGCGCACGACTTATTTACTTGTTTAAGTACAGTTTACATCCGGTGCATGACAGTAGTACATGCATTGTTCCCACGCGGGTAAGCATTGAACCAATTGGGGGACCAACAGCAGGCATCACCCCTGGCTTCATTAGTTCCTTTATTTGCAAGGGACCTACAAAGATCTTGGACTCCAGAGAAGAAGCTCTCGTTGAAAAAAGTAAGTCTTAATTATCTCCCAGAAAAAGGAGGCACAGACAGTGTGGGAGAAGGAATGACTTTAGTCATTATGATCATTTATTAATAAAATTCCCAAGGAAGATCCAAGAAGCTACAGAAAGTACTTGAGAATCCCCCCCCCCAACTAAGCTTAGCAAGAGGTGGTGGAAAAGTTAGCCTATTGAGAGGCGCTTAGATATGCACCGCCCGCATTGTGGAGGCATAAGCTGCAGTGCGTTCATGACTAGTTGACGTAAATTATGCATGCCACAAATTTTGAACACTTTTGTGTACTGGTTTCTTTGCTCACATGTGACCTGCATCTGACTTTTTCATGTCAGTGGGAACAGCACAGTTCCCTTTTTTTTCAAATGCGATTCAGATCTCATTCGCATGCGGATATAAAAGGGATATGAATGCGATGCTCAGTGGAATATATCCGACATAAACGTCATGGAAAAGCAACATTTTAACAGTAGGCACCCATGGAAAGATGTAGTCTATTGTGCAAGACTTGGATTAAAATACTCACCTATGTAGGCAAAAGTTCTTGTCATTCGAAAAGGATTTTTATAAGTTGTTAGTGAAGCAGCTGGTGAGACCAGCGATGTTTGGTTTAGAGACAGTGCAGCTGAGGACAAGACAGGAGGCAGAGCTGGAGGTAGCAGAGATGAAGATGCTGAGGTTCTCTTTGGGTGTGACCAGGATGGACAGGATCAGGAATGAGCACATCGGAGGGACAGCACATGTTAGAGGTTTTGGAGATAAAGTCAGAGAGGCCAGACTGAGATGGTTGGGACATGTCCAGAGGAGAGAAAGTGAATATGTTGGTAGAAGGATGCTGAGTTTTAAACTGCCAGGCAGGAGGCCTAGAGGAAGACCAAAGAGGAGGTTTATGGATGTAGTGAAAGAGGACGTGAAGGTAGTTGGTACGAGAGAAGACAGGGTTAGATGGAGGCAATTGATTCGCTCTTGTAAAGCGCGTAACAAGTGTAAGTGCAAGAACATTCCGGTAATGCCGAAAATGACCAAAATACGGCAAACTGAAAGTATCACATGTTCTTGTGATGGTACTCGTTACTGCGTGGTCACAGCTAGGGATGTTAACGATAAACCGATTCCATATGATGTACTGAAAAGTGCTGCAAGACATGTAATCGGCATTACCGTAGAATTGGATTGTTTGTGCGCTGCATTGAGTTTTTGTTTGTAAATACAGCATTTTTGAATCACAATGTAAGCTGTGTATATAAAACATTAAACATCGTCGGAGGTGTTTTTTAATGGCGGTCTTTGCAGGCACCATAGGTGCGTCCCATTACCGTAATGAGCTGTTTCTTTTTCTGTTTTTGTATCTTTCGAATGCACAGACAAAAGAGCCATCACATCACAAGGGTTGGCTATAATGGGCAAAATTACACACAAAAAAATTCCTTTCAAGACAACCGGTTGCTATCATTCAAAGCCCAGAGAATACAATCTTCTGGATGAATGGGAGTATTCACAGGCTGCAAAATAAGCCTTCGGTTTCCCTTTTTTCCGTTGCTTTTATGTCCCGCATCCACCCCGAGGGGTTTCGGGGTACTCCAAAGACAAATGAAATATTAATGCGCAAAAACAAACAAAAATTAATACCAAACTCGTGGACATCATCAGGCATTCAAATCAATACTTGTCATCTGAACAATTGTGGATGCGGCCTCCGTGGTTCTGTTCTGTTCTGTTCTGGGAATAGCCTGATTTATTTTAGGCTGACTCCAAATATGCAGTGAACGTAAGCTTATTTTACCTTCGTTGTCACGAATTACCAAGATGAATGCGGCACCGGCGTGTATTTTGTGCTCATCCATAAAGTTGAGGCATTGTTGTTTCAGGTAAACGATGACTCATCATGATGCATGAAGCTTGCCGTCGGTCTGGAACGAAAATTCTCGAATGAGAAATGAGTGACTACGGAGTTACAGGAGAAAGAAAATATAGAATATGTGATTAATAAAATATTCGCATGTAGGATAACGCCTTCCATTTTGTCTTTGCTTTTCCTGTTTTGTCTTTGTCTTCAGTTTGCTTTTTCTCTTTATTTTTCATTTACTGGATGGCTCAAGCTGGCGACAAAAAGCAAAGGCAGTAGGCGGGCACTTCTGCCAGGGCGATGAGTCCATACCCGTTCACACGATTCCTACTTGCAGGGGCTTTTTAGTAGCTATGTTTAAATGTAGCCCTTAGCGCGGGTGACCGGAAGCGGGTCACGGACAGGAAGTAACGTGACCATCACGTCACCGTGCATACACTTGGCGTGAACGTCTTACACGATGGAGTCCATATCAAAGCTGCTGAGAGAAGCGGCTAGCAGGCAGGATGGGCGGTCCTTGTTTTGCCTTTGGTTTTAGTCACCAGCTTTGTATGGAAAAGACAAAGACAAAACAGAAAAAGCAACGACACAATGAAAAACAAAGACAATGCAGAAAATGCAATGACTACATTTCTTGTGGAGGCTCTCAGTTGTTCAGGCGTCATTCATAGTAGTAGAGATCTTTTGCTTCAATTCGCAGAGGTTTCGTCAGCGAGTCTTTGGTAATTCTCTTACCCAAGACTACCTGACAAAGCCTCTGTACTTTTCTTACTGAAGACTCTCGCTGACGAAGCCTCAGTAGTACTCTTACTGAAGACTCTACCCGACTAAGCCTCTGTGCTTTTCTTACCCAAGACTCCAGAGGACTAAGCCTCGGTACTTTTCTTACACAAGACTCTACCGGACTAAGCCTCGGGACTATTCTTATTGAAGACTCTGGCTGATGAAGCCTCAGTAGTACTCCTACTGAAGAGTCTACGCGACTAAGCCTCTGTGCTTTTCTTACCCAAGACTCTAGAGGACTAAGCCTCGGTACTTTTCCTACTGAAGACTCTACCCGACTAAGCCTCGGGACTATTCTTATTGAAGACTCTGGCTGATGAAGCCTCAGTAGTACTCTTACTGAAGACTCTACGCGACTAAGCCTCTGTGCTTTTCTTACCCAAGACTCTAGAGGACTAAGCCTCTGTGCTTTTCTTACCCAAGACTCCAGAGGACTAAGCCTCGGTACTTTTCTTACACAAGACTCTACCGGACTAAGCCTCGGGACTATTCTTATTGAAGACTCTCGCTGATGAAGCCTCAGTAGTACTCTTACTGAAGACTCTACCCGACTAAGCCTCTGTGCTTTTCTTACCCAAGACTCTAGAGGACTAAGCCTCGGTACTTTTCTTACTGAAGACTCTTGCGGATGAAGCCTCAGTAGTACTCTTACTGAAGACTCTACCCGACTAAGCCTCTGTGCTTTTCTTACCCAAGACTCTAGAGGACTAAGCCTCGGTACTTTTCTTACTGAAGACTCTACCCGACTAAGCCTCTGGACTTTTCTTACCCAAGACTCCAGAGGACTAAGCCTCGGTACTTTTCTTACACAAGACTCTACCGGACTAAGCCTCGGGACTATTCTTATCGAAGACTCTCGCTGATGAAGCCTCAGTAGTACTCTTACTGAAGACTCTACCCGACTAAGCCTCTGTGCTTTTCTTACCCAAGACTCCAGAGGACTAAGCCTCGGTACTTTTCTTATACAAGACTCTACCGGACTGAGCCCCGGTACTTTTCTTACTGAAGACTCTCGCTGATGAAGCCTCAGTAGTACTCTTACTGAAGACTCTTCCCGACTACGCCTCTGGACTTTTTTTTACTCAGGACTTTACCTGACAAAGCCTTAGTACTTTTTTTTCTCAAGACTACCGGACGAACCCTCGGTACTTTTCTTACCGACCAAAGTACCTGACGAAGCCTCTGTACTTTTTCTTGTGTAAGATACTTTACATCTTATTATAAATTACTTTTGAGGGACGGCCATGTCTCAGGCACAAAGTTGCAGCGCTTTTAAGCAATAGTTTGAAGTTCTAAGGAAACAACAAAGGATCAATGCAACAAACTAGAAAGCATGCTAGGGTGCCTCCTTTTCGCAGTTTTAGCCATGACAGCCTGACAGGATGTTTGACCTTTTGGGGCATGTAGAAGAGGACGGAACATGAGTTTGGACTTTTAATTAATGTTTTAAATCAATGACAAGGGTGCTGCGGTTCTTCTACTTTTTGCAACTTTATAGTTGGCATATTTAGGACAAAGAAGTAGAAGGAATTCCAGTGTGGGCTGAGCAAGGTCACCGCAGCTCATCCATATTGCAATGTTATTAAAAGAACAAATAGCCAATCAGAGCGGTCGGTGTTTACAGTTGCCAAACGCAAAGCGTTCCCCTTATTGAAGGATGCATATTTCATGAGGACTTGGTGATGAAGCAGCAGTTGGCTTGAAGTTTACGGCCGCCGTCGCATTTCAAACTTGAGTTGTCCTTCTGAAGGTTAATTACTTTTTGTGTTTAGCGGAAGCGGGGCAGGCAAACAATCCCTTGCAGCAGGGGTGTCCAAAGTGCAGTCCCGGGCGGAAAAAACCCCCCAATGAAATCAAGTCAAAAGAACAAAGTTGTGACCTAACTAGAAAAAATGTAATTTTAGCAGCAGAAAGTTGACATATTTAAAGAAAAGACTGTCTAAGTTGCAATATTATGATCAAGAATTTAAATTTTATTCAAGTAGTTTTCGGAAGAAGTTATGTTACGATAATAAATACAAGTCTAAATATTATGGTAAATGAAGTCAAAGGAGAAGAAAATTTACAAGAAGTAAGTTGAAATTGTTTAGGGTGAAAATGGAGCATAAATGAGGAAAAACAGCTGCCAATTTATGGGAATAAAGTCAATATATGAAGGGAAAAAGTTACACTTTTATGGCAATAAAAACCCAATATTATGAGGAAAAAATTATGTAAGAAGGTAAAATAATGCAATTATTATTATAGTGTGGAAATATTAAGAAAAAAATGATTCAAAACATTGAAACATTTTGAAAAAGTCATTTCGGGGAAAAGGTCATAATATTGCAGGAAGAAAATGTATGAATATTATTGAAGAAGATGAGCTATTAAAAAGAGCAGAGAATGAAAGTATATTAATAATACTTTCTCACAGACCATAAACCCGAAATGCAGTTTTTTGCTAAATTATACCTTCTGTATACATCTTCTAGTTAGCGCAATATTAAAGTTTTTTAGTACGTTTGGATACCCCTGCTTTACAGGATGAGTGCCCAAACTCAGATTTGTTCAAATTTGGAAACTATTCAAATCCCCTCACATTTTAATAGTTTTCTTCAAATTTTTAAATTGTAATTTATTATTATTATAATTTATATTTTTCTATTATTTTCTGTTGATTTTAACTCATCTCACTGCATTATCTAGTCCACCTGAAGTGTGGAATCAAGTCAATTTGGTTGGCTATCGTCAAAAATTTGAAACGAGACTTGGACTTGAAGATCGATGACTCGGGACTCGGACTTCATGGGGACTAGAAAATACTTGAGATCTTCAGTGAACGTGTTGAGCAAAATGTGTCCCCCATTCAAAGTATTCCCTAACGTGATCGTTACGTCATCAGACATTTTCCCCTTTCATTGAAAGCATTCTTAGAAGTTTCTAGACACCATGACATTTATTTATTTTAATTTAGTTTTTGCTCAAAATATATGTAACATATCTTGCCTTAAAACAGGGGCGTTTGAAGTGATTTATTTGCCCGTGGCACAAAGTGTAAATACTGTTTAACAAAAGCTCTAAGGAGACAGCACAAATTGAAAAAATAAAGTCAAAATATTAGGAGAAAAAAGTTGTAATCTAGCCCCGCCCCCCAAAAAAAAATAAGGTTGCGGAAAAGGTTATAATATAAGAACAATGTTAGAATAAAGTCAAAATATTACAGGAATAAAGTCATAATTATGAGCAAAAATTGAAAGAAATTGGAAAGTAAACAAAAAAACAACAGGCAGAAATAGAAAAAAATAGAAAAATAGAAAAAAAGAATAGAAAAAAAAGAAAAATAAACTTGTAATATTATGAGTCAATTTTTGTAACAGAGTTCATTTTTATTTTTTTAATGTCGCAATATTAAGAAAAAAAAGAAAACAATATAAAGTTGTCATTTTTGGAGTACTAAGTTGAGGAAACATAATATGGGAATAAAATAAAAATATTGTGAGAATAAAGTCATAATATTACATTTAAAAATATAATTGTTTCATAATGTATAATGTTTTTTCGGTTGACACTTTAATTCAAAACATGACAGGAATCAGTGTTAAAAATAACATTCCAAAAATAAAACCTTCTCGGCACAATTCCGAGACTTATTATCTTCTAAAATTGTTGCCACACTTTTAGTTGCATTCACGTTTAAATAATAAATAATAATAATATAATAATAAACACACAGGATATGGCGGAAATACATTTGAAAATGTGTCGTTCATGGATCCCTTAGCCAGAAAGCTCCCTGACCCTGCAAGAAACCGTTCTTATGACTTCTAAGGACTCGAACTTCACGCCTATGACTTTGGATATGACATGATTTGTCTTGACTTGACTTGAGAGTTCCAAAAGACTTGACTCGCCCGCATCCCTGCTGTACGCACCGTTGGACATTTGCAATGACTTCCTCTCTCCATCAGAAAAACACATTAAAACACAAGAAGAGATGCTGACGTTCTCCTGTGGATATGCTGAAGTGTGCACGTGTAAGCAAACACGTGCTTCTTTAAAGTCCACGGTAAATACGCCGGTGACTTGGGTTAGCTCCTATTTTCGAATGATTAGCCAGCAGATTGGCCGTGTCCTCGGTGTTGTAATAATAATAAAAGGAAATATCCATGAATCATGTGGAAGATGTGCATTATCTTCCAACTCTCTGTGGGATTTCAGACCAATTTGCTGTGCAGTAATAGCACCAGACGCTTCTCCTTGGGCAGCTTTGCCAACTTAATCAGCTACTCTAACCTTTCTGGTTATTAATGTAACCTGCACTCAGTCATGCACACACACACACACACACACACACACGCACACACACACACACACACGCTATGTATGCTTAGAATGGCATCACTGCTCCTCATCTGTCACAATTAGAAGGCCAGTCCTTTCTGGTTTAGCAAAATATTCATTCATTTTCCCCATCGCTTATCCTCATTAGGGTGGCGGGGATGCTGGAGCCTATCCCAGCAGACTTTGGGCGAGAGGCGGGGCACACCCTGGACTGGTCGCCAGCCAATCGCAGGGCAGACAAACAAACATTCACACTCTAATGGACAATTTAGAGCGGCCAATGAAGCTAACATGCATGTTTTTGGAATGTGGGAGGAAACCGGAGTACTCGGAGAAAACCCACACACGCACGGGGAGAACATGCAAACTCCACACCGAGATGCCCAACGGAGGTTTGAACCCAGGTCTTCCAGATCTCCTGACTGTGTGGCCAATGCGCTAACCACTCAGCCACCGTGCGGCCCCAGAGAAGAATAGTTCATGTTTAATTGAATATTTTTGTGTGTGTCCAAAACCATAATGCTTATGTTACTTTGCTCTTGAGAAGTTCTGTTCGGTCTTCCTCAATGCACATACCAAAACCCGAACAGCAAGCGAGCCTTGCAGGGCTTTCCACCCCTCGATGTCAACCATACGCTCGTGATGATGAAATATGCTTTCTCCTCCACAGGCGCCATCTTTGACGAGTCGGCGCGGAAGGACGACGAAGTGTTTCGCCTAGCGGTGGCGGACCTCAACTTGAACAACGAGATCCTGGAGACGGAGAAGATCACCATCTCTGTGGAATTTGTGGACGGCAACAACCCCTTCCAGGCTGTGCAAGAAGGTAGGACCGCATCGTCAACTCTGCAAAGACCCACACTCAAACCCCTTGTCGGATGTTAGCGTCTGGACGCAAATTTCCAACTGTACCAACTTGAACGTCCTCACAGTAAATTCACCTTCTCACAGCGCGTTAAAGCGGTCACGAAGACAACTCTCCGCCACCTTCGCCTGTCTCTCCTTCCCCGCAGCTGACACCCTCGTTCATACCTTCATCACGTCACGCACTTGACCACTCGAACAGGACAAGTGAACTTTCAGAACACTTCATCTGCATATGAGATACGGTGGTATGCTAAAGTTTGGGCACCCCCCCTGATCAATTTCTGGTTTGTTGTTTGGATCGGCCATTTCAGTTACAAATATCGGACGAAGTGATATTTGAGAAGTGAAACGAAGTTGGCAGGATTTACAGAAAGTGTGCAACAATTGAACAAAACTAGGTAGGTGCATAAATTTGGGCACCCCAACAGAAAAATGGCGTTAATATTTAGAAGCTCCCACGATGCCGCACTTCAGAGAAGATGAAAAGAGGAGAACAACTAATTATTACAGCAAAATTCGCAGGGGCCTGAATTTGGGCACCCTTCTTGTTGTATTGATTTGAACACCTTTAGCACTAATTACTGGAACACGACATTTGTTTGGTACGCTCATTGACCCTTGACCTATGTTGGTCTCCTCTTGTGTTGGGTGTTCATCCCACGACAGGAGACATATCGGAATAAAAAAACGAGAGGTGGCTCCTTCACATGGAGAGGAGCCAGTTGAGGTGACCCGGGCATCTAGTCCGGATGCCTCCCGGGCGCCTCCCCGGTGAGGTGTTTCAGGCACGCCCGGTCGGGTGAAGGCCCCCGGGAAGACCTAGGACACGCTGGAGGGGACTATGTCTCACAGCTGGCCTGGGAACGCCTCAGTGTCCTCCCGGTGGAGCTGGAGAAGGTCGCCGGGGACCGGGAAGTCTGGACTTCCCTACTGAAGCTGCTGCCCCCGCGACCCGGACCCGGATGAGCGGAGGAAAATGGAATGGAGTTGGACAATCTTAGCATATCGATACTTGCCAAAAAGCCTACATGAGACATCCCTATTTGCCCCAAACAGGGCCACACTACTGGGACAAAGAGTATAAGAATACTCTTAGTATAAGAAACACATAACAAAAGTAAAACATGCACTAATAGGACTTTTAACATTCCCCAAGTCTGTCTGTTCCTTGGACCCCACCATTACTTCCATAAACTCAAAATAACCAGAAAGACCGGAAGAAAGTGTAATATTTAGGAGGGAACGAGATGTACTGGAATAACAAAGTCTAAGTTGATTTGCGAATGTAGTTTTTGGTTTTATTATTATTTTTGGTGTTTTTCTGTCCGCATAGTGTAGTGAGTTAATTTGGTTTCATTTTCTTTGATGCTTTTGAATCCCATTGCAATTTCAACATTACTTCCTGTGGAAATACGGCAGACGGATCATGCAATATTTGTGTTTATTTTCAATGTATTTGGGGTTTTTTCGGAACGCAAAGCGCCGTCGATACTTCCTAAATAGAAGTCGCTAAATCGGACATCGAAAGACCCCCGCATCTCGAGAACAAATAAAAGAACGGAACGGAAACGCCGAGAGGTGTGAGCCGGTAGATCCATTGCACTAATGTGAGTTATGAAAAATGGCACATCACAATAAGCAGAAGAATGCACGCCGCACTACAATGGAGACGCCCGACTGGATTTTAATTCCAAGAGCATGATCTGTTATCCAAATGATTTACTGCATTCTCTACCCCGAGGACTGTGTGTGTGTGTGTGTGTGTGTTGATATATGCCGGGTTGCTTAAGTGAGTGTTTAAAGCCTCACATGCCCTTTCTCCCGCCCTCCTATCTTTCTTACTAACATGCTACCTAATTGTGGATCTGCTGCTGTCACTTTTGTTTACGTCCAACCTGTCTACAATCTTCTTTCCCGCCTATCGCCATAGTAACCTGGCCTGCCGTGACCGCAGGGCGGAAACTTGCGCCCGTGTCGCCATCGATTAACGCAACGAGATCTCCTGATTGGATAACAGCACAGAGGGGGAGGGGTTCCTTTTCTGGGCTTGTTTTGCAACTCCGTTTCGGGTTCACATGCTGGTTTACTGCACATGTAAACACACGTACATAACAACGGCGGACAGCGCTTAGTACTTTTATACTGTACACATTCACTTTTATGAGACTGTGAAATGCCGGATGAAAATAGAACAGGCAGAAGCTTCTGTCCATACACATACTACCGTAGATGCTACAACCAACATTTATTTAACCAAACACAGCCCCTCCTGCAGTCGCCATGTACAGTAGTGTTCAGAATAACAGCAGTCCAAGGCGACTAACCGGATCAATCACTGGGAACGCAACTATCAAAGCCAGTGATCAGCTCCAGGATGATCAAAGACAGTCTGGAGTTACCTGTAAGTACTGTGACAGAAGAATCCCTTGCAAAGTACCTGTGTTTAAAAAAAACCCAAAAGGCATGTCCATAAGAGGTTACACAACTGGCCTGAAGAGAAATGGAGGAACATTTTCTGGACTGATGAGAGTAAAACTGTTCTTTTTGGGTCCAAGGGCCGCGGACAGTTTGTGAGAGGACCCCCAAACTCTGAATTCAAGCCACCGTACACAGTGAAGACAGTGAAGCATCATGATATGGGCGTGTTTCTCCTACTATTTATCCCATAGCAGGTACCAAGGATCAGTTTGCATATGTCGCAATACTTGAATATTAAAATGCTATTTTTTGAACACACCCCTTTCAGCTAATGGCCCAGTTGTCTTAAGAGCTATGTTAATATCATGAATGCTGGGTCTTGCTCGTTTTCTGAGACTCTACTGCACCTTCTGGTAACGTGGCTGCCACGTGGTTAGCAGTAAAAATATACTAATAACAGTCATTCATCTGGTTTGGCGTTGAACATGATCCCCGTCTCGCAGATCCCGGGGGGTGAAATGACGAGGGCGGAGATTTGTAAGGGGGGGAAGATTTATAGCCGCGCGGACGAGTGTTTTGGATGCATGCGTCCGTAGACCCGAAAAATTCCCGCCCGTATGTGGACCCAACTTGCCGCCGCAATCTGCCCCATGGATGCTGTCCCTGCTGAGTTTTCCTTTCTGCTTTCTCATGCACTCCGAATTCTGATTGAAGTTAAACAAATGAGGTTTCAGTCGCAGCATCAGGTCAACACCGATCATGAGCAGCATACGGAATCCAAACTTTCAAATGGGTGCTCAAAGAAAACCATGTCACGTGACCTTGTTAAAAATATCCCCCATCTTGCAAAAAGTGTTGGCTCCTCGATCGTTTTTCAATTGTTTTTTTTGTCGCAGAAGAATGCATTGAGCCAGTTTGTGAAGTCAGCCATCAAGGCAGCCCGAAACAAATGAATAAAGACGACGAAACTGCTTAATCTTAAGTTAATGGAAGATTCAATGGGTTAAGCTGAAATATATATTATAGTTATACATGCACACGCCACATACTGTATATATATATATATATATATATATATCACATGTACTCACGTGTTTAATCACAAGCATCTCAGTCTATCTGCTGTGACGCTGGAGCTTGAGAGGCATTATGTGCTTGTAGAGCTAAAGTCAGCGTGAAGTGACTGCCTTCAGGCCGCGAGAAGAAACACTGGACTTTTTTACAGGAGCGTGATGTGAGTAACTAAATCAGACGTGGGCGCCTTGATGAGTACACAGGCAGGCGTGCGCCCGGAAAAGGAATGTTTTTTTTTTTTTCTGCAAAATGTAAATGTAACCTTTTGCTTATGGTGTCACCCTGTCTGCAGTTATTTATTGCCCTCTCCTTTTTTTGTTCCAAGTATTCACCAAAAAGTACTTCTACACAACTCTTATTACACTATATTGTTAGACCTTTCTAGGGAAGTGTACAATATAATACTAGAACTCACACTGATGGTAACTATTTCGTTTGTACCAGTTCAAAGCCGAAGACCAGGTTGCCCGGACGCCCACCCTCGACCGCCACCCAAATCGCACAGCACCGGACCCCTTATAATTGCCCCAGCAGGGGGTGGGTCTCCGGGGGGAGATCCCATGTTGCTTTTTCGGGCTGGGTCTGGCCGGGCCCTACTAGTGTAGGCCCGACCGCCAGGCGCTCGCCTGCAAGCCCCTTCCCCACGAGGTGCAGTGCCTCTTCTTAATGGTCTTCTGAAACACTCTTTGTCTGGCCCGTCACCAAGAACCTGTTTGCTTTGGGAGACCCTACTAGGGGCTTATATCCCGCGACAACAGGATCACTCGGGTACCCAGACTCCTCCATCACGATAAGGTGGTGAATCACGGAGGGAATGCCTCCCGAACTTCTCCCTGGTGGGGTTGTTTGGACATGCCCATCCTGGAGAAGACCCTGGGGAAAACCCAGGACACGCTGGAGGGATTATGTCTCACAGCTGGCCTGGAAACACCTTGGTATGGTGTAGGTGTAGGTGGCCAGAGATCGGGAAGTTTAGACCTCCCTACTGAGATTGCCGCCCCCTGGCCTGGTCCCAAATGGTATGGAACAAGCCGCACGGTGGATGAGTGGGTAGCATGTTGGCCTCACAGTCAGGAGATCAGGGTTCGAATCTCCGTTGAGCATCTCTGTGTGGGGTTTGCATGTTCTCCGTGTGTGTGTGTGGGTTTTCTCCGGGTACTCCGGTTTCCTCCCACATTCCAAAAACATGCATGTTAGCTTCATTGGCGACTCTTAATTGTCCATCGGTGTGAATGTTTGTTTGTCTATATGTGCCCTGCGGTGTACCCCGCCTCCCCCACCAAAGTCAGCTGAGAGAGGCTCCAGCATACCCACCACCCTAATGAGGATAAGCGGTATAGAAAATTGATGGATGGAAGGAATGGAACAAAATATTTTTGGACAATTGTCACAAGGATCAGTTGTATGAAGTATTTAATTATTTTTGCTGTTGCTTAAAGGGTTTGTTTAACATAGTTTTTAAACATTCATTCATTCAGTCACATTCAATGCTGCTTATCCTCACTAGGTTTTGCAGGGCTATGCTGGAGCCTATGCCNGGCCCAGTTGTCTTAAGAGCTATGTTAATATCATGAATGCTGGGTCTTGCTCGTTTTCTGAGACTCTACTGCACCTTCTGGTAACGTGGCTGCCACGTGGTTAGCAGTAAAAATATACTAATAACAGTCATTCATCTGGTTTGGCGTTGAACATGATCCCCGTCTCGCAGATCCCGGGGGGTGAAATGACGAGGGCGGAGATTTGTAAGGGGGGGAAGATTTATAGCCGCGCGGACGAGTGTTTTGGATGCATGCGTCCGTAGACCCGAAAAATTCCCGCCCGTATGTGGACCCAACTTGCCGCCGCAATCTGCCCCATAGATGCTGTCCCTGCTGAGTTTTCCTTTCTGCTTTCTCATGCACTCCGAATTCTGATTGAAGTTAAACAAATGAGGTTTCAGTCGCAGCATCAGGTCAACACCGATCATGAGCAGCATACGGAATCCGAACTTTCAAATGGGTGCTCAAAGAAAACCATGTCACGTGACCTTGTTAAAAATATCCCCCATCTTGCAAAAAGTGTTGGCTCCTCGATCGTTTTTCAATTGTTTTTTTTGTCGCAGAAGAATGCATTGAGCCAGTTTGTGAAGTCAGCCATCAAGGCAGCCCGAAACAAATGAATAAAGACGACGAAACTGCTTAATCTTAAGTTAATGGAAGATTCAATGGGTTAAGCTGAAATATATATTATAGTTATACATGCACACGCCACATACTGTATATATATATATATATATATATATATCACATGTACTCACGTGTTTAATCACAAGCATCTCAGTCTATCTGCTGTGACGCTGGAGCTTGAGAGGCATTATGTGCTTGTAGAGCTAAAGTCAGCGTGAAGTGACTGCCTACAGGCCGCGAGAAGAAACACTGGACTTTTTTACAGGAGCGTGATGTGAGTAACTAAATCAGACGTGGGCGCCTTGATGAGTACACAGGCAGGCGTGCGCCCGGAAAAGGAATGTTTTTTTTTTTTTCTGCAAAATGTAAATGTAACCTTTTGCTTATGGTGTCACCCTGTCTGCAGTTATTTATTGCCCTCTCCTTTTTTTGTTCCAAGTATTCACCAAAAAGTACTTCTACACAACTCTTATTACACTATATTGTTAGACCTTTCTAGGGAAGTGTACAATATAATACTAGAACTCACACTGATGGTAACTATTTCGTTTGTACCAGTTCAAAGCCGAAGACCAGGTTGCCCGGACGCCCACCCTCGACCGCCACCCAAATCGCACAGCACCGGACCCCTTATAATTGCCCCAGCAGGGGGTGGGTCTCCGGGGGGAGATCCCATGTTGCTTTTTCGGGCTGGGTCTGGCCGGGCCCTACTAGTGTAGGCCCGACCGCCAGGCGCTCGCCTGCAAGCCCCTTCCCCACGAGGTGCAGTGCCTCTTCTTAATGGTCTTCTGAAACACTCTTTGTCTGGCCCGTCACCAAGAACCTGTTTGCTTTGGGAGACCCTACTAGGGGCTTATATCCCGCGACAACAGGATCACTCGGGTACCCAGACTCCTCCATCACGATAAGGTGGTGAATCACGGAGGGAATGCCTCCCGAACTTCTCCCTGGTGGGGTTGTTTGGACATGCCCATCCTGGAGAAGACCCTGGGGAAAACCCAGGACACGCTGGAGGGATTATGTCTCACAGCTGGCCTGGAAACACCTTGGTATGGTGTAGGTGTAGGTGGCCAGAGATCGGGAAGTTTAGACCTCCCTACTGAGATTGCCGCCCCCTGGCCTGGTCCCAAATGGTATGGAACAAGCCGCACGGTGGATGAGTGGGTAGCATGTTGGCCTCACAGTCAGGAGATCAGGGTTCGAATCTCCGTTGAGCATCTCTGTGTGGGGTTTGCATGTTCTCCGTGTGTGTGTGTGTGGGTGTTCTCCGGGTACTCCGGTTTCCTCCCACATTCCCAAAACATGCATGTTAGCTTAATTGGCGACTCTTAATTGTCCATCGGTATGAATGTGAGTGTGAATGTTTGTTTGTCTATATGTGCCCTGCGGTGTACCCCGCCTCCCCCACCAAAGTCAGCTGATAGGGGCTCCAGCATACCCACCACCCTAATGAGGATAAGCGGTATAGAAAATTGATGGATGGAAGGAATGGAAAAAATTTTTTTTGGACAATTGTCACAATGATCAGTTGTATGAAGTATTTCATGATTTTTGTTTTGTTTAACATAGTTTTTAAACATTCATTCATTCAGTCACATTCAATGCTGCTTATCCTCACTAGGTTTTGCAGGGCTATGCTGGAGCCTATGCCAGATAACTGAGAGAGAAGCAGGGTACATCCTGGACTGGTCGCCAGTGAATCCCAGCGCACATATAGACAAACAACCATTGGCACTCTTCTTTATACCTATGGACAGTTTAGGGCAGGGGAGGACCACATCAGGCCCGCCGGGCATTTCCAAATGACTTTTTTTAACCTTTACCATAAAATTGTAGCTGGCAACTTGACTTGCTACTGTGGCACAGGAAATAGTCGGATGCAATATGTAGCTTGTACAAAAAAGCCCTCCAAACAACACATCATGCCCTGCATGTGGGCATGCAAATGGAGCCAAAATGACATCCGTATATTCTCCTCCTAACATGTGGACGTGTTTGTCACGTTTTTGATTGATTGCAAATCACGTCTTCAGGGAAATAAGGAGAGACATTCCCATAGTCCTGATATCAAACTCCACACAGATCACCCACACCAGAATATGAACCCAGATCTCCTGGTTTTGTGGCCAACATGCGAACCACTCGGTGATTTTAATCGGAATAATTATAAGGCTTGTGTACACTATTATTAATTTCTTAATATTTGGCTGTTTATTGGCTCAGCCCAAGCCAGGGGTGGGCAAACTACCAAACTATGGCCCCGGGGCCACATCTGTCCGCACGGTGGATGAATGGGTAGCATGTTGGCCTCACACTCAGGAGGTTCTAGGTTTGAATCTTCGTTGGGCATCTCTGTGTGGAGTTTGCGTGTTCTCAGTTTGCTTATGCGTATGTACATACGTACGTATGTACGTACAGTGGTGTGAAAAAATATTTGCCCCCTTCCTGACGTTTTGTCACACTTAAATGTTTGTGCTCATAAAAAAGAGTTAACTATTAGTCAAAGATAACATAATTGAACACAAAATGATGACTGCCAAGACTTTTGGGAAAATATCTTGTAGACTGACAAGACAAAAGTTGAACTTTTTGGAAGGTGCGTGTCCCGTTACATCTGGCGTAAAAGTAACACAGCATTTCATAGCAACAGTCAAATATGGTGGTGGTAGTGTGATGGTCTGGGCTTGTTCTGCTGCTTCAGGACCTGGAAGGCTTGCTGGGATAGATGGAAGCATGAATTCTACTGTCTAGCAAAAAACCCTGAAGGAGAAAGTCCGGCCATCTGTTGGTCAACTCAAGCTAAAGCCATCTTGGGCGCTGCAGCAGGACAAGGACCCAAAACACACCAGCAAATCCACCTCTGAATGGCTGAAGAAAAAACAAATGAAGACGTCGGAGTGGCCTAGTCAAAGTCCTGACCTGAATCCCATTGAGATGCTGAGGCATGACCGTAAGAAGGCGCTTCATGCTAGAAAAGCCTCAAATAAAGCTGAATGACAACAATTCTGCAAAGATGAGGGGGCCAAAATTCCTCCAAAGCGTGTAAAAGACTTGTTTTTGTGCATGTACACAGACGTAGGGATGTTACGGGTTGTGTTTTTCAGGTTCTAGCATTTCCCAGATATTGGTATCAGTCCAAGCTTTCATTCATATGACAAAACCGCTGATATCATTCGATTTCTAGCTGAAGTTCCAAGGCAGTGTTTGTGTTCCATTCGTCTGTGAGCCGTTGTTTTGGCACCTTCTCGGGCTCTCTTGTCAGGATATTTCTGCTGTAATTCCCAGTCCAAGAAAAGCCCGTCTTACACCGGACATTTGTGTACCTCTGCTGGCAAAGCTCGCTGTGTGCCACTTTTAATATTCTCTTGTTGGCTGTCGATGGACCGGCGGTTCCGAATCCCCTTGACGGGCATTTCTGAGGTTACGGTCTTTCGTGCTGGGTATCCTTTTGGGAACGGAACAGAAGAGCCTTTGGTCCTCACCGCATTTCCAATTGAAGACCAAACCTTGACCCTTCCATTGAGATTACCGTCATAAGTAAATTGACTATTCTGGATGAACAGACCAAAACAAAGTCCACAGACGCCAAAGTCTTTTCTTCAGACTCATTTGCTGTTTCCCTCAGTGGTCCCCAAAAAGTTTTTCCAAGATTGACCTGATGAATATACTTTGAGATATTGATAGACAAATTTATTTAAAACTTCAATTAATACCACTGTTGGTGTACAAAAGCAAATAACTCCCAGGGTCTGTAATACTGCATTACCAGCTGTGGCTGTAGGCAACCACGTGATGTAGCTTTTTTAAACAACAGAGTGGCAGTGGCTGCATTTTAAATATGAGTGGTTAACATCCAGCAACTTGTCTGTCAATGACCATGTGGTCAAAGAGCGCAAGGTTTTTTATTTCTACTTTCTCATGCACTCCTAATCATTATTTAAGTTTCGATTTTTTTTTGTCCTTTTCTGTTCAAGGTTGCCTCCTTTAGAGGGCGCTTTCCTCGCCTCGGTATAACTTTTCATGCAAATGAGTTCTTTTTTTAACATACAAAAGGACTGCATATTTCAGCTGTATTTCAAGCATTAGCAAAACTGATCTTTATCGGCGTTGTTTTCATGTGCTGTTTTTAGCGTCCCGCGCATGCCGGGCAGCATCGCTGACACGCTGCCATCGCGGAGCAGCCGCTGAGGCTTTCATGTCCTCGGGCTGACACATTGACAGGTGGAACAATGGATGAGGCCAGCAGACTGATTGACTCTGAGCACTTTCATAAAACAAACTTGGGATGGGTTCCGTGGCAACCCAAACAAAAGGCAATGTGGTATTATGTGCTGGAATCCAGCAGCTGACAGCTGGGAATATAACCAGTGGGACACTTTGGGGGGGACGCTCAATTTGTGGACGGTCTGTTAATGGTGAGAGTCTCATTTGAATAGCCGTGGTCTCTTCAAGTATAGCGCCATTGAGCAACATTTCCTTCCTGCCCCTACTGAGCCTTGACAGGCGCCTCTCTTTATTGCTCGACTGCCAGCTTTCCGTAGTACACAAGTTTCTCTTTGTCTCCTCGGTTTTTGCTTGGACTTTTGTGACTGGGGAAACTCTTTCTGCCCCTCTAACTCTTTTTGACATGCTGGCCGCTTTCGGTTAAAAATGCCTAGTGCGGGGGAGCCGCCTACTGTATATATATATATATATATATATATTTACATATATATATATATACACAGTAGGAGTCATCAACCAGAACAACATACTTGCCCACAAAAACAATACATCCACAGCAAGGTAACGTATCACGTAAATGAACTACTACTACTACGTGGGTGATAACAACTAACGCAACTAAATGCAACATATTTCCAAATGGCCGCAAGGCATGCTGGGTAGTCCAGCATGATACCCAGACGTTGGATATCACAAGTAGGTAAACGTTTCTCCTTTATTACTTCTGACGACGACCTGAACATATTTTGCAGTCGGGCCAAAATACGACAAAAACAACAAAGTTACCCAGCATGCCTTGCGGAGGGATTACCTGGGCGTTGTGTGCAGATACTTCTTTGTACGCCCACATGATGTTTTGATCACTTTTTTGGTACTTTTTTTTGAAGCACATTATTGCCATTGCTAGCCTGTCTCGGGCTTTGCCTGCTCAGTCGACTTGTCAGTCAGCTCCCTTGGTTGCCATGGCGACTCGTCAACGTACTCGCCCTCTCCTTGACAAATGCTTGACGTGCGTAAATCACCCGAGTGGACTTGTCAGCGGTTTAAGGACGGGGAGGTGCGGATTGGAGACGGCGGTCAGAGAATGTCACCTTCTACGCGGCGGTTATTGGAACTGGACAGCACAGGCACACGTGCACACACGTGCGCACTTGCTAAAAGCACATGCTTAAAAGCACGCCACCAGCCATCATGGGCATACATGAACAAATGCATGGCCCCCCGCCATCAACATATTGCCGTGAAAAGATGTTTATATAACATGTATAATGCTTTGCAGTCTTGTTGCTTTGGTGGAATAATGGGGCTTTTAAAGCTGCACTCTCACAGTGAATTTGGTCGCCAGGGTAACCCAAAAAAAGAAGTCATAGCTGAGCCGCAAGTACGCCTTGGCGTCTCTGATCCGCATGAATCAAAGTCTCAAGTATCAGTTAATAACTCCAAATAACTCCATTCTTCACAAACAAAACCATGAAAAAGGTAAATGTTTTGCTTCGGAGGTGCTTACTTCCTCGTTCAGTCCAATTTATTTAATTAGGCCCCAAAATGGACCTCGGTAAAGCGTCTTTCATTGTGGGGAATAATCATTCCTAATACCTTTATTTCATTGTTAGCCCTTTAGAGTCAATTTAGGAGTCCGAAAGTTCTGAAGAAATGGGACTTTAGTTCTTTCATGAGCGCACCAAAAATGGGACATTAAAACGTGGAAGAAATGGTCCAGGACCTTGACGGTCCTGATGGCTTCCACCGTTACTGGCAAGACAAGGAGATCCCACCTGAGATGTTTTCCACACGGCACAGTGGAGGGGGTGTCGTCATGATCTATGCTGCTTTTTCCTTCGATGAAACAATGGAGCTTCAGGTTGTGCAGGGGCGTCAGACGGCAGCTGGCTATGTGGGGGGGTCTGAGGGGGCATCCGTCCTGACTGAAGGCTCTCGTCTGTGTGGTAATGACTTACTAATTCGACAGGACAAAATTGTGCCGGTGGAAAAAAGAGGAGTTAAGTGTCTATTCTGGGTTGTCTCATATCAGGGGTGTCCAAAGTTTTTCCACTGAAGGCTGCGTATGAAAATGTCAGCAGATTCTGGGGCCCTTTTGGTCATTTATTTTATAAAAAAATATTTACAGTATGTATTTATTAGCTTTTAGGTGTAAGTAACAAAGCACATTATTATTAGCACCCATTTTTACTTTATTAGCCTCCAAGAGAAATTCACATTTAACTCTGTAAAAGTCTGAATAAATAGTTACTTCAAAATAAAACAAACACGGCCAGATAGGAGAGATAAGAAGAATGGAATGAATAATGTAAATATAAAATATACAGAACAGGCCACTTCAAATGCAAAAAGTTAAGTCTAGTCCTGTGTGGGTTTTAATAGCTCCCCCTCTGTTGTGTGGAAAAGCGGCATGGCGTGGGGCAGGAATGACCTGCTCAGTCTTTCAGTGGAGCAGGACAGTGATAGTAATCTGCCACTGAAACTGCTCTTCTGTCGGGAGATGATGCTGTGCGTTGGATGATGCACTTGTTTGGACACTCCTGTCTCACATTCAGGTCCGTATGGAATAATTTCAATTACCAATGTTGGTCATTATTCGGCCCGGCCGCTACCGTTGAACTATTTTTTTTTTTTGCTTCGAGAGAGTTCGAGAGCGATTTTGTAGTAAACCAATCCCTGCAGACGTCCCTCATCATTTTCTTCCACTGCCAGTTGAGGCCCAGAGCCGTGCAGCCATAAAGGACATTGTTTATAGACAGAAGAAAGCACTTAGTTCCCTCCTTCACACCTTTTAGCCACAAGGATGTCTGCGGAGTCGGGAAGAATAAGAGACAGAGATAAGACAAGGAAGAATAACGGCGGGTCGAGGGGTTACACATTGAGAGGGTGTGAGGAGATATGGGGGAGGAGAGAGCTACAATCCGGAGGTGAGGAAATGAGACGGACTGATAGATGAGTGACAGACGGGCAAGGAAGCCACGGACGGAACGAAGAGACTAACGCTGGGGCGGATGATTGATGGGTTAAAAGGAGACGGCACTCATGGTTTAAATGAACTGGGACGACCTGTTTTGCATTCATGGATGATGGCCGTTATGGAAGCCTATCATTTCAGTGGCAGGGACAGTGATATACAGGTGGGTGATGACACGAAAACCAACATGGAGGCTTACTACGGTCCCATGTTGGAACACGGTCGGCTTCTAAACAAGTTCAATATGTCCAAGAGACCCGGAAATATCGGAACCCATCAACTGGAACCTTGGATGGTGTGGTTGCTGGTCAATATTTTTTTGTCCATTCAGTGGACACTCTTCAATCACGCATAAAAGGATAACCAGAACAAATGCTATATGGGTCACAAAGCATAAAGAAAAAACATTTTTCCAACCTATAAGAAAGTGAAAACTCAATATCATTTTTGTATGTTTTGCTCTATTGCTGTAAATGCTCTAAACAAAAACCTAAACCTAAATTCTAACAAACATGGTGACGTATCGTGGACAGGACACAGAGCTTGTGGACCCAGCTTCACACTCTGCAATACTCAACACTGTGTCCTTCAAAACATCGTTAGCACCACTTCCACCATATGTGCATAGCCTGCATGGGCACTGAACAAGATGGCGGACCCCCAATTGTCATGCTTGTGTATCACTCAAGGAAAATACTGGCTCAGAGTGGCTGTGTCCGGACTCATGTCTGCCTGGACCTTCTCCTAAAGGCGCAGCCACCACTCTTCCCCTGAGAGCTGGGCGAACACGTTTCCTGTTCACCAATCCGGGTCTCCCAGTGCAACAGTCGCCGCTTCCCTGGAGTACAACCATCTGTATGATGTTTGCAAATGGGCTGCTTCCAAGCTAGCCATTCAGTGGCTTGACCCCCAGGATGCACATGGGACTGTGAACAACCTGAATGATGGCAAATGGCTTCCCCCAACCTGGCCACCATTAGGACGTGACATTACGTGACATGGCCATACAAGCGCAAACGTCCGACCAAGGACCGCTTTAACTTGGAAATTCCCAAGATAAGTGAGTTGGAGCTCGTTGAACCTGCACAAGTGGATCCCTCAGTGGCCGCCCACCTTGGCCATAACTGCAGATCCTTCTCGGCCTCCTCTAATGTTCCTCTACCACGGAAAATTGACCCCCTTTGTTTTCCAGAGGACAAAAACAGTTCTATCTTCACTCTGGGTAGCAAGCAGCTATTCTGGAGGAGATGGACAAACAGCTGGACACTCTTAATCATGCTTAATTTGGTGAAATCTCTGTGGTGAATTACCTCATTTAGCATCTTCTCGTGTTGCAGAGTGATGGGACTCAGTCTCATATGATAGGGTCTTGTGGCAGAACCTCTCAGGCCTGAGTGAATCACAGAAAATGGGATGGGATCTTTTGACCCCTCTTAAGGCCAGCACCCTCTGAAAGAAAGAAAGCTTTCACAGGGTTTAACCTTTGATTGCTCCTCACTTGCTCCTGGGACGGAGGACGGCTTTTGCCGTGGCAACAAGGAGGAGACAAAGTGTAGGATGAGGAGAGGAAGCAAGCGAACCAGGAGGAACTGGAGACGGGATAAACACTCATTTGCAGCAGATGCAGCTAGGGACTACGTTTCGCACCATGTCTTCCAAAGCATTTTGAGGCCGTCACGTACGGTCTTGGCTAAAAATGCCCAAGATTCCAAGGTGTTTGGCGAAAGATGCCGATGTTTTGGCCATCCCCAAATTTATATATAATTTATCCATCCATGGCCAAAACCATTGGCATCTTTGGTAAGGTAATGGTTTTTGTCATCACTGTTTGAAGCGCCAAAGCGTTGTTTACAACCCAAATAATAAAGTCTCCGAAGTCCGTGATGCCGCTTCCGCTGTCACCTCTGAGGAGAAGGCGTAGGTTTGAAGGTTACAATGGAGGGGATCAGAGAGGTGGGTGGCCGGGGTCAGGGCTGAAAACTCAAGATGAGAGGAATATCAATAGAGTATGATTTGGCCGATGCGATCACCGGGCGGACAACGTAAAGTGGGCAGGATAACGAGGAGGGAAGTATTGCCAACGGACGGATGAGAAAATGTGGAAAGGTATGAGGGTAAAGTGTCTGACATGTATTATGGAGAGATCACCGGAGTTGGGCGGTCGGATGTGTTGCCGGTTCAACACTAATGGCTTTCCGGTTCCTCTCGAGTGGGCCATCCATCAAGCTTGGATTTGATCACAAACGTCCTACGGGGAGGGGAAGCGTAAACCCTCCTGAAAAAGGCATCCCTTCGTCGGTCGGGGCAACTAATCCATTCATATTTTTATCACCAGCCCGCGGAGATGGTGAGCACTTAACGGCAGAGCGATTTTGGGTGCCCACACAATACAGCAATCTTACAAGGTGTCAGTCACCTTTGCCAGATGTCCTCATCCGTTTTGCATTGGAGCACGTACAGATTGGATTTCCTCGCTGGCATGGCAGCCCTGGCAGCATGGTCATGTTCTGGAATGACGCATTTGGGGAAAGGAAGGTGGCCGATGAGGACATTTTCCATTCAATTATTCATATTGTGCCAAATCACAGCAGTAGTTATCTCAAATGTTGGTCACAAATGAAAACAGAGAACCAACTGAAACTCCACCGGTGGAAGCACTTGGGGACAGAGGCAAGGGGAAAACTTGGTCTGGACCTTAGACAGAACCCAGGCTCTGTGGGGCGGCCGTCTGTCTCGACCGGTTGGTTTGAGATATAAAAAAAGGATGGAGGGACACTTGGTAGATCAAGCCAGGATGTTTTCCTTTTCCTTATTTGGGCTGCCTTGATGATTCGCTAAACAGATTCAGTCCCTTATGAGGAAAAAGGGACTTGGACGGAGGACGGCGTTGGAAAAAGGAAGGAAAAAAAAGGCTTTGCAGCACGTCTTAAAATGAATCCCGAAGCTCTGTTGTCTTACTGTGAAAGACACGATGCGAAGCTGGATTGCTTTTCCGAGAACTTCCTGTGTAGACTCATTTCTTTTTCTGCCCTTGTTGAGCTCTCCAAAAAGCAAAAGAAGGGCCAGTTGAGCCTTGGGCAATACGCTGAGGACGTCTGTGATGTCATGCACAAAGCGTTTTAAGGTTGCGGGCTTGTCGAAGTTACCGGTTTTCATTTCCTTACTGTGGGACGTCTGAGACTTACGTAACGTTTTCAGTTCATGTAGATTTTTACTATTGGCTTTTAAATGTATAGACTGGACTGACAAGACCTGGTTGTTCAAGCACGCCAGGAAACAATTTTCACTTTCTCTTACCGTTTTATGACTTTCTTTGATCGTAATGCAGGCGATGGGAAATCCTCAGACCCCCCCGAGGCACATTGGAGCTGCCGGTACCGCTGCTGTGTTTTTATCGGGACGGATACAATTATTTTTGGGGTTATTTGCTTGACCTTCTGGCTGCCACACACGTACGGGAGAGGGCCACCACGAGTCACGAAAACTCAGCGTCCCTAACATCCGTCCGTATTGAGTCCAAGTGGAAGTAATAGAATTTGGGCATGTGCTGATTTTGATTCGGTCTATTTCAAAGGCAAGTCCATTTCTTGTTCTTGATTCTTGACTCGGCCAATCTTTTGGGCAAACATGAGAAGACAATTATCTTTCAGTGAGATGATGACTTCATCTTCACTCCGGCCTACTCTTCCACAAACGCTTAATGTGCTTCTTTTCTATGACCTTCAGAACTTGAAACCATTTTGCAAAGTTTTACTGGGAAGTTGAATGTTTTACACAGATAATTACGTTTCATCACCCCCCCCCCCTTTATACATTGGAAAACAGGCTTTTGGCTTTTGGAAAAGACAGATAAAAAAGATAAAAATCAACGACAAAATGGGGAAAAAAAACCCAAGACAATACAGAAAAAGCAGAAAAATTTGTATATTTTTGTATTATTGATTTTCTTCCATAAAATTAGTCTCCTGACAACACAACTAATGCTTGTGTGTTACGCCTTCTAGACTCAAAGCAGGAAGTGGCAGGAAATAATCATATTTGCATGTTTGGCGCCCTCCGGTAGCTGCAGGAATCCGCTGAAAAGGTCGCTGTAGGAATAGACCGAAGTCCTCGGTGAAGAAAAACCAGTGGCCAATTGGTATGGCATAGATCTTTCCTTCCGTTGCGTGTGAAACTTAACCAATGATGGTACGTTTGGGTTCGCCATACCCGTGCGTGTTCACTGATGACAGACAGCACGTGCTGTCTCTGCTTCCCCACCAACTCTATCTCAGAATTAAAATGGGCTTCAGGAATGCAATCAAGCTGCCAAGCTGAGAATGCCCAACCTGATCACAGGATTCATTTCAAGTCTAGACCTGTTGTGGACCATGCCTGCCGCTTGAAATCAAAAGAAACAGTGGGAGTGGGCCCATCCATTTCCTATGCCTGTTTTTGAAGAAGAAGGGGCAGCGTGAAGCGACTGGCTTTTGATCAAGTTTGCCCAGGGGCATCGCTGCATGCCGCTGTGGAACAACAGCAGCTATGACAGAGTGGAGGCTACCCAAAGTCGGGAAGGCCGGCTATCACTATGTAGGGCCATATGACATCCGTTGCATTTGTTCGTTTGATTTCTTTCCGAATGTACTTTACCAATGACCACTGTGACTGCTCAACAACGTGAGAGGAAGACTTTGAAAACACATCACGGGGGGAGATGATGTTGAATATCTTTCCTGATAATAAGTAGGTGATGTATTAGTAACAAAATGATGCCACATAATTTGATAGAAATGAAAAGTATCACCCCATAGAGGGGCAAAATCAAAGACGCCCCAAAAATGAAAGTGAAAAAATGATGCAGGTACTGGTCCCTTTTGCCAAAATGTCATTTTAGCAACTCCAAATGTTTCTCAGTAGTTTGTTTGCCCCCCACGTGCTTGTACGCATGCCTGACAACCACAGATGCTTTCCTGGGGGATCTCCTCCCGGATTTGGACCAGAACATCACTGAGCTCCCGGACAGTCTGAAGAGCAACCTGGCGGCGCCGGATGGACCTAAACATAATGTCCCAGAGGTGTTCTATTGGGTTTAGGTCAGGTGAACGTGGGGGGCCAGTCAATGGCATCAATTCCTTCATCCTCCAGGAACTGCCTGCATACTCTAGCCACATGAGGTCGGGCATTCTTGTGGACCAGGAGAAACCCAGGTCCCACTGCGCCAGCGTAGGTTCTGACAATGGGTCCAAGGATTTTATCTCGATCCTTAATAGAAGTCAAAATGCCAATATCTAACCTGTAGAGGTCTGTGCGTCCTTCCAGGGATATGCCTCCCCAAACCATTACAGACCCACCACCAAACCGGTCTTGCTGAATGATGTTGCAGGCAGCATACTGTTCTTCACGGCATCTCCAGACTATTTCAGGTCTGTTACACGTCCTCAGGTTGAAGCTGCTCTCATCGGTGAAGAACACAGGGCGCCAGTGGCAAAGTTGCCAATTCTGGTAGTCTATGGCAAATGCCAGTCGAGCTCTACGGTGCTGGGCAGTGAGCACAGGGCCCACCGCAGGACGTCGGGCCCTCACGCCACCCTCATGGAGCATGTTTCTGAATTTTTGGTCAGAAACATTCACACCTGTGGCCTGCTGGAGGTCATTTTGTAGGGTTCTAGCGGTGCTCATCCTGTTCCTCCTTGCACAAAGGAGCAGATACCGATCCTGCTGACAATCTACGGCCCTATCCAGCTCTCCTGGAGTGTCTACCTGTCTTCTAGAATAATCTCCTCTATGCTCTTTAGATTGTGCTGGGAGACACAGCAAACCTTCTTGCAAAGGTGATGCGCCACCAAAGTACAATGCCTACTTGTAACCGCCTTCCAGGATACTTGGAATACGCACACAAAAAGGTTCATTTGCAAAACAAGCACACGAAGGATAGAGCGTACCACATTACCATGATTGTTCGTGCCGAGGCATGAGAGCTCCCCGACTGCCTAATGAAGGCCAAACGAGAGACAAAGACGCTCGCTGGTACAAGTCAAGAGACGGGAGTGACGCGCTGAATCCCCCTCATCTCATCCCGTTCAAAATTCCCCTGCTTCGTCTCGTAGAGATGTGCCGTCCAGCATAGCAATGAATTGGTCACACGACACCCTATGCCAAGAGAACGAGGGCCAGCAGACTGTATTTAAACACCATAATGCCCGTTTGTGCGCATTTGTGCTACATTTGTGATAGTGGCTAATACTAAAGTATTCTTTGGTTTTGGCGGTCCATTCTTTTGATTTTTACCATTCATACTTCAGCTCACTCCTACTTCAGAACTCATCCGGCCGTCCTTCCGCTCTTCAACCCCCTCTTCATGATGCTCATGCACGTCTTGCCTGCCGCTCGGGTGAGGAATTGGCATCATGCATGGAAAAGAGTAGTTCACGAGTTCTTAGCAAACGCCTACCTCCCTGCTCGCTACATCGTGGTTTGAATTTCGCCGCTGTGCTCTATCACGTGTTTTTCCAACATGAATTGACAAATCATGCTGTTTCATGCTAACATACAGACCATATGTCAGAAAGCATGCTCGTTCAATAAAAGTGTATGTAGGGTTTGCCAACATCAAGCATTTTCACGCGTAAAAATGACCGAATGAACAAACACAGACGCCATTAGAACGGGATTTCATCGGTCATAATTTCCCTTTGTCTTTGTGGTGGGAGACGGGGCCGCTGGCATACACACACACGGCAAAAGAGTGATGCTTTGTGAGGAGCAATGGAAGGTGACGTAGTGGAAGTTGGAAGGGAAAAAAGATTCTTGCAAAGCCAACGCCACAGTCTTCGTGGGGGTATATTAAACAATATTAAACAAAACTAGTAGCAGCATAATAGGCATTAAAACAAACTGATCTGCCTGACCCACTTTTCTCACCTGGAGAAAAAAAAACAACTACACATTGTGATGCAGAGCCTTCATCCTGACAACACCTGCTGAGACGTTTGGTCTGCAAAGTAAATACAAACACAAAGACAGTCGATGCAAAAGGAATGCTGCCGTTTAATAGAACGGAAAAGTCAGCATTTGAAGAAATGTTGCAAATGTTTGACGGACAGTACAAGTTGCATGTGAGAAACGCGGATTCCTCAACTTTACAGGGCAAAATAGGACATATTAAATGTGCATTAATCATGCATGACTATGACTGTTTACTGTATATTATGATCAGTGGTTTGTTTGGTCACCAAAAATGTTGACAATATATCTTGCCATGACTTTGTGGGACAATAAACATTTCAAAAATACTGATGACGTCATTTGGAAGATATTTCCAAAATTTGTGAACGCCATCTTCGAACTAAGATTAGAGGCCCCCAAAATACTCCCACAATCCACCCCCGCTGCTTTATCCGGGGGGATAAAATAAAATCTGGAGGTTGCCCACAGCCACAGCTGTTAAGGCCTGTGTGTTTTGATCTGTAACTAATCAGGCGGGAGCAAGAATGAAATGATCGTCATCGAATTTCTCAGCATTTTAGCCGAAGCTTGTACTGTAGTTCATCTGTCAGAGGTTTTCTACACCAAACTCATCCAAGCGCGCTGTTGCAGTCGACAGTAGCTTTGCCCACATTTGTACCCATGTACCTGCCCGCCACGCCTGACTGCCCCTTTGTCCGCAGAAGCAACTTATTGTTCATCCTTCCATTGCTCCTCCTTTGCTTTGACTCTAATTCATCACCCATCCTGTCCTCAGTTTGCCTCTCTTATTGCCCTTCCTTTTTGCAGCAGACATGATTAATTTTCCTTCATTTCCTCCCTCTGCCTACTACTTTTGTATTCGCTCTTCACGCTCTGGGATCGGTCAGTCGCACCGATCGACCGCACCTCCTCAGACAGACTTGCTGTTGCTCTTTCACGCACAGACTGCGACTGATAATCTCTCCGGTTGCTCGGCTTGACTCCAGCTCCCTTTGCTCGATCGGTACTCAGTCTCCCTCAGCTTGTCCCTGTTTCGCTTCGTCTCTGACGTTACTCGGTAAACGTGTTTCGTGATGTACGTAGACAGAGTTGTACATGGCTCGCGTTGCGGCGGTCGCTCCGTTTTTTCAAGTCTATTTGCTTCGAATTTGACTGGTGATGTAAATTCAGTTGGAAAACTTTGCTCGTAGTACTGAAACTACCGTACAGATCGGCATCTATTGAAACATTGACCTTTTAACTTACTGATATTACAGTGACTTTTATATTGAAAGATGGTATTAAAATGTGGTACATACTATATGTATTGCAGTATATTGCATCGATATATCCCACGGTGTCAACACAACACTTGGTATAAATGTTGAGGCGTTTATTTCCAAAAATGTGTGAACTCCATCTTCTTCCAAGATGAGAAAATGGATGGGGGAATGGATGAAAGTTATCTGCCACTACTACTCCAAATTAGTATGCACTGGCATCAATACTTTTATACTTTTTCTCAGGCTTCTTGCTTACAAATGAAACAATTAGAAAAATCCCCACCCACAAAATGTAGTCGTCAGTGTGTTACTTAAAATAAGAGCAAGATTACTGAAGTCAATGGTCTCATTCCCACTGACACTGCATAATAGATCCAACCACATAGTCATTATGAGGCCTGAACAATGGACTTGACTTATTGCTTCATTTCCACTATTGAGCAACGACAATCAGTTTTCTACATGACCGTGCTCTTCATGGTATATAACGGCGCCCAGTCCACTTTTCACGCCCATTACTCCTCTGCCATACGTGTCCGCCACTCTCCAGCTCCATCATCACATTTTCTCCACTCACCATTTGTCACCCCACCGTGCTTTCTTCCTCAACCTGCCCAAGAGACTACTCAATGGCAGGCCCGCCAACGTGTACACATTTTCGGTACGTCAAACACAGTTAAAACCCGTGAACACGCCTGTGCACCTTGCGTAGTGTGACGTGCACTTGCAAGGCTGCGATCGGTCGGCTTGTGGAACACGTAGAACCTGTGTGTGTGTGTGTGTGTTTGGGGGACTCTTTCAGAGGGTGTACAAACCATCGTCCTAGGTGTGGACAATAGGTGTGGTACTTACCGAAAACTACCGGTATTATTATGGCAGTGCTTCCAGTTGCCAAGATACCACTTAAACATATTAAAGTGGGAGTCTTCCATGATTTATTTACCGTCAAGGCCTAGGGTTGTGGCCCCACACGTGTACCAACTTTGGAACACTTTCTATATCCCGCACTTTTTTTTTTTTTGGGGTTATCAGCACCAGTGGTCATGCTTTTGAAACCAAACAGAAAATCAGAACGAGTTAGGATTTCTCCCCACGCCTGCACGGATTGTGTCGCCTGAAGATGGAACCTTGCGGTGGCACTTTCAGTTGCCGGTTGCTAATAACATCTGCGCTGATTGGATTTGTTAGTGCTCGTAGCTTAACATCTAGAAAACATGAGCGGGTAATTAGGAGGGAGCGTGAGCTAGGTGGTGGAAAGATTGTGGATAAGATGGATGGGGACTTGGGGAAATTGAGATGTGGACATGGGAGAGGCTGGAGGGGAAAAACATGCAGAGTGCGGCCAACTGAAGTGCACATGAGCAAGCAAGATGGTGACAGAGGCGAGGGAAACACTCCAGGGGAGGAAACCACGGACAGAACCCAAAGTTGATTCCTTGCTCGCTTGGTTTTGGAGTAACCGGAGATGAAATAACCAACCTTGTCAAGACATTAAAGCAAGCCGAAATTCGTATTCGACCGTAGCCGTGAGGTGCTAATGACCATATATGGGCAAAGTTGTGAAGGATAATTACACAGAACACATCCACATTGATATCCCAACCCAGCCGGTCAAGACAGATGGCCGCCCCACAGAGCCTAGGTTCTGTCCAAGGTTCCTCCCCAAGGGGGAGTTTTTCCTTGCCTCCATCGCCAAGTGGTGCACATGTAGGGTTTTAGTTGCTTCTCTGTTTGTGACCTTCATGTGTGACGTGCCAAGAAATAACCGCTGTTGTGGTTTGGCGCTTTACAAATGGATTTAATTGATGGACACTAGGTGGCGGCTGTCCGAACAATCGCAAACATATTTGATTGGCGGATTCAAAACCCTCCCTTCCTCGGCAACGGGGCAAACCACACGCAAAGGAATTAGTAATGGGTGTTTTAGAGGTTTGTGATGATGTCATCACTTTTAAAATAGCAAAGTCAAACATAATGAAAGCAACCTTTGGGTTTCTGAAGGTCACAAAGGTAACAACAAAACGTAGCCAGTAGCTTCAGGCAAACTGTGGTCGGCAGAGATTGAAAACAGTGATGGTCTTTTCACTAAGGGACGTATTGGTTTATTCCAACAACAGAACGGGTTTGATTTTTAACACTTTTGTTCTTGCCACCATTCGAATGAGCTTACATTATTGGTCAATTCATGAGTTATCTGCCTCACAGGTGTGGCATGACTATTGCACAGGCGTGCCTCAGGGTGGCCACAATAAATAGCCCACTCCAAAATGTCCAGTGTAACCGTATCGAAGAGAGGGTCCGAAAACCGGTCAGTATCTGCTGTGACCGCCTTTTCGCAGGTACAGTGTACCGTATTGCTGGCAGAGGTCTGTTGTTGTCTTTCACCCACAAGCGTCACCTCATGGTGCAGCCTGATTATGCACGACCCCATGTTGCAAGGATCCGTACACAATTCCCGGAAGCTGAAAACAGCCCAGTGCTTGCATGGCCAGCCTACTCACCCCACATGTCACCCATTGAGCTTGCGTTTGGGCGGCTGTAGATCGGTGTGTCCAGTATTTGAGGCAAATGGTGGTCACGGCAGGTACTCACCCTCCAATACAGTTAAACTGCACATTTTGAGTGGCCTTTTATTGTGGCCAACCGGAGGCATAATGATGCCGTCTCTTGCATCTGCCCGAAGCCGGGCTACATGCCAGCAAAACATCTTGCACGTACAGTGTCGACTGGTTGCGTCCCGTCAGCTTTGCTTACAAGGTCGTCAATTGACGTGTGATAAATGTGCTTCCGCTTGCCTTCTCTAATCCGTTGTCCATTTCTCACTCATCTCATTAGCTAATTGACCAATCGATATCAATGCAACCCGCTCTGTCTGCATTGCTTAATATGCATTTTGATGAGCGCCGCTTCCTAAAACAAATCAATATCACTCAGGGGTCCTTTTTTTCCCCTTTAACAGTCACAGTATGTTGTTTACTTGTCTGACTTTATAGAAGACTTAATAGTCCATTTTATTAATTCAATTGTGAAATATTGCATCTCAAACTATACGGAAACCTTTTTTCAAACATTTTATGACATTTTTAATTAAAAAAAAAAATTAAGGGATTTACAGTGGTGTGAAAAAGTGTTTGCCTCCATTCTTAATTGTTTTTAACGCACGTTTGTCGCACTTAAATCTTTCAGATGATCAAATAAACACAACTGAGCACAAAATGCAATTTTTTAATGAAACTTTTTTTTAATTATTGGAGGAAAAAAATCACTGTACCGGACCGTCGTGGTGAAGAGAGAGCTGAGCCAGAAGGCAAAGCTCTCTGTTTACCGATCGATCTACGTTCCCACCCTCACCTATGGTCATGAGTTATGGGTCATGACCGAAAGAACGAGATCGCGGATACAAGCGGCGGAAATGAGTTTCCTCCGTAGGGTGGCTGGACTCACCCTAAGAGAGAGGGTGAGGAGCTCGGCCATCTGGGAGGAGCTCAGAGTAGAGCCGCCGCTCCTTCACATCGAGAGGAGCCGGTCAAGGTGGCTCGGGCATCTAGTCCGGATGCCTCCCGGGCGCCTCCCTGGTGAGGTGTTTCGGGCACGCCCGGTCGGGAGAAGGCCCCCGGGAAGACCTAGGACAGGCTGGAGGGACTATGTCTCACAGCTGGCCTGGGAACGCCTTGGTGTCCTCCCGATGGAGCTGGAAGAGGTCCCCGGGGAACAGGAAGTCTGGACTTCCCTACTGAAACTGCTGCCCCCGCGACCCAAACCCGGATAAGCGGAGGAAAATGGAATGGAATTGAATAGAACGGAGGAAAAAAAATCCAAACCTACATTGCCCATTGATTGCACCTCCTGTTAAAAGATAACGGAGATTGATTGAGATCTGTCAGTCTGGAATTGGTTGTGAAGCAATTTCTGAAGCTTTGGGACTCTAGCAAACCACAGTGGCAAAAATGGGAACATTTCCAGGAGTGGCTGGGCAACCAAAGTTACCACAAGACAACAGCAGCGACGACTCATCCAAGAGGTCGCAAAAGACCCCACGACAACATCCTATGAACTGCAGGCCTTACGTTCCTCAGTTAAGGTCAGTGTTCATGACTCCACCAGAAGAAAGACACTGGGCAAAAACGGTCTGCATGGCAGAGTTCCAGGACTAAAACCACTGCTGAACGAAAAGAACATTAAGGCTCGTCTCAAATTTGCCAGAGAACATCTTGATGATCCACGAGACCTTAGGGAGAATATTCTGGTCTGACGAGACAAAAGTTGAAGGTGTGTGTCCCCTTAAAACTGGCGTAAAAGTAACACTGCAGAAAAAGAACATCGTACCAAAAAAAAAATATTGGTGGTGGTAGTGCAATGGTCCGGGGCTGTTTTGCTGCTTCAGAGACTTGGAAGACTTGCTGTGATAAATGGAACCATAAAGTCTGCCTTCTACCAAGAAATCCTGAAGGAGAATGTCCAGCTATCTGTTGGTGACCTCAAACTTGGGTTCTGCAGCAGGAAATGATCCAATACACACCAGGAAGTCCACCTCTGAATGGCTGAAGAAAAACAAAATGAAGACCTAGTGGTCTAGTAAAAGTCCTGACCCGAATCCTATTAAGATGCTCGGGCATGACCTTCAAAAGGCGCTTCATGCTGGAAATTCTACATTACATTGGTTTATTTGATTATATAACGACATTTTTTATATGAGCTTTACTTTTTGTGACGATACAGGACCTTGAACGCAACGGGGATAAAAATGAATCAGTCACCCATCAAAGAGGTGGTTGGCGGGACCAATGATCTTTGAACACTCCTAAGGCTTCTGTCCATTCATGTATTTTATATTCATTTCCGCACACGTCTTCCCTTGTGGACATGCCGAGCACAGGCGAAACATCTCCAGATCGTACTCTAACTAGAGGTCCTCTTTCGTCTCGCCATGCTTTCGGTTGATCGCACGTTACCCATGTCTGGAAGGCCCCCTTTGGAGCGGGCATCGTAACGGGGGCTTGGCAGAACACCACGGATTGCACGGTCGTTGCCAGTTAGTCTCACAATGGATGTTCATCTCCCAGAGTTCCCCGAGAAAAGACACTTGGTCTCCGCCGAGGCAGCTAAGCAGGTCATGGTTTGGCCCACCAAAGGAACAAAAATATCTTTACAGGTTCAATTAGAAACAAATTGCATATGATGCATACATTTTGTTGTTTTTTCGTATTTTTTTCCGAGGTTTCTTTCAGTGACAGGACATTTGGTGGCGGTCGCGGGTCCATATGTTTCTCATTAGCAGCCTCACAGCTCTGTTTGCGTGAGGCCACGCGGAAGACGACCGCATGCACGGATACGCTCGACCCACCATGTCGTCCCGCTTCATGCTGGTAATCTGCCAAATGGGAGAAATCAGGACACCGGTGGGTAGAACCCGCTCATGTCCGTGTGGGTGAGTGTGACAAAACATATGAAATTCCGTCCAAGAAACCGTAGTACTTCAGCTCTATGGTATCGCCTTAATACCAAACCAGCTGCAGCAAAGCTAGCCCACGTTTGACCAGATCAACGGTCCAAACCCAAGATAAGTAAGCCCTCTTCTGACAAACTGTCAAGACAAGGAATGGTCCTCCCCCCAATTGAAGTATGTTACTGGTGCAGTCCAATAACCATCAGATGGCATCTTGAGAGAACGGCTTTTAATAAGAAAAACATCTTCAAAGGCCTCGTGTCCTTCAATGCCACAAAATTGCCTGTTTGGAATTTGCACAGGGTCACCAAACATGGGACATTGAAAGGTGGAAGACATTTTTTAGTCTTATAACCTTCGCGATCGAGATGGCTTCCAGTGTTACTGGCATGACAAAGAGATCCCTCCTGAAATGTTTTCCACACGACACATCCCAGACCAAGATGGCGCCCCCCATCATGCTCTGGGGTGTCAAAGCCAGATGGCTCTGCAGGGGGGCACCCCTCATGACTGAACACCCTCATTTGTGTTGTAATGGCTGACTTTGGCAAAGGACTTCCTCCAGGGAAAAAAACTCACTCATTTTGGACCATCCAAAACCATTCCCCGTATCTAAATCCAATTGCCAACATTTGGGGGTGGACGGCAAGGGACATTTGCAAAAAGGACCTCAGTTCCAGACAGTGGATACACTCCGCCAGGTCATCTTCAGCTCCTGGAGCTACATTCCCACTAGCCTCCTGGAATCACTGGCATCAAGCATGCCCAACCAATTTTTGAGGTGACGAACAAGAATGAGACAGGTCCTCACCGCTCAGTCTTTTGAAATGTATTAATACTTTAGGGGGGTTGGGTTTTGATCGGCTGACGAACAGCCTATTTCCCTTTAATGGTTTCCAATAAATTACTTACTTTAAGACAGACATTTTATTTTTTGTGTTTGAATTTTGAAGCTCTACTTAGAACCTGCTTGAGATCCTATAGTGCTAAACGTAAGTCCTTGCAATTTTGACCTGGTCTTAAAATTCTATTCAGGGGCGTATATCTGTTTATTGGTTCAGTTGTCGAGTCTTATTATTATTATTATTAACTTATTGTGTCAAATGTTATAAAAAATATAAATGTTATATATAAATGTGATTAATTGTGATCTCCAATTAAAACAATTTAATCACGTTTTCTACTTCATTGATCAGATTTGATGGGTTAAATGGCTCTTTTGAGGAGAGCCGGATCTTGGTGAGCCGTTCTTTTCAAAGAGCCGTTCAAAAAAACGGCTCTTTTGGCTAATTTTTAACCCGTTTCATCCGGGAATCAGATAATCACTGGGCGTTAAATAGTTCAGATTTCCCACCAATTTGAGTTTGAATTATTGTGAAATATCGATTATAATCCTGACTTTTCCGGTTTCAATTGTAAGTACGCTCTAGATTCATTGTGAATATTCCACAGGGTGGCGCTATATGGCGCTGCATTGGCAGTGACGTCACTATTTTGGATTACCCTGGAAGTCTGTTTATGAACTATGTATGGTTTTTAAAATCATTAGAGCCCTCTAGACATGAAATAGCACCCCTACAGCCACTTTTACACTAGCATTACCCAATATCGTAGACATGATCATAGAAAAGCCACAACGTAGACTCACACGTACTCATTTGTTTTTGCTTCCTGGACTTTTTGCAGTGGCTAATGTTGATTGCCAACCTCGGGTGCCCGATTCCAACAGGGAACAGCGTTTAGCTCACACACGTCTCCTCCGGGCTCTCTCCCACAATAACACTTCCTCCGTATCGATCAGTAATCAGAATTTGGACCATCAGAATGACCATTACTGACGGATATTGACCAGCGTCTGTATACTGAATATGTAATGAGGAGATGCATGCACGGTTGTACACCACCATTCTATATACCACCATATGCTTGCACTGTTTCTTCTTTCTTTGGCTCAGGAGCTCAAAGTTCTTGACTCACCCTTCCATAATTTCCACTTTGTGACGTGTGACCGGCCTCGTCCGTGATGTTACTTCCTGTCCGTGACATTTTTTTCCGGTCACCCGAGCTAAGAGTTGCATTTAAACGTAGCTACTCCATGATCCCTGCAAGCAGGAATGGTGTGATCGGGTATGGGCTAGTCATCCTGGCAGAAGTGCCCGCCTATTGCCTTTGCTTTTAGTCGCCATCTTGAGCCATCCGGTCAATGCAAAGAGAAAAGCAAATGAAAAAGACAAAACAGAAAAAGCAAATACAAAATGGAAAATTATTACTACTTTTGGTTTCTGGCCACATGTCTGAAAACATATACTGTATTTGACAACGCTATAGTGTCCCGTTATTGAGACATGGCATGAGATTACCACCACACTGCATGGAGTCAGCCATGGCATGACTGACATGACAGAGTGAAAACAAGTTCTCCTCCCATCTCGTGTGGAAGTGGTAAGTTTGTGGCTTCTTTGTCCTCCCACCCCACGTCGTTTGGAACTCTTTCTTATGTTTAAAATACAGTAAATTGGAGGCTAACGAGTTAGCTTGCGATCTTGCTAATGTTGAAAGTCATGGCCGCCGCGTGTCCTGCAGTGATCTCCTTGACTGCGCATTACATTTGAGCAATGTGGTGTAAACAAAGAACAGGCGCGTAAAGGTGACTATAGGGGTGTTATGTCATGTGTACAGGGCTCCAGTAAAGATAGGGTTTAGAAAGTCCTAAACAGGCTTTCTATGTTGTAGCTACGAACATCCTCCATTTGTTGATATTTATTCCTACTTCACAGAATTCTCTTATCGTAGTTGGGTGTGGAGCCAATTAACCGTGATAAATCTTCTATACAAATAATATCTATCTACCTAACCGAGGGCCAACTGTTTTGTTTTTAGGTGTCCAAGTGAAATTTTAACACGGCACAGCTTGATTGGCACTCGGTAATCCTCTCAAGTGGTGATATTCTGTAATATATGCAAAATCCCATTCCATTTTCTTCCGCTTATCCGGGTTCGGGTCGCGGGGGCAACAGTTTCAGTAGGGAAGTCCAGACTTCCCGGTCTCCGGCGACCTCTTCCAGCTCCACCGGGAGGACACCAAGGCGTTCCCAGGCCAGCTGTGAGACATAGTCCCTCCAGCGTGTCCTAGGTCTTCCCGGGGGCCTTCTCCCGGCTGGGCATGCCCGGAACACCCCACCAGGGAGGCACCCAGGAGGCATCCGGACGAGGTGCCCAAGCCACCTCAACCGGCTCCTCTCGATGTGAAGGAGCAGCGGCTCTACTCTGACCTCCTCCCGGATGGCCGAGCTCCTCACCCTATCTCTTAGGGTGAGTCCAGCCACCCTACGGAGGAAACTCGTTTCGCCGCTTGTATCCGCGATCTCGTTCTTTCGGTCATGAACCATAACTCATGACCATAGGTGAGGGTGGGAACGTAGAGAGCTTTGCCTTCCGGCTCAGCTCTCTCTTCACCACGACGGTCCGGTACAGCGACCGCATTACTGCAGATGCTGCACCGATCCGTCTGTCGATCTCACGCTCCGACCTTCCCTCACTCGTGAACAAGAACCCGAGATACTTGAACTCCTCCAGCTGAGGCAAGACCTCACTCCCAACCCGGAGGGTACGGTCCACCCGTTTCCGACTGAGAACCATGGCCTCGGATTTGGAGGTGCTGAGTCTCATTCCAGAAGCTTTACACTCATCTGCAAATTGCTCCAGTAAATGCTGAAGGTCACAGCCTGGTGAGGCCATAAGGACCACATCGTCTGCAAATAGCGGTGACAAAGGGCAGCCTTGGCGGAGGCCAACGTTCACCGGAAACAAGCTGGACTTACTGCTGGCAATGCCAACCAGGCTCCTGCTTGGATTGTACAAGGACCAAATGGCACGTAGTAGCGGGCCACCGATCCCGTACTCCCGGAGCGCCCCCCACAGGACACCACGAGGGACACGGTCGACCGCCTTTTCCAAGTCCACAAAGCACATAGACCGGTTGGGCAAACTCCCACAGAGCTTCCAGTACCCTTTGCAAGGGTGTAGAGCTGGTCCAGTGTTCCGCGACCCGGAGGAAAACCACATTGCAGCTCCTGTAGCCGAGGTTCCACTAACGGTCGTACCTTTCTCTATATGCAAAATGTATAAAAATAACAAGGCGTGCTGTGGTCATTATGATTATTCTGATTATTACAATCTCCTCTTAAGGCTACCACTACAGTCCACTTCCCGCGACGCTTTTGTGAACACAAGTAGCTTCGCCGCATCCCAGATGGCTTCAGGATGCGGGTTAATTAAATTTGCTCTTGCCCGCAACAACCTTTCCCTTAATGCTGCTTGCACTTTTTGAACCTACTCTGTTTAAAGGAGATATTTATATGCTAAATTACCCCCACCATCACGCCGATGCTCCACTGCACGGAAGTATCTAATCAGTCAGTCATCCATCACCTCCCTCATATTTTCCCCCCTCTTCGGCATGAAATCCATATGCATTAAGAGGAGCACTGATTAGACGCAATGAACGCTAAAGAGGCCAGCTGCTGATTTTAAGCCGCACACCGATGTTGAAAATGTTTGGCATGTCAGTATGTGGAGTTCAGTTTTGGCATCACATGTGCAAGGAACTCAAGGCATTAAAAAAGGTACAAGGTTAATATTAGGAGGGTTCCACTTAAATATCAGGATATTTCTATATAATAATTTAAATGTTAATTCATACAAACTAACATGAACAGTGTCAGATTCCGCGATGTGGAATGAGATCGAGAGCTCGGTGAACTTGCTTATTGGTTCATCCATTTTCTATGCCACTTATCCTCACTAGGGCTGGAGCCTATTCCAGCTGACTTTGGTTGGGAGGCGGGGTTACACCCTGGACTGGGTCGCCGGCCAATCGCAAGGCAGACAAACAAACATTCGCACTCACATCCACACCTATGGTGAGAGTCTTCAGTTAACCTAACATGCATGTTTTTGGAATATGGGAGGAACCCGGAGTACCCGGAGAAAACCGACGCACGCATGGGGAGAACATGCAAACTCCGCACAGAGATGACTAACAAAGATTCAAACCCCGGTCTCCTGACTGTGTGGCCAACATGCTAACCACTCAGCCACCGTGTGGCCTATTGGTAACTACTGTATGTGTTACTTTAACTCCCACATTCCATAAATTATGCAGGCTAATTGGAGACTGTACTGGTTTCAAGGTGTACCAGAGTATGAACAAGTCATGCTTTCAAAACCACTAGAAACTGTGCATCATACCGTTTCTACTAGGGATGTCCCAATCCCATCTGTAGGGTCGGGATCGGCTGCCGATTTTCTGTATCTTGAAGATCTGATCAGATGGTCTTCCGTCATGAGACGGGACGTATCCGGTTGCCGTATCTCTGGGCCACACTCCAACATGATACGTGCAGTAATGCACACTGTCACATTACCTTACTTATGCATTTGGAGGGGGTGGGATAATAGGGAGTACTGGTGAGATGATGCTAACTTTAAGGATGCTAAGGACATGTTTTTCTTGTAATGTTACGACTTTTTTTTGTAAACTTCAGTTTTTTCTCGTAAAATTACTACTTTTTTTCCCGTCAACTTACGACTTTTTTTTTCTCGTCAACTTACGGCTTTTTTTTCTTGTAAACATACAACTTTTTTGTAAAATTACTTTTTTTCTTGTGAAATTTGACTTTTTTTCCCGTCAACTTGCGAATTTTTTCTCCCGTCAACTTACGACTTTTTTTTTCTCGTCAACTTACGACTTTTTTTTGTACACTTACGTTTTTTTCTCATCAACTTACGGCTTTTTTTTCTTGTAAACGTACAACTTTTTTGTAAAATTACTTTTTTTCTTGTGAAATTTGACTTTTTTTCCCGTCATCTTGCGACTTTTTTCTCCCGTCAACTTACGACTTTTTTTTTCTCGTCAACTTACGGCTTTTTTTTCTTGTAAACCTACAACTTTTTTGTAAAATTACTTTTTTTCTTGTGAAATTTGACTTTTTTTCCCGTCAACTTGCGAATTTTTTCTCCCGTCAACTTACGACTTTTTTTTCTCGTCAACTTACGACTTTTTTGTAAACTTACATTGTTTTCTCGTCAACTTACGACTTTTTTGTAAACTTACATTTTTTTCTCGTCAACTTACGACTTTTTTTTCTTGTTAACGTAAAACTTTTTTGTAAAATTACTTTTTTTCTTGTGAAATTTGACTTTTTTTCCCGTCATTTTGCGCCTTTTTTTTCCGTCAACTTACGACTTTTTTTTTCTCGTCAACTTACGACTTTTTTTTGTACACTTACGTTTTTTTCTCATCAATTTGTAAACTTAAATTTTTTCTCGTAAAATTAAAACCTTTTTTCTCGTCGACTTACGACTTTTTTCTTCTTGAGAACGTACGGCTTTTTTTTGTAGACTTAAGTTTTTTCTCGTCAACTTACGACTTTTCTTCTCGTAAACGTACAACTTTTTCTCGCAAAATTATAAATTATTAAAAATCTCCATCTTAGGTAATTTTTTTTATGTCCGTTTAACTTACGTCGTTAAACGGAGCGTCACGGCCATGCCTGGCTGGTACTGGAAACCACAAAGGGGTCTGTTTTCCTTCCCCTGAGCCCTGACCTTTCCCCACCACCCGGATGTAGCTCACTGGGGTGTTTTGCGGCAGGCTCCACCATGATTCGCCTTCCGTCAGCCAATATTTCCCCCCTGTGGTGGCCTTTGTCCTCGCCAGGCTGTAGTCGCAGGTTAGTGCACTTATCACGTCTCGCAGTTTTTTTGGTACTGCCCGTTTTAGCCTCTGCCAGCCTTTTTTTAAGCGAGGATTTGATGGCATTAGGACACGGTAAAGTACCACATGAAGGGCTTTTCTTTATGTGCTCATATTCACTTTTGACACTCTTATTTTCCGGCATGTTGAAGGTGCGCTTATGTGATCTACCACACACCATATAAGCTATATTTAGTCCTAACCTCAAGGTCTGTGAGTGTCAGACCAGCTAAATGTAATTCTGCTCTATTTTTGGTGACACTTTCTTCTTTTATGGCTTCATTTTCGGTGTTGCAAGGAAAGAAGGAAGCTATTGATATGCTAAATTGTCCTTCTGCCGCAAAGGCCACGTCTTCTGGGACCGCCTTCTACATTGTTGCTGCACATTTCCGTGTCTCTGTTGGACTCCGATACGGGGCCTGTTGACGCACCGTTGGCAAACAAGGTATCAATGGGTATTACAAAAAAAGCAGGTAGAGTTGAGCACACCAACATTGGCATACCATTATTACCAAACGGACCCCAAGAGAGGTGCAGTTTCCCCCCCCTAAAAACAGTCTGACAAAAAAATAAAAAAATAAAATAAAATAAAAAAGATAGGACTCCCAGGGCCTGGGAAGTGACGTGTGCAGCGTCCACTAGCTACTGTGGAGTTGTAGACAAGATTCAGAATCCGATTTATTGGTCTCCAGGGGAAATTTGTCTTCACTGACTGTACATTACAAAACACATCAAATCTGCTACAACACAACATATTGTCAGCATGACGACGATCAACACGGTGATCAGTGTAGCCAGTGACGGGCGTGAGTTGTGGCTGACAGCAGCTCCTGTGGGAATGGTCACTAGATTTCATTGATGAGACAAAAGCCACTAGGTATCCTGTCAGTGCTAATGTGCCCCTCTATGTAATATTTAACACGTCTTATTGTCTAACTACATTGGGTAATACAAATGTAAAAGTGACTGTAGGAGTGTTATTTCATATCACTTATTGCGGTCGGGTCATAATTGTGGCCGAAAAACTAGGACACATTAAATTAATGCATTTTACCCAATCACATTTTTTAGGGAAATAATATTATGAGGAAAAATAACATTTTAGTAGCATAATATAATATTACATTTCAGAAAAAGGAAGTAACTTTTGAAAAGTTAGTCTGCATAATAAAATGATGTAAAAGAATAAAGCATAACAATGTTATTAGTTATTGTAATTTTATAATTATTTGTATAATAAATTATTGGATTAAGTCATAATTACGGGAGAAATTACAAAAAAGACAAACAAAACTGAAGGAGAAGCGGCTCTACTCTGAGCTCCTCCCGGGTGGGCGAGCTCCTCACCCTACCTCTTAGGGTGCCTCCCGGGCGCCTCCCTGGTGAGGCCCCGGGGAAGACCTAGGACACGCTGGAGGGACTATGTCTCACAGCCGGCCCGGGAACGCCTTGGTGTCCTCCCGGTGGAGCTGGAAGAGATCGTCGGGGACCGGGAGGTCTGGACTTCTCTACTGAGACTGCTGCTCCCGTGACCCGTACCCGGATAAGCGGAAGAAAATGGAATGGAACGGACCAAAACTGCAAAAATGCGAGAAACAGCTCATTTTTTGGCCTGTAAAATTGCAATTTCTGAAAATATAACCTAAAGAAAGCTAAAAGAAAACAGCAATTTTTACAAGAGTAAAGTGAAAATATTATGAGAAAAAAAGTTCTAATGGGAAAGCCACGATTTTACGCAAATAGTGCACAATGTTATTAGGAAAAATATTATTTTAGTTGCAAGTAGTTGAAATATTTCAATAAAACGCTATTTTGTGTTTTTGGAAAATCCTAATTTTACAAGAGACAAAACAAAATACAGTAGTACTTTCAAACTAGGTTAGAAAAAAAACCCGCCATCAAAACATCAAAACTGTAGCCGCCAACATGACTTGCAGTGCTTTTTTGGCACACTTGCGTCATCAGCTGCAATCTGTAGCTTAGCCGTCCAAACAACACACCACGTCAATATGTGGGCATACAAAGAATTAGGTGTGCACAATACCCATGCCAAAAAACACTGTTATATTCCCGCCACAAGGTATGCTGGGTAGCTTGTGGCACTCTATCTCCCAACATTTTGCCGCGTTTGTTGCATTGTTTTATTGTTCACACTTTATATTGTTGTTGCCATTGGACAACCCAGCATGCCTTGAGGGCGTTTGGAAATACGTTTTTCATACGTTCAAACCCAGCTTGGACCGAGGGAGGGTTTGTGTTTGTGGGTCAGTGACTCCGTAGCTGCGTGGACTTGTTACCTTGCCTCTCGCATTTTCTGCTTCGGTGCGGTATTCAAGTCCCAGCCTTGCGTTCTCATCTTTCTCAGGTATGTCTCACTGGCATCCATGGCTGTTCTTTATTTCCCCCCCTTAATTTTTTTCCTCCTTCTTGTTACCTTCTTTCTACACCCCCACTCTTTATTTTTATTTTGTTTGCCTTCTGTGCTTCCTGATGCTCTTTCATCTGCATGGTGTGCTGATGACACACATGGAAGCAAGTCAAATCAAATAAAAAACAAACAAACAAACAAAAGAAACCCCAACAACACACAGTCCAAGTTGGAAAATAAAGGGGGTTTGCAGCTCCACTCCCACAGGCACCACGTCATGCTGTGTGTCTTTAGCAGGATGGAGGATGAGTCACTCTTTACTGACAGCGATTCTTCTTCCATATGAAACAACACGAGCCTTTAAAAAATCAAAATAAATGGTGCACCGCCACATTCAGCAGAGCAGATACCGGCCAAACGGCGGCATTTTGTAACCTGACAGTTGGCCCACCGTGGTTGTCATGGTAATGATGTTGTACGGCACCATCAACTGTAGTCTGCCCGTTCATTATACAGTATTTGTCACTGTCTGACACTTATTGGCCAACTCTAGCTACTCTAGCAACTCTTTGGATATTTACAATCTTCTGGATGCTCTCAGTCGTCCGGGTGTCATCCACAGTAGTATAGACCTAAATCGTCGACTGTACTGGGTAGTTGCAGTTTCGATTTATTCTACAGAATTTGACAAAAAGGCTTCTTTCACTTCTCTTTCAAACCAGTGCTTTTCCCTAGCCAAAATCTTGATCTCACTGTTTTCAAAAAGGCTGGTGGTTTTGAATGATTCAGATCTCTACTGCTCTCTATCTACGGGATCAAGCTTTCCATCTAGCGACCCATCTTACTCTCTAACTTACCTACCCATTAGGGATGTTGCAAGACCCCATGAAATGACCACGCGACAAGATTTCTCGTTCAGAAAAACAAAGAACAAAACTGTCTTACGTGAACAAATAAATCAATTCACCACCTGTCTTTGCTAGTCATCTATCTTCCAATCATGTCCTTCAGTTTTCACGCTTACTTACCAGCTATGGATTTATTTTGATATCTAACTATCGGACTTTTTAGCCGTGTTGTCTATGGTGCCACCAATCCCGTTATCTTGCTACCTACGACGGCTATCTAGCTATTTAATTATACCGCTATTCATATCTAAGTTTGTGATGGTTTTAATGATTACTGCGCAGGTGTGCCTTAGGCTGGCCACAATAAAAGGCCACCCCAATAAAAGGTGCTGCAGTGGTCAGAAAACCAGCCAGTCAATCATTACACAGATTTCAACAAACGTGTAAAAAATATCTGAGAGACATAGGCCGCTTGTGTGTGTATGAGAACTTTTAAATCTTTGAGTACAAGAAGATAAAAAATAGAAGATAACAAAGTGTAGTTTGTCTGAAACTGGAGGTGGGTGAACACCTCCCAGGTGATTGCTTTCACTGGGGTCTGACCTTCTGCATTTGGAAAATAGGCGCCGCATTGCTTCCCCCGCTAACAATCCCAGCTGCCGCCCACATGCATGCAAATAATCTCATTTTCTGTGGTGACACACGCCGCACATTTGAGTACACGTTTGCATCTCGTGCCGTGCAGGGGTGGGCATTTGGAAAGCTATGGTGGTGGTGGTGTCTGAAGTGGTCACCAAGGTTTCGTTTGCTTGCAGTGTGTGGCTTATGCGTTCATTTAGTATGTGCAGCTTGACGAACTAGTGAAAAGAAAACATGGCTTGCGTGCAAGACGTTGCAAAAAATAGTAATTGTTGTGTGCTAAATATTGGGCCTCCTTAGGCGTTGTTTACATGCTTATTAAAGGTCTACTATTTTGCAATTTTAAATACATGCCAGAGGTCCCACAAAAGTGTTTTGGTGGCTTGATGTTGGAGTTTAGACAGTTTTGGAAGTGCTTTCTTAAGCCATACTGGGACCACACACTTTTGTGTTTGTAGCTTTAATTCTATTGAGTTGTAGACTCACTAGCCAAAAGCACATTCGCCAAATGACTATCGGATTACAGTACTAATAAATTCAACAAACACATCCGTAATTCCCAGTGTTTAAGCCGCACCCACTAAAAAAACGGACTACAACTCACACGTTCAAATCATAAAATGGCGTCTTGTGACACGCACAAGTCTGTGAGGACCAGATAGCTCGTTACTTGATCGGAGCCAGTCATGAGCTATGAAAAAGTCCATGACGCGCTTGTCAACCCATTGGAAATTGGAGAAAATCATTACACAATGTAACTGTGACTCACGGTGTCATCTTACAAAGAACACTAAAATCACCATACAGAACTTAACTTTCAAAAGATAGCTAAAATATATACAAGTACCAATACGAGTCACACAAAAAAAAGGCAGCCCTTGAATCATTGCAGGGCCCTGGCAGCCATGTACAATAAAATGCTATGCTGCAATTAAATGCATGATGGGAAGCCAATAAAATAGTATTTTTGCATTGGTACTTGTACATTTCTTAGCTACCTTTTGAGTGTTAAGTTGACGTGCGCTGAGTTTAGCGTTCTATGTAAGATGACACCGTGAGTCAGACTGCTGTATTAAGGAATGACTCATGACAAGCTTGTTTCGAGATCATTCATAGCTCATGATTGACACCTGCCGAATGAAGAGCAGCCGTTTCCTCACAAGAGGCACAGTATTTGAATGATTATAGTCGTTCTGAAGTGAAGGAGATGTCACAAGATCAGAACAAGGCCATACATTAGTCACAATGCTGTATAACTCGCAAGATTATAGTATCAGTTTATACTCTGGAAAACAGGATAACAGTCTGGCACAAGCTATGGGTTGCTCATGATGCACATTCAACTTATACTTGGAACGTGCAAGTCCACACAAGGAAGCCAGCAGGGGAAGCTCCAGGGAAATCACGGCGTGTGCGTTGTATAGGTATCGATTGAGAGGCCGAGAGGACACAGTGAGACCTGCCATAACGTCTTGAAATTTCATGAGCTGGGGTCAGGTGCTGCAGAAGAAAACATTACAACGGTTGGCACCTTGAGACGGGACCAAACTTAGCCACCACCTGCCCGAACTACAAAAGGGGAAGAGAGTTTCTCTCATGCCCCCAAAAAACACTGTAGAAGTCTGCAGAGAACTTGGGGAGGCAAAAAGACTGCGAGCTTTCTTGACTATATTGCCAATATAATTGACGTATCCTTCACGAGGGGTACGCCAATTGTCACGCGGGGTGCATGAATAAAAGTGAAAAAACAATCGGCGCCTATCGCTCACAATTACGAGTGCACAGTCGACGCGACTGCAGTATGAACCCTCAGGTGACGTACAGTAAATCCGACATATACGTCGTGGAAAGGCGTGTATTGCTGTCCTTACCGATACTTCGAAGGTACTCACCAATGTAGGCAGTCACGGAAAGGCGCGGTTTATCATGCAAGACTTGGATAAAGGTGTTCACCAATGTAGGCAAGCGTTCTTCTCATCCGAAAACGATTATTGTAAGATCTTGGTGGAGCAGCTCTCGGCAATGTCTCACCACTCACGTTCCAGACGCGCTGCGTTCACATAAGTTGCATTTGTTTGGTAATGTAAATGTAAACCACGTAAAAAAAGTTTTGAGTTTAAACCAAAAAATCGGAATTGGTAATTTTAAAATTACCAATTCAAATACACACTTTTGAACCCGAATTACTTACTGCTATAGAATTAACTCATTTATCAGGGTTAATATTTCCACTTTATGCATATTAAAAATGGATTATGTTTACGTGTGCAGGACGGTGTTCAGTGGTTAGAGAATGAAGCCTAAAAGTTCAAGTATGTTCACGGAATTTTCAAGCTTTGACGTTTGACCTGAACAAAAGTGAGTAAATCAAAGTTGTGCCAGTTCTCGTTGGATATCGTTGGCCTAGTGCAGGGGTCTGCAGCCCGCATCGAAGTTGTGTGTCTTGCAATTCTTGCATAAGAGTCTTTGTCTTAGTCCGATGAACATAGTGTCTGATATTAGCTTACCGGGGGTCAGCTCTAACTACAGGCTTTTGCAAAAAGCTGGTTTTTGACTTTCAAATAAAGAGAGGGTGTCAAACCACCCGGATTGGGTCGCGGAGATGGTTCCATAACAAAGGAGCCTGATGATTGAAGGCTCAACCTGCCATTCTATTTCTAAAAATTCTAGGAGTGGCAAGTAAGTGTAGGTTGTGGGAGCGCAGTTGTCTACTGGGTTGATAGAGGGTCTTTAACCCTTCTGGATGCTGTACTTTCACGGCATCCAGAAGTTCCGAATGTTTATTTAACCCAAGCCACCTAAAATAACAATGATTAATAAATAAATGTTTAAAAGGGTATTTTCAAATTTTACACCAGTCTGTGATGGAAAATAGAGACAAAATCATCTGCTACACAGTATAATGTCAAGTTATAGATGAATATGTATGTGCACGAGAATAACATTTCTTAGCACATTTTTTGTTTATAGACGTCGACAACCAAAGCGCTCATTCCAAAATGAGGTGCCGGGATTGAGATCTTGTTTGCATGCAGCACGTCTGCTGCTTTCCTGCACGGTTATCCCATGTCTGCTTTCTGGACACGTATATTGCTGTTACCGCACGGATCCCTTGTGTTTTCTTGTTGATTCCCGAAGGAAAATCCGTCTTCCTCGGCAACCTGACCTTTTTTTTTCTCCTTTTTCCCACACCTGGACTTCTGTCGCCTGCACAGTTGAGGTTCATTAGTTTGCTCCGGTCCACGTCCATTCTCTTAGGTACGTTGGTATGTCCCAATTCTGTCTTCATAGAGATCATTCTAGATTAGAAATGTCCCATTTTAATACAGCGCTTCCATCTGATTTCCATTTTCTGTCCTAATACTTAATGCACCCCAATGCATTGTCCTTTTCACTAAATGGCACACTTTGGAAAAAACTTGGCATTGGTTGCACCCATGCACCTCTGACCGATTCAAAATTGAGTAGCAGTAGCAGAGAGTTGTTCACTTGAGTAAATAAATGCTGCACCTCTAATATAGCAAATGCCTTCCTTACAATTACAATGATTGCTCTGAAACACACAATACCTCGAGACCAGAAGGCGACCCCAAATTAGGTGAAATTTAAAAAGCGGCCAACTCGTATGCCGTAAATTAGGCTAAATTGGTCAATTTTGGCTCAAACCAACTGTTGCTGGATAATATCACCAAACCAATCATAGAAGTACTATAATACTGTATGTAAAATTGGTTTTGGTGCTGATATCCGGCCGATACTCGAGGCTGTAATATTGGAATCAAATCGGAATTTCCCAAGTTCAGTCGGGACAGCCCTGATAGTTTTAATGGAAATATCATCCGCTTGTGTAAGGACAAACTAATTATTATATATAAAAAATTTATATAACTCGACCGCACGGTGGATGAATGGGTAGCATGTTGGCCTCACAGTCAGGAGGATCAGGGTTCGAATCTCCGTTGGGCATCTCTGTGTGGAGTTTGCATGTTCTCCCCGTGGTTTCCTCCCACATTCCAAAAACATGCATTTTAGGTTAATTGGCGACTCTAAATTGTCCATTAGAGTGTGAATGTTTGTTTGCGATTGACTGGCGACCAGTCCAGGGTGTACCCCGCCTCCCGCCCAAAGTCAGCTGGGATAGGCTCCAGCTTACCCGCGACCCTAATGAGGATAAGCGGCATAGAAAATGGATGGATGAATAATTAGATGTAATTCCCAATCATGTTATTTATTTAAGCTATCTTATGACACCCTTATTTTTGTGTTGGGTGTGTTGAGAACATGTCTAAGATGAGCTGGGTGCAAGACTAAACGTGCTGCTTGTCTTTTTGCACGTCGTTAGCGGGCACCATACTAAGGCCAGCTCACGCCAAAGTGGTGTAAACTCTCATTCAGACCGAGTCGTGCACAGAGCGGCCCGCCGAGGAAATACTTCCCCACACAAACGTTCTTTCCCGTCGCAATGACATCGTTTTGCTTTCTGCGAGATTCTGTGTCGTTAGGTAGATATAGGCCAATTCCGTGGAAATCATAGGGCCCTATTATTTAGGCTGTGACAGAATCATTGCCACTCTCCACTGGGGATACAGAGACAGACGACCAGTTTAAGCCTGACACATGCTTTTTGGGTATTACAGAGAGTATTCAAGCCAGCAGATGGTGCAAAGCGCTGCCGCATTTGGCCCAGTCGTCTTTTCGTGTCTTTCCTCTTTTTGGGTTTCAGCTTTGTGACTCCCTTCTTTCCAAGGCAGCACAGACAGCGAACGGGCAATTATCATCACAGAGAGGCTGTTTTTACATGGAATTGCACCATTTCAGCACATGCGGGAACTTTAAAGTGCATCATCTCTGCATGAGCTCGGACCCAACATGTTTTTGTTTTTTGGTCTTTTTTATTTTGGACCGTTGCTTTATGTGGTTTGCAGATTGTTGTAATGAGATGTGCTGAAGCAGGATTATACAGCATGCCTCCCTCCCCTTGAAATGTTGCAAAAGCCCTAGTTAAAAGAATTATACACCTCAGAGTTTGACTGGAGGATATACAAGCATTCTTGTCTTTCATCTTTTGGATGAACTCAGCCCAGCTGTTACCGACTTTAAGGGAATTATTTGGAAAGAACCTCAATTAGTATCCATACATCATTACACTATAAACTGTTTTTAAAGGTTCTTAAAGGGTTTATAGAGACGTAATCATACTGACGTGCTTGCCATCCGGTTTATTTATGCAGTACTGAGCGTCGATGGAGCCGAGAGCTGTCTGAACTAGAGGAAATTCAATGGTCACGATTTGCACAAATTCAGTAAAAAATAAAAAAAAAAAAATCTTTAAATAGAATCGTCCTGCTTGAATGCGGACTGTTTGTAAAACAAAAACAAAAATGCATATTTTTGCCTAAATTCAAGCACACAAATAGCTAAATGAACAAAAACACAAATATATGGCATTCAGAAGACACATTCAAAGACACTGCAAATATGTCAGCACTCACTAGGTGTCAGTAATGTCACCATAATGTTGGTGTGGCTTTTTTTTTTTTAATACTGTTTTTTCAGAAGGGCATGAACATATTTTCAACGCTCTAAAAATAAAAACATAGGGCCGCACGGTGGGCGAGTGGGTAGCACATTGGTTTTACAGTACGGAGATTTGGGTTCGAATCTCCGTTGGGCATCGCTGTGCGGAGTTTGCATGTTCTCCCCGTGCGTGTGTGGGTTTTCTCCGGGTACTCCGGTTTCCCCCCACATTCCAAAAACATGCATGTTAGCTTCATTGGCCACTCTAAATTGTACATTAGAGTGTGAATGTTTGTCTGCCCTGCGATTGGCTGGCGACCGGTCCAGGGTGTACCCCGCCTCCCGCCCAAAACCAGCTGGGATAGGCTCCAGCATCCCCGTGACCCTAATGAGGATAAGCGGCATAGAAAACGAATGAATGAATAAATATAAAAATATTCCATTTATGAATCTACTTTGTGGAAATTCACTTATCACAGTCGGGTCTGGAATTAAATAACTGCAATATGTTGCGTAATCAAGGGCCCAAAATTGTAATGTCATTCATTCCTGAAATGAATCTATGCAATCTTCTGACTGGAACTGTACCCAAAAGCAGACGTCGCTACTTGATTTTGGACCACCACCTAAGTTAAGCTCCCCCGTTGTTGCCCCCCTGATTCCTGCAACGTAACCTTGCATGTGACGTTCTCGTGCCCTAGTCTTGAGAAACTTTCACACACATTGCACAACCACATTAGCCATTCCGCCTGGAACGCACTCTCACTTGTCACATCTTCCCGCCAACGAGCGTCATTTATCTCTCACGACAGTCGCTAAGGGCTAAGTCATTTTTTTAATGATTTCCCACCCCCCTCCTCTGTCTAACAGCCCACCTCCTATAAGAGATGGCGCTACTTCTGAGCCAAAGTCACAGAGTCAATTAAATGTCTTTATCTTTTGAGTGATTTGGGAACATATTGCAAGGTAGTAAGATTTCTTTTTTCAGGGATTATTATCTTCTCTGACATGACGCGGCTCTTTTCAAATTGGCAGCTTAGTCTTTCAGTTAGCATCGCGGACACCGCCAATGCCAAATGGATTTGCAGACCCCTATAGGTGGGTACCATGGATCACTTCCCAGCAAAAGTGGTTAGAAAGGCACTTCTTACACACTGACCCGGCAGTGGCAAGTACTTTGGCGACGGAGGCAAGGAAAAACTTGAGTGAAACCTAATCAAGATGACTGATTTACTGTTTTCCTCTCATTTTGTGTGGAAGTGGTATCTTAGTGGCTTATTATGTTATCATTTTCCGCACTCCGTTTCAAACCTGTTACGTTTGGAATGAATACATTGGAGGTTAACCCGTTATCTCGGTAGCTTGGTGTTGTTAAGTCGCGGACGTTCCCTGTGTCACTTCAGAGATACCACAGCCTGAGCATAAGCAGTACCTGACGTAGTGTAAACAAAGCTAGCGGTATGGTCGGATTATACGTATTTCCGGACGATTCTCAGATGGCAGATCAGTCGAGTGACAAACGCCATTGTTGGTGACCTCAAGCCGAAACCAACTTGGGTTCTGCAGCAGGACCGTGATCCAAAACACACCTGCAAGTCCACCTCTGACTGGCTGAAGAAAAACCAAAAAAAGCCTTTGGAGTCTGACCTGCATCCTACTGAGATGATGTGGCATGACCTTAAAAAGGAAAAGAGTCCAGTGAGGCTGGATGACAACAATTCTGCAAAGATGAGTGGGCCAAAACTGAGACTCACTACAAGTTCCGGCAAACGTTTGATTGCAGTTATTGGTGTTAGAGGGTAACCACCTTTTCACACGGGGCCGTGTTTGTTAGGATTTTTCTTTTAGTCGCTCTAAATAATATTTCATTTAAAAAGAGAGGCCGTTTAGATACATTGAAGGAAAGTGGAGACTGCCTGAGAATTTGCCTTCCTTTGAAAGCCCAAACGGGTCCCTCGCGGTGTCTCTTGTCTCATCGTGGGATAAATGTATGCGTGCGGCGAGACTGAAAGCAAGAATGCGCCCGCACGTCTTTACCCACGATGCTCCTGTGTAGCATTAGTATTAGAGAGCTAAAGTGATTTTTACGCTTTAGAGCCATATCGTCGGCATTACTCTAAGTATGTCCGTCACGGTGCTTCACATGTTGCACGATGTCCCCGCAACATGCTGATGCTGATTCACGCTGGATTTAGAAGACATTGCCGGGGTGGGCTTCAAGGTCAAACTTGAATTGCTCCACAATCTCCAACCCCCTTTAACTCGCCATCTTGCACCGCCCATCATGGTTTCTCTTCCTATATCTGATGCAGCTTCAAACATATCGGGGTTGCCGCGACAACCTTAATAAAGCGGCACCTGGATGCAAACAAGAAATACCGGAGAGAAGTGCCGAAGAGAGGTCTCGCAGACTCTCTGACCAGCTGCATCTCCACTGTCGTCCCCCCTCGTTTGAAGACAAGTCCCGGCGGTGTCCTTTGGTTAGGACTTACAGTTAAAAGGCAATTACCCGCTCGGACTGCGAGACACCGGATCGATAGAGACGTGCACTTGGCCGGCGGACTCCATACATCCCCTGGGAACATAAGAGTATTAATAAATAGTCACTCGGGTCTCGGTTTTGAGGGCTCTGGGACGCAGAAATGAGCTTCAATTTTGAATTGTCAGGTTTTTGGTACTGCCTTCATTTCCATCCTGCTGGCGTCAGATCTGCGCCAATCCCGTCTGCTGTTTGTCCCTCGGGAAACGACAAAATCTGCGAATGGGTTCAGTCTTCAGTCGCAGTTTCAAAGCATTTCTGTAAGCAAAATCTCTTGAATATATTTAAGGAACCACTTGAGATGTTTAGTCACAGGGACACTTGCTGAGGAAGTAAGAAGGCTTCTGCATATAAACGCATGCAGATCAATTCCGTCAGTGTCAGAGGTTGCCTATTATGCAAAATGTACCACACTTGACTGATTTCCCAACCCCGTAATCTTATCGCCGTGCAGGTAGGCTTCACTACACATGTTCAAATCAAACCAGGAGCTCGGTGTGTTAAGGATGGGGTCCTCCTGTTCCACTTCTTAATAGGAGTGAAAATGAAAATCATACGCCACACTTTTGGTACTGTACGTTCCGTTATCACGACCGTCCTTACGCATAAAGATATCCTTCAGCAGGTGAAAGCATCTATGAAAGCGACAGTAATAAGCAGCGGTGGTCGCTTCCTCCCCTCCCAATAAGCCTCGGAGGTAAGGTGTTGGTGTCGATGTACGTTATACGTTCTGTTAAGAGGTCGTTCAGGTACCAGAGGCGACTTGCAACACAACCCAGCTTACATCACGGACCAGGAACGGAAGTCGCACATAACCCGAGGGTAAACGTGGATAGCTCATTAGCATTAAAGCTACAGACACGGGAAAAACAATGTCCTCCCGGTCCTCAAAATCATCTGGAAAATGCCTAAATTCCAGCATTGAGCATAGATTTCGGACAGCACACTTCCAATACACTAGCGTGGGACCTCCTGTGGCTTATCTAACATTGGTGAAAAATAGTATAATAGAGGACTTTCAAAGTAAAATTTGAAGTTCACAAGGCTGTGTTTATTTTGGCACTCTTAAAGGGAGAAAACTGGCAGACTGAAACCAACCGGATACAGCTCAGTGAGCACGATAAAAAATGGTTAGTACATTTGATTCAAGAAATAGCCGTGTAATTTCTACAAGTAGTAAAAACCAATGAGGCGGTCCATCCATGCCTGTAACCTGAGCGTACCCACAAAAGGAACGGGACATGTCATTCTTTGCCTTCCCTGTTTTGTTTCTTCCGTATTGAAACTCCGATCCTGTTATCCCCCGCGAGAATTATGGCACTATTTGTTGCACGGTTTTCCTCCAGCAAATGGAAAACGGTTCCGATTTAGGAGCGTAAAACCAAATGAATTCTGCACAGCTCGTTAAATAATCCCGCTTATTCGTTCCATAAAGTCTTTGAGGAAATCCACAGCGCTGCGACGTCTGATATAACAAATTCCTCACGCGCACGGACAATTAACTTTCAAGATTCCTGAATGGAAGTAGCACGGTTGTAAGGAACGGCCATCTTGTTAATGCAGGTAATGATGGATACTGACCTACTGGTCTTAGGAGCCACCGTATGAGGTAGTTACAACACAATAACAATACCATGTTTTGCTCTCTTCAGATTATTCCGGGAGACCGCAACGTGCAATCCTTGAATATCCTTGGAATTGGCTCTACCGCCTGAGGCGTCACAGAGGCACCCCGGTTGTTGCGACCATGGAGCGAAAAGGCACATGGGAATCAGATGTGCGGCGGCAGCTTTGCGATGAGTTGCAAAAACTCCATGAACCTCGTCGTATAGGATGCGCGGCGCGCGGCGCAATTAGCGGCGGTAATAAACCTTTGAGAGAGCGACTGTAAACTAATCTAAAGGGAGAGCGCCCCCCCCCACAACCCCCCCCCCCCCCCCCAACGACCTTCATCATCCAGACTTTTGGGGAAACGCTTCCCGCAAGTTTCTGTAAGCTTAAAGTGTCAGTGATTTGTGTGTGTGTGTGTGTACTCTATTCTGTATATTTATTGTATTGTCGTGTCAAAGTGGCGCTACATAATTCTCCTGGGACGTTTTACCTCCTGACCGTAGCGCAGAAGGCCTCAGGATGTTTATCAAAACCGTTAAGTTTAATTAAACATCTCACAAGATTAATTGAAAGTCAAGTACGGCACGTTATCAAACAATTACAGGTGTAATTATGAACGTGACATTTATCTCCGAAGCTAGTCCCTGATGCAGAACAAGAGCATAGAGGCCATATGGATTCATGTGCCAGTCCCCTGAAATAAGGAATGCTTGGTGTCTTCAACTTTTAAAATCATTCCTAAAATGATCATTGAGTGGCTTTGGTCTTCTGAAACTTTGGGGGCTGTCCACACGGAGATGTTTTTTAGGCCAATACTGTAAAGTACTTTTTGCTTCAACCTTTCATTCACATGGCAACAGCATTCTGGGTTAGTCCAACTCCTCCAGGATGGCACCTCAATACGTAACGTTGCAAGAAGGTTTGCTGTGTCACCCAGCACATGCTCAAAAGCATGGAGGAGATTCCAGGAGACAGGTAGTTACTCCAGGAAAGCTGGACAGGGCCGTAGAAGGTCCTTAAACCCTCAGCAGGATTGGTATCTGCTTCTTTGTGCAAGGAGGAACAGGATGAGCACTGCCAGAGCCCTACAAAATGACCTAGAGCCGGCCACTGGTGTGAATGTTTCTGACCAGACAATCAGAAACAGACTCCATGAGGGTGGCGTGAGGGCCCGACGTCCTGTAGTGGGCCATGTGCTCATTGCCCAGCACCGTAGAGCTTGATTAGCATTTGCCGTAGACCAGCAGAATTGGCAACTACGCCACTGGCGTCCTGTACTCTTCACGGATGAGAGCAAGTTCAACCTGAGCACATGCAACAGATCTGAAATAGTCTGGAGATGCCGTAGAGAACATTATGCTGCCTGCAACATCATTCAGCATGACCGGTTTGGTGGTGGGTCAGTGATGGTCTGGGGAGGCATATCCCTGGAAGGACATACAGACCTCTAAAGGTTAGATAATGACACCTTGACTGCTATTAGGTTTCAGGATGAAATCCTTGGACCCATTGTCAGAACCTACGCGGGTGCAGTGGGACCTGGGTTCCTCCTGGCCCACGACAAGGCCCGACCTCATGTGGTTAGAGTATGCAGGCAGTTCCTGGAGGATGAAGGAATTGATACCATTGACTGGCCCCCACGTTCACCTGACCTAACCCAATAGAACACCTCTGGGACATTATGTTTACGTCCATCCGGCGCCGCCAGGTTGCTCCTCAGACTGTCCAGGA
>QODF01000315.1:176446-204983 GCA_024372805.1 Oostethus manadensis
AATGGAATGGAATGATATTAAGGAGTGAGTGCAGTGCTACCATCGCTGTAACATTTTCCCAACAGCATCCTTGTAGGTACTTTGTTTGATGAAGTAAAATTGAATTGTGTCTCCAGCTGACCAATGGACAGTTTGCAGAGCTCCAGTCTTTGTTTTAAGATGTGTAGCAAAGCCTATCTGAAACTTCAGCATTGGAGCAAAACAAGTTTTCTTTGGCGCTCAGAAGCATGCTCTCGGGACGCACATTACTGTTAAAATGTCAGGAAGAAAAGTCACTTTTGCATAATTGGGGAGCTTTAAAATCGGCCATTCCGTGGACAAAAAATGTGTTAGTATTATTGTTTGAATATGAAATTGACTTTTCCCTCGTCTAAATAGTTAACATTGCCGAGAATGGATGCGTACCGTATATTCCCTGTTTATGTTTAGTTATTAATAAGGTGGAAAAACGCTGTCAGTTGAAAGACAGATACTCCCTCCACAATCCACATTTAAGCAGGGATTCCAATATTTACCACTTACATTTTCCTCGCCATAGCCAGCAGGCATTGGCTGAATTATTCCCCGGCTGACTTGAATCGCTGCTCATAGGGCAATCGCACTGCTCAGTGGTCTTTTAATATGCCATATTGTATTTACTGACCGGAATGCAGAAGCGATGTGACTGACAGGGTGACTGAGTGACTACCTGAATGAATGCAAACATGCATGAGGGCTTCCCTGAGTGACACGGCACCCGGCTCTTTGACTCCAAGGCCAAAAGGTTAAGTGAGCGGTCCGACCTGCTGACTGAGCGGACGCAAAGTCTGCATGACTCAAGTGGTGTAGAAACGGCGTCGACTGCAGTCATGTTCCGTTGCACTAACCAGTGGTTTGAATTAGCCCTGCTAAATAAACAATTAAATAAGAATGAAGAAAATATGCAGTTTTAGAGTAGGCAAAAACAAACAGAAGGGACATTTTTTCAAAGCATTGTGTCCCAGGAGCCTGTTTGAGCACTGGACACGTGACAAATCTTTTGTCCCTCACTTGTGTGAGGCTTCGCTACACGTCTTCAAACAAAGCCTGACGCTCCGCCAACGAGCCGTCAGCTGCAAATGTAGGAGCTATAAGTTTGATCATATTAAAATATGACTGTAATGTTAGCCTTTTTCCGCACGGTGGATGACTGGGTAGCATATTGGCCTCACAGTCAGGGGGTTCAGGGTTCGAATCTCCGTTGGGCATCTCTGGTCGGAGTTTGCATGTTCTCCCCGTGGACGCGTGGGTATTCTTCAATTTCACAGAGATTTACTTCCCTACTTATTATAGACAAAAACGTACCGTATTTATATCTGCAGTTAACTGTGATTAATTATGAGTTAACTATGGGCAGAGTGATTAATCACGATTACATATTTTAATCGATTGACAGCCCTTGTGTGTTTAAAAGTGATACTGTGTTTGGCATGTGCTGTGTTGGACAAGAGGCAGGGCCACGTATCTAGGTTGACAATGCACGCTGGTAGTTTTGATGTGGGTTTCAAGTCCACATCCAGTAGAACCCCCCATGTGAGTTGCTGATCGAGACAATGTCCTGCAAAAAAAAGCAGACTGTGGGAGGAAAGGCGGTGAGGTCATTAAGATTAGATTAGATTAGAAGAGGCTTTGACATTCGTGTCTCGTCTCCTGAAGCTCAGGAGGAGGGCGAGTCGTCCTATCAGGTGGTGTCAAAAAGTTCTTGCGAGGATCACCGATATTGAAGCCCAAATTATTTATGACCAGAAGGAGCACCGACATCGACAGAAGCCATCTTCCTTTCACTCGTGTGTATGTGTGTGTCTGCTTGCATGCCTGACAGCCTTTGTATTTCTGTACCGCACACCGGATGTCAGGTCTGGCAGTGTGCACAACACCGGAGGGAGGAAACAAAAGCGAAAAAGAAAAAGGATGGATGAAGCCTCTTGAAAAAGTTTGACTATGTCCCTCTTTTTTTTTCCCCACAGCGTTCTTCTGTGTATAAAGTGTGGTGTTATTCAGGGAATCAATTGGAAAAGGTTTCTGACGGAAATGCTAGCTGTGTCAATCAAAAAGAAAAACATTATCTGCAGCATGCATGTAGATTTCCAGCGCATGCACTTCATTTCCCTTCAAAAAAAAGGTTATGTATTTTAATTACTATCAGACTTTTGTCATGAATATTCAGTGCAGCAACCTCCTCCCCAAGGCGCACACACACATCAGCATCAGCAATTACCTCTGCCAGTGATAAAAGGCAAATATTGCCCAAACTGAATGTTAACTAGAACGACGTGAAGCTGGGCTTAGTTTGTCACTTTTTTAAAAGTTTGCTGGGTTATCGCCCAAAAGGGATTTTTTTTTTTTTTTAATTAAAATTTGTTTTTTCTTCTTTTTTTGATGTGGTTGCTCACATTATTGAACAAATGCGACATGTCAATGTGAACGGAACGCATCTGTCAAGTGACGTGCATGCGCAAAAGCATGATGTGTAAATATTTCTGGTGCGTGGGGGATTTTGTGCAGCGGGACTCATTGTTTTGTTGGCAGTTCGCAAAGAACTTGCTGCCACTTCTGTTCCGAAGAGCAGGAGTCAGGAGCCAGGAGTGCTGGGACATTGCCGTGAGCTGCGTCAATAAAATAAAAGTAATACAAATAATTTTCGGAAGACAAACATCGGAGAGTACCTTTATCCAGGTCTTGCATGGAAAACCATGCCTTTTAATGAGGGATCAGGTCGGATAGACTACATATTGGATTCATATCTCCTAGAGCTGTGAGTTGATAAAAATACTTCCTTGGGATTAATCACATTTGGTCCATAGTTAACTCATAATTAATCACACTTAATCACACATAAAACTACGTTTTTGTGTATTATATTTTGAATAGTTATTTTTTTACTGACCAAAGTTTTTCATACCATAGGTACATAAGTACCTACATAAGTAGTCTCTTTGTCGTAAATGATTTGATACGCAACTACGATAACTACATGGACTTTAATGTAAATAGATATCAATTTTCCAACTATGGCCCATTATACTGGTAGATGATTGGTCTGTATTAATTTTGTGCTTTTGATTTGATGTTCCAAGCACTCTGACACGCGAAGACCTCCGCCAAGTGCCTTAGATCCCCCCATATTGTGATTGGCACCAAAATTCCCCTTATCGGGGTCCGGCTTGCAGGGGCAGCAGTCTCAGTAGATGTCCACACATCCCGGTCCCCGTTCGTCTCTTCCAGTTTCACCGGGAGGACATCACAACGTTTCCACGCCAGCTGTAAAACATAATCTTCCATCATCTTGGATCATCTTGGATGCCCCGGGGCCCTTTTGCTTGCTGGGCATGCCTGAGCCCTCCTGGATGACCGAGCTCCTCACCCTATCTCATATGGTGAGTCTAATCACCCTACGAAGGGAACTCATTTCAGCCGCGATCTCGTTCTTTCGGTCATGACCCAAAGCTCATGACCGTAGGTGAGGGTGCATTCCGGCTCAGGTGTCTTCACCACAGCGGTCCGGTACAGTGCCCGCTTTACTGCAGACGCTGCGCCAATCCGCCAATCGCTGTCACTTTCCAACCTTCCCTGACTCGTGAACAAGAACCCGAGATACTCGAACTCCACCTGGGGAAGGACCTCACTCCCGACCCGAAGGGTGCAGTCCGCTCTTTTCCGACCGAGAGCCATGGCCTCAGATCTGGCGATGCAGCTGCAAACCGGCCCAGTAAAGGCTGAAGGCCCAATGAGAGTATCAGGACCACATCGACTGTGATTCCACAGTCACCGTTATTTCCTCGAAGTACGGTGTGGGCCAAGGGTCAAACAGGATGTGATATACTGTATTCATTTTTAAAAATGTGCCGTTACAGCAGTTCATCTCAAACATTGGGGCAGCCCCCCGGGGGGGGGTGGGAGGCCGGCAACTTTCAATGTATTTTCACTTGTATGCTTCACTGCTCTCCATTTTGTTGCATTTTTCCGGTTTCAGTTTCGATTTCAGTCTGTACAGTACCGATAAATAAGTATATAATATCAGTCTCTGAATAGTGTTTAAAATACGGGGGTGGTAAAATACGGTACTCTTTTGCAAAATGGTAGTCAAGTATGTAACCATTGACGCCGGGGGGCGGGGGGATGGAAACACTGAAACCGCAATTAAACGGGCACCGGTAATGGTAGCTGTTAAAAAGTTACATTGAATTACATCACATTAACGCACTTCAACAGGTCCGAAAAGGAGTTGGAAGAAAGAAACAGAGCCCATTTGATCTGAATCTTTTTCTGTGTCCTGGGAGTCACGGATTGTTTGTTGTGAGAGCAGTCACATCCACTTTTGGGTAAATAGTCCTTGGAGGAATTTTGTTCTGAGAAATAAAGTTTTTGTATTTTGGATATGTGTGATAGTGTTTTTCTCTTGATGTGCCCCAACTTTTGATGGGTTATGACCATCCATGCGTCACCCGTATCCACATCTGTACAGAAATTAGAAGTATAATTTTATGTGTCATAATAGCTCTTGGCTCTTTGCTTGGTAAATACCTTTTTTACTTATGTGGAGTACATTAAAACGATTAATGCACATTTTATTATTTTCATTATATGAAATAAACAGCGCTTTATTGCCCCTACAAAAAGAGGTAACCGGACTGATGGAACGTATTTTATGGCAAGTGCATAAGTACAAATGAGTCTGCAGTCCGTTGGGTTTGTAGGGCGTTTGTAGTTTGTTTGCGTTCCAGAGACTTGGTGGTGAAGGTTTTCTTTTCTTTTTGGTCTTTGCAGAACTTTTCTTGGATTTTTAGTGTCTCACAAAAGCGGTACTACCCGACACATTTCACTTTGGGTGGGGCTTTGCGATACCCGCCGACGTCGTGCAAGTTCGGAATGAAATAAGGACGAGAGGCATGTTTATTCTTGCACCCGGTCTGTTCCAACCGTCAACACACAACACGCTCTTGCCCTTGAAAATAAGAGCATTGCCGTGGTGTAAACAAAATAAGATTGTTTACGCATGACACACCCTCAGGAGCAACTAGGGGTTCTGTGTCATGCCCAAGGATACTTTGACTTCCTCACAGGAGCCCCCGGGGATCAAACTCGCAACCTTCCACTCTTACCAGCTGAGCCATGCCGCTGGAAAAAAATTAAAAATATCACACATTAATTACTCAAACGGAATTCCATCGATGATTCATTCTTTAACCACAAGCACAGGCGTTACAGTTTGTCGGCATCCATTGGACAGGTCAGCCACGCTACATCCGTTTCGGAAATATCGCTACTTATTGTCATAAAACTACACACTGGTAAATAAAATAAGTGCTAAAGGTAAAGCAAAAAACTGGATTTCTGAAAAAATAAAAACGCATTTCATTGGGACCTACCTTATGGGAGTTTTGGGGAGTTTTTCCCAACGTGAAATGGTTTGGTCCACTACTGCCTTAACAGTGCTGCAGCATCTACTAGCCCAGTGTTGGCATGTTGCATTGTTTTGCATGTATTATTAAACTAGTGGTGCCCAGAATTCAGCGGCCCAAACCCGTTGGATTTTCTCTTCAGTCCAGACAGGTATAATGGTTGATGGTGTGATGACAGGTTACTGTCCATGGGAGATTTTGAAGAGGTTGTTGACTTTTTACATCCAAAAACTTGTAAAGCGGAGGAGTACAATGAAGAAGATGAGCAGAATGAGAGGAGGTTGATGCTGGCCAATCTATAGGCAGCGAGTGTACACGTTTGCCAGGAAAAGTGTATTGATCTGAGGTAGGTATGGATCTTGACATCAACAAACCCCTCCTACACTTCTGCAAGCAGAGTCAACTGTAGCTAAAGGGTGGCATGTCCTTGGGAGTGGTATCAGCTCTGCCTGAGTCTTGTGTTTTTTTCTAGACACTGATCCAATCATGCACGTTTCACTGATACTTAAAACCAGGTCCCTTGCAGTTTTGTGCGATGCGCTGCAGTAATTCCGCAATCTCCCAGCGGCGCTTCGTCAGATGCTTGAATTACCTCGCTCTGTTGGATGTTCTGCTATTGGCCCCGGTTTATTCAAAGACGAGGCCGGATCCCGCTGTGGTGCTTATCACGGGCGCTCTCGTGTCGATATGGCGCCATTGGCTCAATCCAAAAGAACACAAGATTCTCAACTACTAAAACAGGTGATGGTTCTAAAGCAAGAGCTGAGAGATGCTTTGGGAAATTACCCAGCTCGACTCTTTCTCATGTGCAAATCTTAAATGAATGGAAGGGAGACAAATATAATACCCTAAGATCCATCCCGTAGCAGGTGATAAGCGCTGTACTTACTCCTGAGGTCCATGAATCATATTTTGAAAGTGCACATCAGGACCCATCATTGCCAAAGAGAACCTCTAGAATCATTAGTTCCCTGCGAAAAAGACTATTTCAAGGCGTTTCATCATATCAAGGCAGTCCGTGTGTGTGTGTGTGTGTGTGTGTGTGTGTGTTACAGTATGACAGTATGCAAAAGTTTTTAAATACACCCTCATCATTTTGAAGCTCTGAGAAAGAAGCATTTCAGTGGAACTGGGTCACATGAATTCTGTTCTTGTTGTTGTTGTTGTTGGCATCCTACTGTGTTCATAGCAGTCGCCCTAAAAAACCAGTTAGGAACCCTAGCTTAACCGCAAAGAGGATGGACCGCTAATTGGAAGCACGTGGTAATTGAAGTGGTGTTATTTTTGAACGCTGTAAAATGTCGTCCCTAGCTACATCGCCGTTGGAGCATCTTAATAGGGAATGAAAAAACGATCCCTTCATGGGCGACTAATGACTAATAGTAATAATAAAATGCAGTATTCTGGCCACGAGGCATCAGTAATGTGACGTGGCAATAGATTAGATTACCTTTGCACTGCAGGTAGTCCAACATCACATAGTGATCCTCCCATTTCATGTGGAAGTGGTAAAGTTTTGGCTTCTTACCGTGTCCTTCTTCCAGACTACATGTTAAAACAGAGGTGCGCAAACTGCAGCCTAGGGGCCACATTCGGCCTGCCAGGCGTTTGAGTGCGGCCCGCCAGATGCGTTCAAAGGGTTTAATATAAACTTTGAACGTACAAGCTGGCAACATGACTTGCAAGTAGGCCAAAGTCAGTCTAAAACAACCTTTTGATAGTTTAGGTTGCCTTTCACATGCAGCAATCCAGACCACCCACAGTGACAGAAAAACACAAAACACAAGTCCCGAGTCAACCCATATGTGACACACAACAACAGAACAACAACAAACCCACCCAATGCCCTGCTAACTGGTTAGCTCGGAAGCTTCCTACGCCACCAGCGGCCATATTTTGTGTTCCTACAGTGACCTGCGCATTACAGTTGAGCAATGATGGACAGAGGAGCTCCGAGTGAAGGCGGGACTCCATCAGGGATCAGCTCTGAGCCCCTTCTTGTTTGCTACGGTGATGGACAGGCTGACGGACAATGTTAGGTTCTCTTTGGGTGTGACCAGGATGGACAGGATCAGGAATGAGCACATCAGAGGGACAGCACATGTTAGAGGTTTTGGAGATAAAGTCAGAGAGGCCAGATTGAGATGGTTGGGACATGTCCCGAGGAGAGATAATGAATATATTGGTAGAAGGATGCTGAGTTTGGAACTGCCTAGAGGAAGAGCAAAGAGGAGGTTTATGGATGTAGTGAAAGAGGACATGAAGGTAGTTGGCGCAAGAGAAGAGGATACAGAAGACAGAGTTAGATGGAGGAAATTGATTCGCTGTGACGACCCCTGAAGGGATAAGCCCAAAAGAAAAGAAGACAACTTTGCCAAAATGTAATTATTGTGCTATTGGGCTGTCGGGTCTGATGATTGTCTCACGCAACAACTTCTGACACCTACATTGGACTACGTCTCATTAAGTTCTTGTATTTGAGTTCATTTAGCCATTTTTATGCTTAAACACTTACTTTGGGCAGAAAATATGTAAAAGCTGCTTATATTTACATTTTTAGAAACAAATAGGTCGTGTTCAACCATGAAACAAAATGATTTATTCGTATATGTTGGAAAACCCACGATAGAGCAAAGCCAGAAATTTGGAACCACAATGTGGCGAGAGGACGACTACACGTGTATTTCTTAGGCCCCTCTCACATGAAAAATGATGCATTTCAATATCCTTCTCTATTGATCCCGCCAGGTTTGAAAACCATGTACCACGGTGTTACTTTCTACTACCCTGTTAACCGCGTTAACTAAAGAAGCCGAGGTCGTTTGCCGAGTCACGGACGGACTTGTTTTGCCGGTTTTCAAGGGTTCCTCCCAACCAATTCTCCTTATGCAAACTGACTTATCATCACCAGTCACCCGCACTCACTCGCTCTTGAATCAATTCTCTATGGCAGATTGCAGTATGCTGAGTGTCTGCAACACACTGCAACACAGGCTCAGGCTTTGTAGTGCATCTCCTTCAGCAAAGCCACTATCTCTGTCTGTGCATTCTGTCTGCGTGTTATTTATTTTGTATTTCTTTCCGCACACACTGAAACATGCACACACCGGCACTCAGTAATCCCCTCTCCACTCTTTGCATTTGGCAGCGCCACCGAGAAAGTCTTTGTAACCAAATGTACGACCAGGGAGCACCAATTTTTGAGTGTTTCAGTGTAATGTCCTTTTTTTTCCCCCCACCGCATAGCACCTAGTCCGCTTGCTGTTGGTGCTTTTCCATTGGTGAAACCAGGTACTCCGAGGTACAATTTCTAGCGCCTTTACCAAGCATGTGCAGTGAATGAAAATAAACAGCCACGCTAACGTGAGACTACCGTGTTGCTTTGTGGTCTCCAATTTGCTCCCCCGTCGCATCCTTTTATGGATTGTGTGTCCTTACCTAGGATAAACGGTGATAAACGCTCAGTGAGTACAATCAAAAGTTGTTATCCAACTGCGAGAAGAGCCAGATTTGACGCCGCGGTGTTTATTTTGCCATAACAGAAGGCAAAATCAATTGATGACAATCGGAGTCGTTTGCACCTACAAAGAGGAGGACACGTTTTCAGCAAATGTTCTAATACAATATCATGATACGGAAAACCGTGCTGGTTTCGGTCTTAATCATACGAACCGTTTGATCCGTCACACCGTCAATCGCCTTCTGGATTGGGTTCTTCAACAATCCATGCCTTCAAGCTGACTTGGGGCGAGAGGCTGGGGACACCCAGGACTGGTCGCCAGTCAATCACAAGCAACTCCGCACAGAGATGCCCGATGGAGTTTGGAACCCAGGTCTTCCAAATCTCCAGACTGTTTGGCCAACATGGTGATAACATATCATGGCAATAGATGCCATTTTGTAGATCACGATGATTTTGACACTTTGCCATCAGTCTCCTCTCAAAAGATTGTCTCCTCGTTACAGTATCTACTGTGGTTTTTAGGGTTCAGACTAATTAAGCGGGATGAAAAATATCCCAAAGAAAGAACCTTATGGCCTCCAATAAAGACTTTAATTCTGTGACAATAATGCATGTTGACGCAAAGTAGACAAGGCATGTTCTGCAAAACCGGCGGTAAACTACAGACATTCAGTTTTATAAGAACTTTGGTTTAGGGTGAGGAGCTCGGCCATCCGGGAGGAGCTCAGAGTAGAGCCGCTGCTCCTTCACATCGAGAGGAGCCAGTTGAGGTGGCTCGGGCATCTAGTACGGATGCCTCCCGGGCGCCTCCAAGGTGAGGTGTTTCGGGCATGCCCAGTCGGGAGAAGGCCCCCGGGAAGACCAAGGACACGCTGGAGGGACTATGTCTCACAGCTGGCCTGGGAACGCCTTGGTGTCCTCCCGATGGAGCTGGAAGAGGTCGCTGGGGACCGGGAAGTCTGGACTTCCCTACTGAAGCTGCTTCCCCCGCGACCCGGACCCGGATAAGCGGTGGAAAATGGATGGATGGATGGAAGAACTTTGGTTAGCGCCCTCTTATAAACCATGCAAACCTTTTATGGTGAATCGATAATCATCAGGAACGGGAATCAAACTCTGAACCGTAACCTATGGCCAATCCCAAAGTCGGCCAACGGAGGAACCATTTGTAACCTCCTTTCGTGCTTCTATCATAATCGAACTGCTGAAGATTATACAGTCACGTATAAGGCTGCGATGTACAGTACATCGCAATATGGATTGCCCAGCCCTAGTTCAGACCGCAGCCTTCAATGTGTCACGCAGTTTGTGGCTGTGCTACTTGGGTGGAAAAGGGTTCCTGGAACACACCAATTTGTTATAGAATTGGCGCCAGAACATCGAAGAAGCTGATTTGTCTTTGTGGACAAAAGCCCCGTGAAAAATAGAGCTTTTTCCTGAGAGCAACCACCTAAATCCCTTCTTTCTTCAATGAGCGCCAGAATTTACAACACGTATCATTGCTCCTCAACCCCCCGTCTGCCGGCTCCCAAGGAGGTCAGACGGCGTAACAAAGCGAGGTAGACTTAAGAGAGATTAAAGAACCAAAGGATGGGAATGAAATGCCTCCATGTCGGTGTGCCCAGGTGGCGGGGATAGGAAGGAGCGAAGAAGAAGAAGAAGAAGCGCGTTGTTGAAAAGGTTTCACATGAGCTCGGCTCGCCAAGCAGCCCTGTTGCCCGTTGGCTGTGTAACCGTGACATTTCAACCACGAGCAACGTCCTGTAGCTCCGCACTCCAAATGTTCCACTTACACTGCAGTACCAGAGCGTCTGCAAAATTCGGCGACACGTATATTCTATCAACCGGACCCGATGTCATGACCACGGCAGGAAATGAGCAATTATGCCACTCAATTGCATCAAGTCCGTGCGTCCGTATCACCTTGTCCATCTGCTTCCACCCGACGTGCCTCTGAATTCCCTTTGCCGTCAATCAGAGCAGGAAATTACCAATTATTCCGCTGATTCCATAGCCTCGACTGACTCTCTAGAGGTGTAATTGGGGGTGCCCAAACCGTGGTGCCAAGTTTGTGTTGCTTGGCTCTTTCTGTGCAGTGTTTGCTTCAGCGAGAGGAAGTCGGGGGAGACGTCAGTTTAGGAAACTGAATTCTAAATTGCACAGGTCACCAGAACAACGAGGCTAACACGGGCGAGGTACGATCTCTTCTTCTGGATCCAGTTAAGACTCGTGTGGTACAGTTTTGGACTAACTCTAAGGCTATTAACAAAGCGTTGATAATCCAACCTGGAAGCCGCAAGAGCGTGAACAGGTTTTTCTGCATCTGGTTTTTTTTTACTGCATTTTCCATCATGAATGGTCAACATCAAGCATCTTTATCTACCTCTGTATACGCTTTAAAATGTTGCTTTAGCTACTCAGCTGTTGTGTGTCACACCCGCCTCATTGTTGTTTACAATAAACCAATGCTACCCGAGTAGTTTGAAGCTTACTCAACCTACAGTATATTGAACAAATACAATTCATCATAATTGAACACACCAAACAGAATTTGGTTGCGGACCCGACTGTGATGAGTGAATTTTTGCAAAGTAGGATTTCATATTCATGGATGTATTTTCATATACAAGAGTATAGGAAACCTGTTTACAGCCTTCGAAACGCATTTTTTAAAGCATTATTAGAGCTCTCTAGACGTGAGCTAACACCCCTACAGTCACCTTTACACTCGTATTACCCTATACAGTTGACATAATAAGAGTAAATCTGCATGGGTTAGTACAGTAAGGTAGCCTGTATTTGTATTGGGGAATATTATGCCTGTTGTGAGATCATTTAAACCTGCAATAAAGGCTGTTGTTCCGGCAATCAAGTCTGGTGCTTGTGTGTCTTTGAATGAGTGTTCTGAATGCCTTTCATGCATGCATTTTACTTCATTTAGCCATTTTTGTGCTTGTAAATGAAATGTACGCATTGTGCTTGACTAATGTCTTTCTCTCTCCCCCATGCGTTCTGCCAATGCCGATGCCACTTCTCCATTAAAGGTAAGACAAGTCTCCTGACTCCATGACTTCTTTCTAATGAGCAATTGTCCTTCAAAAGTCGACATCACCTCGCGTGAATGTTTTTAGCGCTGCATCACGTCCACCCCGAGCTCGTGTCGTAACCGTTGCAAGGAAGGGACGGAAGGACATGGCTGAAAGGAAGGTTGGTCGGTCCTGTCCCGCTTTCAACTCATTCGTTGGCCCCGACTTACATCATCACAGTCCGTTCGGCCCATAACGGTCTCCGGTGTCAGCGTGGTTCAGCTGTCAATCACCTCGCAGGCTCTGCCAACCATCAGGGTTGTGGCTTGCTGGGAGAGACCACATGTGATGTACAAAGTTGATATGTTGTTACATGTGGACCGCCTTGGGATCGATAGAAGGTGGCCTGGCACCTGCAGGACCGAGGTTGTTTTCTCGGGGGAGCTACTTTTAGGAAATGAAAATGACAAAGAGCTGCTCATTTTTATGACATTTCTTTTCATAGCTTATGTCAACCCAATCAAACGTAGGTATAACATTTGTATGCACACAATTTAAACTTTATCTGGCGTACTTAATTTTCCTTCACACTGAGGTACTCTCAATTACCTGGAGGTACATTATTTACGTCCACTCGGTACTGTGTAAAACATGTTTTCGCAGCCAGTAATCTCAGTTTTACTGTGTTGCTTTACTCAAGTATCATATCTCGGAGTAGCAGTGCTTGGTAGGGATTCCCCGATCATGCTTTTATGCTGCTAATTCCCATCACCCACGAGTGAAATTGGCCGAGACGATACCAATTCCAGGGTCCCCTGACTGCCAGTGGGGCCAAAAAATAGGTAATTATTAAAAAAAAATATATATATTTTTTTCCATGGGACCGGCCCAATATTCCTGGATGGACTCCAGGATGTATGAGCTGGAAAAAATGAACCATAGGATCACCCTATTTTAAAACATTTACTTTTTCTAGAGAGCATATATCTCTTGTGAAACTAAGAGATAACGAGATACCTTTTTTTTAAAACGGGACCTATTATTTTCCTAAACGATGCCAACTCGTCAGATAATGAGGTCTGCGCATTTGGAAGTGAGCCCCGAAAGCAGTTTTGGATGGCTCTGCATGCTGTGTTTTACGGAGTTCTTTTCAAAACCTTATGTGGGCAACGTTAAGCAGTGGCTCCCAGGAAATGTTTGAGGGAAAGCTAATTTTGTCTGGAAGATCTAGAAAGCTTTGCGTGCGGGTTCCCGTGTGTAGCTGATTGATGGATGACATTGATGGAGCTCTAGGAAGACGTCCAGTGAGACAGCAGTGGGCGATCCCGGTGTCTCCCATGGCTGGGAATTGCTGATCATCTTATCTGGTGATTCATCTATTTTGGGGTTTTTTGCTAATCCTTCACCCATATGTGCTAGTGGTTATCTGCAGTCAAAGGCCGTTGCATACATAAACTAAGATTGTTTGTGCCTCGACAACCATAAACGTCTCTTCTTGAGTCCAGGTGACATGACCCATACAGATAAAAGCATTCCTCCTCTTTATGAGAACCACTTAACAGTAGTTTGGGAACTCAAGGTCGTGCAGTTGCCCTTCTAAAAGGTGCTGTTTTGTTGTTCTTATGGCGCATTGAGAGGAACGATCAGCTGCCATCATCAGTTGAATGCAACAACATAAACATCAGCATCATGTTAGAGCGCCACTCTGGCAGATTTTGGCGGTAGAGGAGAGATGATTAGGTTTTCATGATGTCATGAAGGAAAATATAGCATCCTATAAAATCTGGGTTTTTTCCCCCCTAATTCTGCTATATTTTATTCCGAATTCCGTTTTTTCCATTTCATATATTTTACCCGTCGCACTTATTTTACCTGCGTAGAATGCGTGAGCTTCTGTGACAGTAGATAGAACGTCAGCCAATTTAATGCAGACAAAATTTCGATTTATTGATGCAATACATTATTGGCCAATTCTGCAGAAATGGATGTCGCCTGGCTAACTTTTCTAATGGGATGCCAGCCTCAGCACACATTGCTACAAAATCTTAAACAAACTGTAATGGCTATGCTTGTTATTAAGGAGGACGTAGTCATCCACCCAATTCCCGGCACGTTATGAAAATAAGTAAAATATTTCTTATGGCACCATGGTATGTCATACAGTGTGCTTATATTTTATAAGGCCTTAGTTACCACAATTCAACCCAATCAGAATCATCCTCTGTGTGGATGATAGGCCAAGTTGTGAGGGAAAAAACAAGGTTTTAGGAGAAACCTGCATACGTGTGGACAGAGCTTCGCACAGCTGTGCTAGCATGCTCTGCTAAACTAACCCTGCTGGCTTCCATTCACGCTCCGTAGAGAGGAGTTTTGAAGTTTTTATTGCCAGTGTTTCCTAGGTGTAGGTGTTTTTGAAGAGATTCTGCCACGATTGAGCGGAAAAACTGTTCTGTCTCTCCATTTCTGCGGGATTCCGCATTTTAGTGGCAGATTTTGTTTTTGTCAGCCAATTCCGCAATTCCGTCAACGCGGAAATCGTAGGGGCCATAGATAAAGGTCCTTCCTCGGGACCATAACAATAGCATTGTAGCCCAGTATATTGAACATTATATCGAACATTTCGACAGCAAAGGTGCTGGTATCATGCAGACTCCTTCAAATCTGGAACTTCTAACAAGCACAACAAAACATAAAGAACTCCAGGGTATGAAAGCCTGATGGATACTCGGACGTGTGAGTAATGAGACGGTCATGAGACAACATACAGCACCCCTACCAACACAACCATCACAATACTTTGGACTTACCCTCAGGGAAGGTGGCGTTGCATTCATTTGATAGCCTCTATTTCTCAATGACTTGCATCCAAACAAGGGGTTTGTAAATGTCACGCCTTGGAAACACTGGATTCTCCACGTAAGCATCCCCTAATTTACCTTGAAAGGCAATCAAGAACTCCTTATCAGTAGAGAAGTGTGCAGAATTTCATATCTTAGCTGTGTTTCTGGGGTCCCGAAGGGGAAAGAAAAAAACGGTGGCGCTATCTGTTTTGCCTCCGACGTGTGCGTTGAGGTAGTTAACGCGACATCTCCGACGCTGAAGCCTCTTTGCATCATCAGACATTATTTGTATGTGGAGGACGGTGAGTTTGCTGGAGCAAAATGAAAGTATATTATTTATCCCTGCAGCTACACTCATAAATAGCTGTGCAAAGCTTGAAAAAATAGCCGGGGGAAGCTTTAAGTCTGCGCGTTGACGTCTCTCCTCCTCCTCCCCCACGACAATCCGGATGCCGCCACGGCAAGCACGCGATCAACACCCCTCACGTAGCAAGACCTCATTACGTGTAATCACCGCCCGAGATGCTTAAGTGAGACTCGAGGCTGATTTTTACTTATTCTTTTTGGCTCTCCTGTTTTCCTGCGTGGGGGGGGGGGCTGCCTCAGTTCAGTTACCTTCCAGGCAACTGGCTGAAGTATTTATACTTTTATGCAAATGCTCTGCCAGTCAATCAACACCACCGCCAATTCAACATTAAAGCTCCACCATTACGCAAAAGGGACTTTTGAATGATGTTCTAACAGGAATGCGTGTCCCCACAGCCTGTTTATGAACAACAAATTAGGACCAAAAAAAAAGAAGACAGGCTTCGCTACACATATTAAAACAAAACAAAAAAAATCAGTCATCTAGAGCTCTCCCGGTCAGTCAGCCATGTGCAGATACTGAAGTAGTCATACTTCCAAAACCAGCCTATCACGCTCTAAAATTCATCCTCAAATTCAAGTATTGATGCGTTTGATACGTCAGTCATTTCAGGTAAAGTTTGTTGGAAAAGTGTGTCTCTTGGAACAACGACCGATTGTAAACACAAGTCGTCTTCTTTTCCTTTGGGCTTATCCCTTCAGGGGTCGCCGCAGCCAATCAATTGCCTCCATCTAACTCTGTCTTCTGTATCCTCTTCTCTTGCACCAACTACCTTCATGTCCTCTTTCCCTACATCCATAAACCTCCTCTTTGCTCTTCCTCTAGGCCTCCTGCCTGGCAATTCAAAACTCAGCATCCTTCTACCAATATATTCACTATCTCTCCTCTGGACATGTCCCAACCATCTCAGTCTGGCCTCTCTGACTTTATCTCCAAAACCTCTAACATGTGCTGTCCCTCTGATGTGCTCATTCCTGATCCTGTCCATCCTGGTCACACACAAAGAGAACCTCAGAATCTTCATCTCTGCTACCTCCAGCTCTGCCTCCTGTCTTTTCCTCAGCGGCACTGTCTCTAAACCAAACAACATCCCTGGTCTCACCACAATTTTTTACACCTATCCTAAAACAGAGCCAATTGTAAACGAAGTTTTCAGTTTTATTAGCATCGGAAACCTGGCGCCATCGGCAATAATCTCTTAATCCATCAAACTCTATTATAACACATCCATCACGACCCGAGCACATCTGTTGTCACTCGCACACACGCTTGCATATTTGGAAGCGTGAACGTCGCAGCGATCACGCCACCAACGGGATAATCATCAGGACTGTGGCTTTATTTTACATCATCGACGGGGATGTTTCTTCACTGCTTCACCAAAACAACGGTATCCGGATTATCGCAGAGGATGGTTTTTAGATAGATTTCATTTCTTCACTTATTGAGTTTTGTCATGCATATATTACACTTGCTTGCACATGAGAAGGGGTATACATCACATAGCCTTTTTTGCTGATATCGGCTATCGCAAGGTTGTCCTCAATTTCAGATTCCGATATCAACTGATACCTGTTTTTTTTCCACTTTATTTATAATGGGTGCTGGTGGCCTGAGTGACTCCCATATGGGAAGCGGGATATCAGCAGAAAAGTCACTATGGGCCATCCGTGGTAATAAATGCTGACACTGATAGGCTGACGATACTAAATGATATCAGTTCCAGTAGTCTTCTATCGTTCAGATTTTAAAAACAAACAGGACTTCCACAACAGGTCACACTGCAGACCTGGTTTGCAGCTCTTACGACAAACTAAACCAAAAATGTCCGGTGGTTCGATGCCATGAACTCAGTTGATTAAAATACATTATGTCATCGCGATTAATCACATTTTGAGTGTAACTCAAAATGAATCACATTTAATCGCAGCTATAAATAAGGTTTTATCTATTATAAGTAGGGATTTAAGTATTTTTGTTTCAAATAATTGAATATGCAACCACAATAACTACATCCCATTTTATGTAAAGGGATATCAATATTGGACATATGGACTTTTATTCCAAAATAATATACAGTGAGAAAGCCCTTAGTTTTTGAATGTTTAATGGGACCAGCGATTTGTCCCACTTTCAGACGGTCCTTAAATGCATCATCTTTGTTCTCACACGCTGCTCTGAAACTACTATACAATATTTTTTTTCCACATATTTGGTCCCAAATGCTGATGCAATGTGGGAATGCATAAAGGTAAGATCTGGTGACCTTATTCAGTCCTAATGTGCATATTTGTGGTACACAACTCTGGGAGGATGATGCTTCATGCAGTGCTTTAAATTGAATGTTCCTGTCATAGTTTTGCACAATCCATACTAAAAAAGACAAATTAGATGGCTAAAATGTACGCACGGCCGCTGTAATGCTAGAATCAATGACAAAACATTAGCTAGCATCCCAATTAGCTCTCATCGGTAATGCCGTTAACTAGCAGCTCCTAGCCCAAATTTTAGTTAGCAGTTTAAAGCAAAAAGAGAGACTGCTGACATCTAAAAAACTCATCTGTTGGGGCAATTTATGGCAAGGTACCACTTTAGACTGTAAATGACAATTAAACAATACCCACAGTAACTTGCCAGTGCCAGTAACTTCTCTCTTCTCCCAGAGGCGATGTACTTTGGGACTACTTTGTGTCATAGCGACTAATCTTGCCATTCAGCATACCTTTTCTTTGCCCATTTCTGCTCAATATTTTTGCCGATGAACACAAAACTGACCCCGCTGCGGTTCCTCAAACTACAGTGCGGGCCGAGGGTCAAACAGGACTTCCGCATGTTAATTGCGCGTCACAAAAATGAGTGCCTTATTAAGGACTCTTCTGTCAGCTAGCTGTCAGCTGATGTCCCCAAATTATGGATCGATTGGCAAGTTTCCCTGCCCCGGTGGGTGCTGCCCTACTCGACAAAAAATTGAGGATATTGTGTGTCAGTGCTCCGTACTAGTGCAAAAACAGAGTCAAACCGCGTGGAAGAGCCACCAGGTCCCAGGTGTCAACATTGAAATGAAACAATCATTTCTTGATAAATACACAAATGAGATTTCCGACATCGGAGTGCATTTCGCGGCAGCGCGGTGTCCAAATAGAATATTCCAAGGGTGAAATGAATGAATTCCTCTTATTCCCCGACAGCTGGTTTGGATGAATGAATGTCTGTTCACAAAGATACCTTATAAGCCCACACAAGCCTCACGGTTCAATTTGAGTTGCAAAAACATCCATCCAATAATGTAGGCATCAAATGCATTGCCTGTCGCTTAAACACACCTGCACGCCCTAATGAGATGGACCGCAAGAGCTGCAGCAGACACGGCATTTACAAATGCCACACAAGTGGTGCTAAGACCAGCACGTGTCCAAGGGCGTTGACTTTGAAGGGAGACGGTGTAATCGGCCGAGGGACTGATCTCGTGGAACCCGGGAAGTTTTCTTTTTTGTGCTGCGCTCCCTCGGGGTTGACTTTGCACTAATTAAAGTGATATTTCACTCCCGTGTAACATTTGCAGTTTGATCTTAGTTCTTTCCTGCCTATTCTAAGTTCTGCAGACAATTACCATGGATTCTCGCGCTTTGTCTTCGGTCTTTGCTGTTTTTTTTTCTTTCAACTATTGTTCTCCAATTATTTAAAATTGATTTTAAAATAATCTTTTTGTAATATTATGATTTTATCCCCATAGTATTTTCACTTTTTCCCCCAACTTAATTTTCCCCACTATATTATTTTTTGTTCTCTACTTTTAAAATGTAGGTTTATGTTTTATTTTTAAACATATTTCAAATTTTGTTTTTCCTCGTGACATTACAAGTTATTCTTATTATACTATGTCAACTTTCTTCTTGTAAATGTTCTTCTTGGCCTAATATTTTTTATATTAAGTAATTATTCCATTCCATTCCATTTTCTTCCGCTTATCCGGGTCCGGGTCGCGGGGGCAGCAGTTTCAGTAGGGAAGTCCAGACTTCCTGGTCTCTGGCGACCTCTTCCAGCTCCACCGGGAGGACACCAAGGCGTTCCCAGGCCAGCTGTGAGATATAGTCCCTCCAGCGTTTCCTAGGTCTTCCCCGGGGGCCTTCTCCCGACTGGAAACACCTCACCAGGGAGGCACCCGGTAGGCATCCGGACTAGATGCCCGAGCCACCTCAACTGGCTCCTCTCCATGTGAAGGAGCAGCGGCTCTACTCTGAGCTCCTCCCGGATGGTCGAGCTCCTCACCCTATCTCTTAGGGTGAGTCCAGCCACCCTACGGAAGAAACTCATTTCCGCCGCTTGTATCCGCGATCTCATTCTTTCGGTCATGACCCATAACTCATGACCATAGGTGAGGGTGGGAACGTAGATCCATCGGTAAACAGAGAGCTTTGCCTTCTGGTTCAGCTCTCTCTTCACCACGACGGTCCAGACAGCGACCGCATTACTGCAGATGCTGCACCGATCCGTCTGTCGATCTCACGCTCCAACCTTCCCTCACTCGTGAACAAGACCCCGAGATACTTGAACTCCTCCACCTGAGGCAAGACCTCACTCCCAACCCGGAGGGTACAGTCCACCCGTTTCCGACTGAGAACCATGGCCTCGGATTTGGAGGTGCTGAGTCTCATCCCAGAAGCTTCACACTCAGCTGCAAACCGCTCCAGTAAACGCTGAAGGTCACAGCCTGATGAGGCCATAAGGACCACATCGTCTGCAAATAGCAGAGACGAGATCCTAAGGTCACCAAGCTGGACTCCCTCAACACCTTGACTGCGCCTAGAAATTCTGTCCATGAAGATTATGAACAGAATCGGTGACAAAGGGCAGCCTTGGCGGAGGCCAACGTTCACCGGAAACAAGCTCGACTTACTGCTGGCAATGCGAACCAGGCTCCTGCTTCGATTGTACAAGGACCGAATGGCACGTAGAAGCGGACCATCAATCCCGTACTCCCGGAGCACCCCCCACAGGACACCACGAGGGACACGGTCGAATGCCTTTTCCAGGTCTACAAAGCACATGTAGACTGGTTGGGCAAACTCCCACATACCCTCGAGTACCCTTGCAAGGGTGTAGAGCTGGTCCAGTGTTCCGCGACCGGGACGAAAACCACATTGCAGCTCCTCTAACCGAGGTTCGACTAACGGTCGTACCCTTCTCTCCAGCACCCTGGAGTAGACTTTCCCAGGAAGGCTGAGGAGTGTGATCCCCCTATAGTTGGAACACACCCTCCGGTCACCCTTTTTAAAAATGGGGACCACCACCCCGGTCTGCCAATCCAGAGGTACTGTTCCCGACTTCCATGCAATGTTGTAGAGGCGTGTCAACCAACACAGTCCCCCAACATCTGTTGTGTGCAGCAAATGATGCACTTTGGGCACCCCTGATTTAATGTTTTACCCTTTTTTTACTAGTTACAATGTATTCCTATTAATGTATGAAATTGCAGACTTATTTTATCAAGTTTCCACATTCAATGTATGGTTTTGTCTGCTTTTTTTTTTTTATCAGTTCTTCTTTTTTCTCTTACCTTATTTACCAGCTTTGATTTTGTGCAATAATGTCTCTCTCTCTGTCTCACACACACACAGAAGGAATACATACATGCACATATTCATTTTTGCATTTTTTACTGCTGTTCTTTTAACGCTGCTCTGTGTCTTTTGGTCCGTGTGACGTTCCTGTTGGAGCTCAAGGTGACCAAAGTGCACCAGCGTTCACTCGCGAGCATACAAAGACCCGTCACTCTGTTCACAACTCATTGTGTTCTCATTGGAACCAAAAACAGCACTAGTAAAGCAAAAAGCTCCATTAAATCTAATAATGCATGCAATGCCAAAGACGGCACTAAAAAAGCGAACACCACAGAGCTAATGTGTTCTTTGAAAGGCTAAAATGATGATTAAAAAAAAGAACGTTGTATTAGACTACAGCTTTGGCAGCCGTACTGATGGAATTCAAACAGATTGCAGCAGATCGTGTCGCTTGACACGAGTCGCTGAGCTCCAGCTCAGCGATGCGCCTCGCCAGGTGATTAAACAGCACATCAAAGCTGCAGGTGAACCTGCGAGGAAATTAGCTTCTGGCTCATCGCTGATCCCACTCATCCTTCTTTGGTGGCGGTGGTTGTTGTTTGCCACCGCCTACGTTGCTTATTTTGCTTTCTGTTGGTCTCGGTGAATCATAAGGTCTTTTTCAGATGTTCCCTGTACAAATGAGAAACTCTAAAGCCGAGGAAAAAACTTTCCTGGGATGCTGACTGATTTTGAAACTTTTTAAAAATAGGAAATAATAGAAATGTAAACAATCTGTTGCAGAGTCAAGTTTGAAGCAACACTTTAACATCCCTTTTTTTTTGTTTTGTCTTGTCCGGCATCATAACAGCGGAATGGGCGTCAAGCTGCCTTTAAATGCTGAGCAAATGGTGTTGGAAAGGCCAGATGCATACTGTACGTGTGTGCATTGTGACTAAACAGACAAATCCCTGTTATTAGTATATTTTAAGTAAGCTACAAGTAAGTGTAGCAGATTCTCAAACAAGACCTAGCGTTCTGGCAAAGACGGAAGGAACGTTACTCTGGGTAAGTATTTCCCCGCCGGACGGCTCAATCGTGGCGGAATCTCATTACACACACTAAATCGCCCCTTTTCGAACTAAACATCTTCCTTAATCTCAAACACGCATTAGAGTGTGTTGGGGAAATTTTTAGCAATGTGTGCATCCCATTAGAAAAGTTAGCCAAGCGACTGTACATCCATTTCACAGTTATTGGCCTAAATTCTTTTATGTAGTTTTTTTTAAAAAACATTTAATGAACTGACATTTTATTTATTAACCCAAAAATCACGCACACTAGGTTGGCAAAAATATGTGTGAAAGGTAAAAAAATAAATAAATTAAAACGGAAAAAACGAAAACTGAAGAAAAATAATCTGGAACAGATCAATTGGATTCACATGACTTTCTATGGGAAAAATTGCTTTGGTTAGAGTCCGTTTTGGTTTGAGACGGATTAACTTTAACCACGATAAAATACGATACGATAATCAAAGGCGGTGTCATAGCAGCAACAGGAAGATGATTAGACGACGTGGGACAGAGTGTGTTTTTTTGACAAGGCTCCGCAGAAAATGGTTATTTTATTGGACATTTTCATGTTTTGCCTTTGGTGCGCGATGAACTGAGGTCTTGTGAGATACACTGAGTTGTTTTGTAATGTTGTACCTCTAAAATATTCGTGCATTCAACCCACTGGGGATTTGACTTTGACTCTCCCAGGCGTAGCAATGTGTGTTTGTGTGCAAAAAGTATTAAGAAGTTTCACACGCCAGCTTTTTAAACTGCTGCAGAGATTCAGACATTCTCCCAAATGTTCCTCCATGGGCTTCAATCCCATCAAATTGTCAGTATATAATAAACAGTCCTGCACATTGCTTCTATACGCCCACACCAACACACACACCTATCCAGTACATGCTTATCTGTACTGCAGTGGCGCTGCGCAGTACACCCAGTAGTGTTCCACAATCTGTGCATCAGCGTTGGAACAGAACTGCGTACGTGTGAGTAAAAACGTGAGCATCCATCCAAAATGCTTATCTTGTAAATCTAACGGCAAGGCTGCTTTTACTTTTTGCTGTCACTGCACACACACACACACACACATTTAGCCACACAGGGAGCGCACGGCCGCATTTACACTCGCGGGCAGAAAGTCTTGCCCTGCTTTGTTCTGCCTGACACGCCAGTGGAAAGACTGTACCATCAGCTGAAAGTCAAATGTGCTCATCGTGTGTGTGTGTGTGTGTGCATCTTACACATGCACTATTTACAGAGTTTCCCCCAAGATGTTTTGAAGCTGTGGCGGTGGGTTTCATGGGAGGCAGACCGTCGCCGTTGCATGCCGTGGACATGGTTTTATTATTATTATTATTATTATTATTGAATTTGCTGTCATCTGGCCGAGAGGCGTTTCGGGTGCAGATTTTTCAAAACAAAGCGTAGTGAAACATTTTAGCTATGTTGTATGCACAGGTAATGGAAAAGTAGCCCCCTATTTTGAAGTATTTGTCCTTTTTTTCGGAGCCATAATTCTTGCAAAAAAATGAACAATTGCAAGGAGTTTGATTAAAAATTCGCCACCGGTTTCTCGAGCCACCTCAGAACCGCATTCATTGATTTCTCTTGTGGGATGGAAGACGTCACTTGGGGACCACCACATACACCAAAAAACTAAAAGTATTTAAAAAGTATCCAAATTATTTTAAAATAGGGACTTACTTTTCAATCACCCTGTATATTATATTTCTGTCGCTCCCTATGGGTTATGTACGATGAATGCGATTGGTCGGGAGCACCGTTAGACAATTCCAAGGACTACAGACACATGGGTAATTATTAAAAAATGTTTATGATCATTAAGCAACAACGCACAGATAACATAATTAGTATAAGTACAAGATAAAGTTGTTGAGTGACACTTGAGAAGGTATGCATGAAAGTCGTGTTTTACATATTTTGCTGTAATTCCGCATAAATGAGCACCGCATGCTCAAGAGCGTATTCCAAATTATGCCATTTCCGAGAATCCCTGTTCTATGTTCCACGCTCGGTTCAGTGGAACAAATGGGTTTGGTGCAACGGCGCCTGCGAGGAACTGGTGGTATGGCATTATCTCCTTTCCCTGTCATAGAGGGTCGCCCTGCCTCGGTAGCAGATAAGAGAAGGGGCAGTGACCCCGCTCATGTCAACTCAGCCGAATACGCCGAGGAATGCACTGAAACGGATTTTCATGTTCAGTCGCTTGCTTGCCACTAAGAAAGCAAATCAGCGGGTGTTTGCGATGGCAGTGCAGACTGAGTACGGCGGGGAATGCACGGGCCCCTCGTTCACCTGAACCGCCGACATGACAGGGTGTTAATTGGAGGCGGATGCTTGGCGGGCGGCTGGAGTTTAACGGCTCTTTAAACGCAGTAGTTATGATGCAAAAGAGCAAAAACATCGCCGCATCTTGAGAAGAGGTTTCCCAACGGATACTAAAGTGCGTGTCGGCCTGCTGTTTGTGACGGGACAAATGAGGACGGCGTGCTCTTTCCAAATAATAATTCACATAATCATACAATAATCCGTTCAATATATCAACCTATGATGTTTTATTTATGTTCTATTGTGGTTCATAGGCCCGGGAGTTTAAGGATACCGTGCAATTTGAGATACATGAACCGCAATAATGATAACTCGATAGGGTGAAACGAAAACAAAGGTCAGTTTTCACTTTGCAGCGTCATGTAAAGTGCACAGAGATACTTTATTCATCTCCTAGGGAAATTCCTATTTCCGGCAGCTCTGTAAAAAAAGTCATAATGAAGGTAAACACAAAACAACCAAGGCGAGGCGGGGGAGATAAGAAAGAATGATCTGCTCAGTCTTTCAGTGGAGCAGGACGGTGATAGTAATCGACTGAACTTGCTCCTGTGTTGGGAGATGTTGCCGTGTATTGGATGATGCTGGTTGTCCTTGATGGAAAGGAGCCTCCTCAGCATCCTTTGCTCTGCCACGGATGTCAAGCTGTCCAGCTCCGTGCCAGTGACAGAACCCGCCTTCCTCACCTGTTTGTTCAGGCGCCTGGCGTCCTTCTTAAGGCTGCTCCACCCAGAACACTACCGCATACAGGAGGGCACTAGCTGCCACAGTCTGGTAGAAGATCTGCAGCAGCTTCTTGCATACGTTGAAGGATGCCAGCCCTCTGACGGCTCTGTCCTTTCATGCACAGGGCATCCATGTTGGAATGATACTGTTTTAGTGCAACATCTTGTAAGCCAGGGGCCCCCAAACTCATACGACGGAGGGCCGAGACCCTGCGGGTTTTCTTTTCCAGCCCGTCACTAAAGCAGGTGATTTGAACGATCAACACCTCCTTCAATTTGAGGGAAGGAGCAGCCTATCCCAGGTGTCTTCGGGCAAGGGGCAGGCACTTTTCGGAGCGGCACTCGTATTTTCTTGACTCTATGACTCGGGTGCGTAGGGCCCGGTAAAATGTGTTTGTTTATTTCTCAATTTGGATTATTCACATCAAGAGGAGCCAGTTGAGGTGGCTCGGGCATCCGAATGCCACCCGGGCGCCTCCCTGGTGAGGTGTTTTGGGCATGCCAAGTTGGGAAAAGACCCCAAGGAAGACCTAGGACACGCCGGCCTGGGAACGCCTTGGTGTCCTCCCGGTGGAGCCGGACGAGGTCGGCAAAGACCGGGAAGTCTGGGCCTCTCTAATGAGACCGCTGCCCCCACGACCCGGATAAGCGGAAGAAAATGGAATGAATGGTATCACCATGGATTGTTTTCTTGCGTCAGGTTCTACAGTTCAAAAAGAAATAATAAAATATAACACATGCAATAATATTTATGCCCAGTGTTTTTCAAACTCTTCGTTGCTCCAAAATCCTCAACCGATGGTAACCAAGCAGACATAGTTGCAGATGCATTTCCAAACGATTTGATAACGTAAACTCTTTTCCTTTAAGACACCCTTATTTTATTACCACTATTACAGGATGTGTGCCTCTCTTGTTCTGAAGGCCGGAAGTATTGTGTGTCTGCTGAAAATGTATTTTGACTGTTACTAAGTGCCTAAGGGATGCCTCTTTCAGCCGTGGCTGTCGTCTTCATGTCGAGCACCGACTCTGCGGGCATCCTAAAATGCTGGGTTACATGACCTTCGGCACACAAACATCCTCCCCAGCATTATACTCCGCTATATACTCCGATTTCAAACACTACTGAGAAACTGACATCTATTTATCTGTACTGTACAGACTGAACTCTAAACTGAAACCAGAGAAATGTCACAAAACGGAGAGCGGTGAAGCATACAAGCGTCTTCTGGAGAAATTGCATGCCGAGTACAAATAGATCATACAGAACATTTTGGCAGGTCTGCACCAGTGGCGGCTGCTGGTCTTTCAAGGAGGGGAAGCTCACTTTTCATCATGTATCAATAGCGTATGTGTTTATTTACCACTAAATTCTACCCTCCGTCTAGTCGTTTTTAACAAAAACAAAGTTGCCGCAGGTAGGCCAAGTCTACAGTTTAGTTGAGCCAACGGAATGAAAAACTTGAAAGATGCTCGGGTGGAGGTTTTTCTTTAAGATTGCTGATTCGCTCATTTCACTGGAGGCATTTCACAAAAAGGCATTCCGCCTCGGACAGGTCATCCAATCACGCAGAAGCCAAAATTCCGGGCCAGCCCACTGCTTCATAGACCATCGGAGATGCTGAGCGTCCAATGGGCGGGACAAAGCCCAGCATTTATCCACTGACCGTCCAGTTTTGCACAGTGGAACAACCCACGCTACGCTTCCCCAGTCAGTAGACGCTCAGCATCCGTTACCAGTGATGAGTACCTGATTGATTTATTCAATGAAATGTACACGCAGCAATACACAGTTCACCACTATTTTTCATTTTGAGTCCTTTTAGGGGAAGCTGCTCTGCACAAATATTGAATGTCCTTCTTGCCTCTCACATCTTGCTTATCTTGCACAGGGTTTGGCGGTCTGAGTGATTTATTTGCGCCAGAATCTAAAATTACAATTTAACAAAAATTAAGGAAAAAGCTAAAATTAAAGACTTTTTACAAAAAATAAAGTCAAAATATTACAGGAATAAAGTCATGATTATGAGAAAAGTTGGAACAAATTTTAAAATAAAAAAAAGAGCTGAAATTGAAAAAAAATTGCCGTAATATTTTGAGTGGAAAGTCAAAATATTAAGAGAAAAAAAGTCACAATTTTACAAGAATAAACTTGTAATATTATGAGTAAAAAAAAGAATCCAGAGTTTTTATTTTTTAAATCATGCAAAGAAACAAAGAAAAAAATATAAAGTTGTAATTTTTGGAATATTACTTTGGTGGAAAAATAACATGGGAATAAAATTAAAACATTGTGGGAATAATAAAGTATAAATATTACAATTAAAATGGAATTTTTGTTTTATAATGTGTAATGTTTTTTTGCAGACATTTTCAAGTAAAACATGACAGGAATCACAGTGTTAAAAATAACATTGAACACATAAAACCTTCTCAGCATGTTTTTTTTAAAATTGTTTGCACACCTTTAGTTGTATTCACTTTTGAGGAGCTCGGTGGAGAAGCTGGGCCATCCGGGAGGAGCTCAGAGTAGAGCCGCTGCTCCTTCACATCGAGAGGAGCCAGTTGAGGTGGCTCGAGGATCTAGTCCGGATGCCTCCCTGGTGAAGTGTTTCGGGCATGCCCAGTCGGGAGAAGGCCCCCGGGGAAGACCTAGGACACGCTGGAGGGACTATGTCTCACAGCCGGCCTGGGAACGCCTCGGTGTTCCCCCCAGTGGAGCTGGAAGAGGTCGACCAGGAAGTCTGGACTTCCCTACTGAAGCTGCTGCCCCTGCGACCCCGACCTGGATAAGCGGAGGAAAATGGATGGATGGATGGATGGATGGACTTTTCTATGGCTCTCAGGACAATTCCAGTTCTTCGTGGCTCTCTCAGCCCAGACGGTTCCTGACCCATGGCTTCGGTCATGTCACGGCGCAGATGTTATCCTAGTATCATGAGCAACCGGGGGTTCGGTATGGGTGCTTAAGAGATACTTTGACATGATCACAAGTGAGCGGAGGATCGAACCTGCAACCTTCGAGTTGGGCGCCAACCGCTCCTGCCACCCGAGCCGTGCCGCCCCGTCCACCGGAATGCAAAATGTCGCCTCAACTCGCTGAGGAGGAGCGGTGAAAGTGGTTTCTGGCAGCTGTGAAGAAATCCATACATGGCGGGTGCATATTGATAATCCATCATGAGCTAAAACGTTGTAATATTTCAGCGCACCCCTAGTTTTTTTTTTTTTTTTTCCGTGCAGGGAACGTGAAAAGTTCTGTCCTCATGAACTTAAGGACGCCGCATGGCGGATTGTTAAAATTCGGTATCATGATAATCTCAACACTGCATAGTTTGTGCGTAGAAACACTTGACCCAAAAACAAGAAAAAAAATGCTTGAGGTCCAACAAATCTGCATAACCCCCCACCCCTCCCTAAACATTAGCAACGCAGATTTATTATTTTACAACCGGCTTTAATTATTTACCCGGGGTGTCACTGAGGCAGGGTTATTGTTCTATCTCCCGGTGGTTTTTACAAGCACTTGTAAATCTTTGTAATCGTCAAGAAGTATCTGGCGGCTCTTTTGCGCCGTGAGCGCGCGGAGCAAAAGAGCAAAACTGCGGCGTTCCCGGGGCACAAACCCCACAGGGTGTCTTTAATTATGTGTACGAGCTTCACTCCGGATTATTGCGCAATTATTCGCCACTTGGTGCTCAGCACTGCTCACGACGTCTTTCAGGCCTTTTTTTTTTTTTTTTTTTTTT
>QODF01000315.1:214016-235115 GCA_024372805.1 Oostethus manadensis
TGGTCCAGACGCCGCCGGCAACGCGAAGCGATGGAATAGCACACATCATGAAACAACTCTCTTGCTGTTTGCATGCATTCACGTTCAATGGTTGCTCTTAATTCAGTGACCGTTGCAGGTCTCATTGTGTATACTTTGTCTTTAAGGTTATGCCCATAAAAAGAAGTCTAGTGGTGTGAGGTCTGGTGAGCGTGGAGGGTATCCAACATAACCCCATTTCTTTCAACATAACCCCTCCGTCCAGTGTGGGGTTGCCTTCCTTGATCCGTTTGGGCACAGGCAGCGACAAAGCAATAGAATGATGTTTGTTGAAAATTCAATTATTTAAAGTGTTTATGTCCTTTATGTTTGAGCCCATGACTCCTATGCAGCTCTTCAAGTCGCTGGTGTGGTTGAGTGACTGGAAGAAAAGCTCTTATTCACATTTCTATTTGCGGGTTTGCAAGTATAAACCCATAGAACCCAAATACTCGACTGTTATTCGGGGGACCTTTGTATTGGCTTCAGCGCTGTGTTTTTTACATTCAAAGCTCTAGCGATGGTCGTCTTTATGTCACGTTGACAGTTCCACTGTATGATTGCTTTCGGTATCACCGCATTTATCACTATTTCTCACGCCGTGTCCCCATTGTTGTCTCTAATAACATCGACCCGGGGTCAGCCTGTCATTATTGCGAGCCTTGTCGCAAATGGGCACGGGGGCAAAGAAAGCGGCGATTGAAGTGTCGACTAAAATGGGCTGCATCTCGGACTGGGAGTTGATTTGCCGTGTTTCTTAGAGGCTCGGTGTCTTCTGCCAAGAACTGTCGATCCCACACACTTCATCTGCTTTCCGTAAAAGACATCTGTTACTGAACGTCCACACCGATATGTCACGCTGCAAGCGTGACCAGCCTGCACGCAAAATATTACTGGTGATAACCAGATGCATTTAAACTGTTGCATCATGCGGTTCTCGGGATTGCCGTGCAAATGTGTTGACACTTGCAAAAGGTAGAGCCGGGGACACTCTTGAGAGCTGCGAGTGTGCAGATTTGACCTTGACCTCACCTTGTCACTTACATTGGGGAAGGATTACGATTGCGACGGCACATCATCATTTGTCGATGGTAAAGATCAGCGGACACCCGTTGTAGGGTTTTAAAATGACCACACATGCAAGCGGGGAAATATGTACCGCTGTGTGTACACTTCATTGACTAAGTATGTGCTAAGTACCTTCATCTTTTGTTCACAGTCAGCTCCTTATCACGGGCAGCTGACGTGACTCCCTTCTCGTTCATCCCCACAGCCGATGGTGCGTAAACTGGACAGTCATTGGATAAATGCTGGGGCTTTGTCCCGCCCATCCGAGGCTCAGCATCTTTGGGGTCTATGGGGCAGTGGGCTGGCCCTAACGCTCAGCTTCTGCATAATGAATGAATGATCTGTCTGAGGCGGACTCCCTTTTTGACTGACAGTAAAATGACCGAACCAGCAATCCTGAAGTATAAACCTCCCCCCGAACGTTTTCCACGTGTTTTTTTTTCCCCATAAATATGAACTGATCCAGAGACTTTACCGATCCCCAGTGACTTTCTTTGGTAAAAAAATGACAGGGGGGTAAAATTGACATAAAAAAACACATTTAAGATGTAGACTGGAAAAAAATGAGCTTCCCTTTGTTGAATTTCCAGCAGCCTCCACTGGTTTTAGCCAATGGCTTTTTGTTAATTTACACAATAACCTTTTATTACAAAAAAGCTAGGACAGCATCTTTTGAACACTTGAAACATAAAACTGTGAATGACAGGCTGTCAATAATGTCGGAACAGGAAATTCCGACAAGGGTTCAAGAAAAAAAATGGACGACGTAAGAATAGAAAATGCCTTTTCTTCTGCATCATTTCGACTGTGGGGTGGACGGATCCATCCTACTTTGTATCAGCATGTATGTAGGTGGTAGTACCAATCCGGCATGTTGGTTACAGCCATTTATTTTGCATGCATATGCTACCAGTGATCATGCACGCACCCTGACACAATATGCGGCCATTGAGGTTGCAGCTATAGCTTTTAATGGTAATATACGTGCAGTCGTCCCTCAATGGTCGGGGTTAATTCGTTCCAGACCCGGCTGCAAATAGCACATTTCCACGAAGTAGAATTCAGTATGAATAAACTAAAAACATTTGTAGAAATGGCATCCTTATGGTCACCTTCGCACTTCCTATTGTTTGTTTACATGCATCTGGTGCAGGGACACCTACCGAGCTAACCAGTTAGCCACCAGTTTATTTAATGTTTCAAGCAAAGCGGGGAAGAAGGACAAAGAAGCCAAAAACGTACCACTTCCACGTGTAAGGGGAGAACGTTTCTCACACTATCATGTTGGACATGCATGGCTGACTACATGCAGTGTTAAGGTAATGTAATGACTCATCAATGTAACATCCCTGATGCCTAGTGACCAGAATACTTCATATAATTTGTTTTCAATATTTTTGAGTCATAGGACATTAAACGGCACTCATTTATTATATTTTTAAGCACGATAATGTACGAGGGACAACCGGACTGTATACTGTTTGTGTGTTTCATTGGAGAAAACCATCCTAATAAGTCTAATGGCAGTTATTCAAATGTCTGGTGGTTACTGTCATTCGGAGGGAAGAGCATTTTCTATCCTCCGGTTCATAGCATACAGAATATTACCTGCAGGAGACCTGAGGTCCGCTCCAGGCAGGACTCCCAGGGACGCATGCCTGGAGTGCATCTAATGGGACATGTCCTGGAGGCATTCCACCTCCCAATGCTTGAAACAACCTTGAGAAGATAAAGTCTCAAGGCCAGGACTCCAGGACGCTGTACTTTATACGTATGATTAAAAAAAACAGAAAAAAGTGTCATGCAATATTTTGCTTTTCTGAAGATCTGCAGGACCTCTTACGTGTCACCCGTAATTTGCGCCTCAGCGATAATGAACTAAAACATGTGCAATCTTTTCATATAGACTACATTAAAAATGACGACCATATTTAAGCGGCTCTTCAGTGCAAATATGACCCTCATCTTAAGCTCTTTAATAGTCTCTCAGTGTCTAGCCGTCTCGTTTATCACATTTGTCCGTCACGACTCACCACTTCAATCTCAAACCACATGACCAAATTAAACAGAAATTGCCTGGTTGAAAGAGAAACGGTGCTTCCGGATCACCGGCCGCTGTCTCTGCGCCCTGCCACCCCAAAACTCCCGTCCCGGGTCGGGAAAAAAATCCCTAAACAAAGCGCTTCGTTATTAAAGCCGCTGGGTTCTAAGGGAGAGAAAACAGTAACAGATTCTAGTCCAAAAAATACGGTAATAATGAAAAGTGTGCATGGTAGGCCCACGCCCCCCCATAATAATGCCGGGCCCCCCAAAAGTGGGGGCGCCCTCGAGTTTGAAAACCACTGCTGTAGAAAATACTGGTAATAGGATGTAGGCTGTATTCCTAGTACCCCCTCAGTTGTGGTTTCAATTGCTGGTCACTCATTGGTTGAATCCATCCATATTCTTCCGCCTAGCACAGGTCGGTTTGTGAGGGCAGCAACTAAAGCAGGAAAAGCCCGGACTTCGGTCTCCCCTACTACTTGGTCCAGCTCCTCCCTGAGGATCACGAGGCATTCTCGGGCCGGTTGAGAGACAGTGTCTCCAACGTGTCCTGGGTCTTCCCTCGAGGCCTCCCACCGGTCAGACGTTCCCTGAACACCTCCCCAGGGAGGTGCCCGGTAAATATGATGACCAGAATCCCGAGCCACCTCATCTGGCTCCACTCAGTTTCTGTCTAAGGGAGAATCCAGCCACCATACAGGGAAAACTAATTCTGGTCTCTTGTACTTGTGATCTTATCCTTTCAGTCACTACCCAGAGCTCATGACAATAGGTGATTGGTTAAAAAACTGACCATGTTTTGAGGATACGTAGTTGAGATAACAAAAAGAAGACAAGCCGTTTTCTTGCTGCCCTCGGCCTCCACTTGGATATCTTCTTACGATGGTGTATATAGGGAATCCACTTTCTTCTCTCATTGTTAGCCTATGAAAAGCTGTAGGAAAAACAGAGTAGGGAAAACAGAGTAGGAAAAACAGACGCAAGTAGGGCCCAAACCCAGCCAAACTGGTTCTGTGCAGTGGAAAAGCCTTAGTGGCAATGGCGTAACGGGTGTCCACCATAAGCAAGAGGAATGAATGTCTATCCAGCCACCCATTTCACATGCCCCTTATCCTGATTAGGGTCACGGTGGTATGCTGGAGCCTATCCCAGCTGACTTGGGCACGGGGTACGCCCTGGGCCGGTCGCCTATCAGTCGCAGAACTGAAAGTCCAGAGGAATCATATTAGGCTGAATTCTGGGTAAAATGTATACTGATTTTACAACGGGTACGTTTTTCCTGACAAGACAAATACAACCTTAGGGGAAAGTTACATTTAAAGTATTTCTATGCAGGCACATCAGTGTGTGGACTAAAATGATGGAACAGATTGTGCGAGGAACACAGTATCCTGATATGAGGCAGTCTAAGAAACAGTACAAACATACTGTGAGTAAAGAGCGTTCAGCATAAGACTATTTTTTAATCCGTTTTGGTAATAAAAAGTTGACATAGCGTTGGATCCAACCCTGCATCATCTGTCTGCTCAATATTTCTGCTGAGAGTCTGTAACTCCAGGGCCCGGCTTGCTTTTTGCGCCTCCATATAAATTAACCTTTTATGGACTATTCTCTGACGTCTCTTTGCCACTTTGCTGTATCCGTGGCATTTAGGCCCAGTGATAGAGAGGTGTACGGTAAGTGCCCGGATCCTGAATACAAATGCGTGTCTTTGTATTCGCACAGCACTCAGGTGTTGGACACTGTTGTCTTGGAATATACTGATGTCATTTAAGACGACTTACTGGTGTGTTTATGCACATGAAGCACTTCCAATTGCTGGCTCTTGACCTTTTCACTGCAATATTCTCAAATGTCAGACGATAACCTGCAATATTGGTGAAAAGCTCCGCATCCCTCGCTCTTTTAATATTGTGATGTTGTCGGCGGATGTTACGGGGCAACCTATGTGAGCCCTACGGCCTCAAGGCTGTATCAGGTAATTAATTTCTTTACAATAAACAACCACGTGCTCGGGACATTGTTTTTTGTTTAGTTTATATTTTATCATGGTTTTGTAGTCATTCCCTCTGTACCCATTTAGCAGTTCTATGGGAGGCGAGCTCAGCGGGCTGAGGTCGGCTTAGGGCCAGGTGGTTGGGTTTGTGACATTTTCCCTTTGGGACGACCGTGGAAGGTGGGTTTATGAGGTAAAATGGACTCCCAGGAACATTATTAATGGTGAAAATGGAAGAAGGAATGGTGCAACTGTGTGAAAGATGATGTAAGACGGGGAGGGAGAGAAGGTAAAAGACGTATGATGTGGGTGGGGGAGACAGACAAGTCAACTCAAACGTTGACGGCGTTGTGAGGCCCAAGCCTGATGCAACAAGCAAAGTGGTTCCTGCAGAGTTGGAATAGCGATTCTTGGCCGCCACCGTCTCTGTCCTACCCATTCTATTCAGCACCCAAATCTGTGAAAGGCGACAGAATGGAGGTGTTGGACTCTCCTCTGTCACTCTGGGTCCAAAAATGTGTCATCTGGCAGACGCTTTGCATCTGTGCAAGGGCGGCAGTTCTTGTCTCTTGCTTGCAGAAGTGCTTGCAGAAGCTTGGCACCGTCCTGGTACAACACATGGGGAGGAGAACACCTTTTCCTTAGCACTTCCTTAGTCTCCTTAGCACTTTCTTAGTCTCCTTAGCACTTCCTTAGTCTCCTTAGCACTTTCTTAGTCTCCTTAGCACTTCCTTAGTCTCCTTAGCACTTCCTTAGTCTCCTTAGCACTTTCTTAGTCTCCTTAGCACTTCCTTAGTCTCCTTAGCACTTTCTTAGTCTCCTTAGCACTTCCTTAGTCTCCTTAGCACTTCCTTAGTCTCCTTAGCACTTTCTTAGTCTCCTTAGCACTTCCTTAGTCTCCTTAGCACGGACGACTAGATAGTAATCTGCCTACACATCTTTTTATCCCGATTCCCCGCATGTGCAGTGCCAGGATTGGAACATACCAATCTAATGCACCCCTGTTGTGACTTTGGGCTGTCTTATGCCCTTTTTAAGGTGCTATTGTGTACATAAGGATGTAATTGTTAACGTACTAGCGTTTGTAGTAGTCTACTTTTAAATTAACTTCACATTTGGTCAGGATTAGGCACCCTAATTAAGATTGGTTATGTATTCCGGTGTTCCTGTATTGTTTGCACTTTTAAAAAATGCTATAAGGGTAGTTTATACTGAAGGAATTGGTCAGTTATACAAAAGGTTTGAATCACCTTGTTTATTAAGATCAGTTAGGCGGACCCAGTCAATGCTTTTTTTGGTCCCCGGCCTGAATTTGACAAATAATGTCTAGATGCAGGGAATTACTTTGGATTTGGGTACAAGTGGGGCAGTGACCCACCTGCACCAGCAAATGCAGCTATGGTTAAAGAAAAGATGGACGTTTGTGGCAGCTAGTCACTGGTAGTCAATGGTATTCACAGTAATGGATTAGCAGCAGAACCAACTTCTAGGTTTGGTACTACACTTCGTAGTGTAGTGGTTGATGTAGATGGACAGGTTGGGTAGGCTCCAGCACCCCTACTGGTTTCTGGACGACCTGCTTCTCCTCCTGAGCCATTTGCCCCGTTTTTTCATAATTTTATTCTAATTTTACAAGATTACTACGCCTTTGTTTCTCATTTGAATATGACTTTCATCTCAATATTTTGACTTTATTTCCATTCTACTTTTATTTCAACTCTCACTTTATCTTTGTAATTTTTGCTCTTGTAATTACGATTATGTTTGCATAACATTTTGACTTTATTCTCAGTGCACTTTTTCCACAACCTAAATTTCTAAAAATTACAACATTGTCATTTTTTTGTCATTCTTATAGTATTCTTATATTACAAATAGACCAAAAAAAAAACAATTAAAGCAACTAAAACTATTTTTCCTTATAACATGTGATTCTGGACTTTTTCTCATTTCTCATTTGATATTTCAAGTTTCGCTGATTTTATAAAAAAAAGTTTCCTGTTAAGTAATATTTCTGGAATGTCCTACAAGCTAATAAAAAAATAAAATGAATAATACACAGGCCACATTTTGGACACCCCTGCCAGACAGCCTCGGTTCCCAAATATCATTGAGTGTGTGTGAACAAAAAAGGATTTCCATTGCCTTATGAGGACATATTAGACCCTAGGATTGACCCCCTAATCAGCTGTGCTGAGCACCAGCCCTTTGACTCCGTCTTGAATCCGTGTTTGCTCGTCTTGGTGTACTTTGACAAGAGTAGCAACTCTATGTTTAAAATGCCTTGAGGTTGAGACGTGAGTTCCCGAATCGGGGATATATCGGTCCAGTTGACTTGTTTTGAGTCATACCAGTTCGGACACCCACTGCACAATTGGTGTCAATCAGAAGACAACTGGGAATCATAGACGACTCACTGTCTTTGACGTGTGTAAAACAATCCATTCTTCGCCCCAGTTGGTCTGCATCCCTTCCGACGAGCAGGCATTTGTGTGCCAATGAATTGACGACACTCTGATCCCTTGGCGTGGTCTCCGAAGAGGACTTCCCTGGCAGCTTTTTGGAATTATGGTTTACAAGTGACCCCGGCTGCACCTCTCCCACGGCCATCATTGATCCACTTTCCTCTCGCCTTTCATCTCGGAGCATAAGAAGCATTGGCACCATTTCCTCCCTCCTTTCATCATCCCTCCTCATCTCCCCCAACTGCAGGGAATACGGGAGGGAAGAAGGGGACGCTGTGAGAGCGGGATGAAGACGGCGATAGAGCGAGAAACCCAAGCTCAGCACTCATTCCCTGGCATTGATTGGTGAACAATAACCCACTTTCAACCAGCCCCAACATAATCTGGGCCCTTTGGCTAGCCTGCACTTGATTGGCTAGATGCTCACCCGGTGTCCTGAGAGCGCCACGGTTTGATGATCCAATTTCATTTATTTCTATCTTATCCTGCCCCCCCCCTCCTCCATCCTATAAGCTCTTTCTTTCTCTTCTCAGCAATTTGTCGTTCTGCTCACTTCCTCTCTTTGAGTCTGTAAATTAGGCACCCAATAAGCCATGACATTAGGCCAGGGGGAATTGCGGGTACCGGAGTTTATTGGGGGTCACAGTCGGATAGTGAGAGCAAATTAAGTAGTGAGGCAAATTTAATACCGTACGGGGGAAAGTATTTGGGTGTGTGACAGGCAGCCCCTTCATTGACTTGCATGTGCATTTAAATAAGCAAAAGGAGCTATAATAGAGAGTACATGGGTCTTCTATAAACACTAGATGGACACCAGCATAAGGAATGGTTGTTTAAGGGTATTTCTTTACAGCTCTCACAATATTTGTCATCAACTGCTGATTTTTCCGTGGTCTGCCTGGTCCACGTCTGTTACACTGTACACCTGTGATTTGTTTCTTCTTCTGGACATTCCAAATGGTTGTATCGGCTATGACTGATGTTTGTACAATGGTTCTGGTTGATTTTCCATCCTCTCCCGGATTTATAGTCGCTTCTTTTACACACGTAGACAGCTTTCTGGTTTTCATGCTTTCAACTCAGGCGAAACGTATCCTACCCATTCTGAAACTGAGCATAGATACTGTATCAGTGTTCTAATAGTTTTGCTTCCGTAAAATAAAGAGTCTGGTTCAAACCACCTGTGGCAGAACAAAGGACACTGAGGAGGTTCCTTTTCATCATGGACAGCCAACGTCAGGCAGTGCACAGCATCATCTCCCAACAGAAGAGCAGTTTCAGATGCAGATTACTATCACTGTCCGGCTCCACTGAAAGACTGAGAAGATCATTCCTCCACCACACTGTGAGGCTTTTCAACACAACAGAAGGGGGGGCGATTACAAACACACACAGGACTGAACTTAAGTGAAGTTATTGGAGTCAAGTTATTGAAGTTAATCTGTACTACAGAAGTGAAGTGTTGTTCTGTATTTATATGTTTTTATTATATTGTCTTATTTTTCTTTTTCTTTCTAATAGAGCATCTATCTATCTATTTCCAGGGTGTACCCTGCCTCTCGCCCAAAGTCAGCTGGGATAGGCTCCAGCATCCCCGCGACCCTAATGAGGAGAAGCGGTATAGAAAATGAATGAATTGCCCTATGGGTTGGTGCTGTAAAAGCCGTGGAGGACCTGTAACAACACGTTTTCTATTGCTGATCCCCAAAGTTTTGTGATAATCGGATGAAAAGTCACTGAGTTACAATGTGGCGAGTTACTTTAGCTGTTAAGCTGCGCGCCCTGTGAAGAAGTTTTTGGCAATTTTGTCTTGCTGGAACTTCACAGACTTGTGCATGTTGGTCTTGTAAGGCAGGAGTGTCCAAAGTGGGGCTTAGGGAGTTTTTTGCGCCCTGCGGCTATTTTTTGTATTGGCCCAAAGCACGTTTTTAAACAAGAAAACAAATAAACAATGGAATTTTACAAGTATACAATCAAAATATTAAGAGGAAAAAAATGTGATCAAATAAGAACATGTTGTAGTTTATTAGAAGAACATAATGTAAGGAAAAATAACATCATTTTAGTAGCATATGAATAGCGTATTCAAGAAAAAAAACATTATTTTTAAAAGTCGTACTGTATTGACAAAAAAATGAAAACAAAGTAATGCTGGTAAGATAAAGTCAAAATATTAAAGCCATAATTATTCGATGAACCAACAGAAAAAAAGTAAAAGTAAAGTAAAAAGTAAAAAACTCGTTGCATCAAGAGCAAAAATGTAATTTTAATAGCATTGGGTTGAACTATTAGAACAGATATATTATCGAAAGGTGTAATATTATGAGAAACAAAACAAAATAATGTAATTATTGAAGAATTAGGTTGGGGAAGAGCCAATAACTTTGGGGATTATAACACTGCCTCCTTGGGGCAGACTGCTTAGCAAAATAATTCCGGAAAGCACACAATAGAGACACATGCAGCGGTTCAGGAGGAGAAGAGCTTACCAATTTGGAAGACGGTAGGAGAGTAACATGAAAGTATTACAGATATCGGTTTAAATCCTGTAACAGTCAACGAGAGTATGGCCTTTAATAAAGTAGAGGTCCTTGTAAGGCATACAGAGTAAAACACAACAGTGTGTATATACAGTATACCGATGGGAGACACGGCCATGCAGGATGTCGAGCGGCTCATTAAGATCGACAACCTTGCTCCAACGTCTCAAACGTTCCAGGCTCCTGAAAATTCGAGTCCAGTCGCAGCTTTGCTCACTGAGGCATGCTTTCAGCGGACATACAAAAATGCAAATTGGGGAAAGCAATTTCCTCCTTCCCATCAATTGTCCATAATTTAAATCCTTGAATAGTGTCAATGCAGTGAGCATGAACGAGTGTCAGTCATTAATACGACACAGCAACAATAAGAACCTTTGGGTCATCCCATCCCTTTGGGATGACCTTTGCGAATCGGTATCGGTTGCCTATCCGGGGAATTTTGAAAATCGCATAGGAAATCGGGCCAATCCGGTTTCCGTAACTTTGGGCCACACTCCAACATGGTAGGTGCAGTAAATGCACCTCTAATCTGGTTGCCACCCGACTGCCGCCGCCCGGAAGGAGGAGAAGAAAGGAAGGAGAAAACGCAACACCACAGTGCATACATGTCTGCAGGGTACCTTGGTTTGGATTCTGGATATTTGGCTCTGTAGTTACAGCAGATTACCCTCACTGTGCCTGGACTGCTCTGTCATGGTGCAGGCAAGTGCCGCATTAACCGTTGTGGGAAAACATAATGTAAAAACACATGAAAGGTAAGATGAACACCGTCACGTGTATTCGTTGTAATGCGGAGGATCCAAGAGAAGGTAGGTAAAATTTAAGGTGTGGGGAGAACATAGCACAAACGCAGTGCTGCGAGTTAGAAGATATTTCATTCATTTTCTATACCGCTTATCCTCATTAGGGTGGCGGGGATGCTGCAGCCTATCCCAGCAGACTTTAGGGGGAAAGGCGGGGTACACCCTGGACTGGTCGCCAGTCAATCACAGGGCACATATAGACATACAAACATTCACACTCACATTCATACCGATGGACAATTTAGAGTCGCCAATTAACCTAACATGCACGTTTTTGGAATGTGGGAGGAAACCAGAGAAAACCCACACACGCACGGGGGAGAACATGCAAACCCCACACAGAGATGCCCAACGGAGATTCGAACGCTGGACCTCCTGACTGTGAGGCCAACACGCTACCCATTCATCCACCGTGCTGCTTACGCTCATCAGGGTTGCTGGGGTTTTCTGGATCCTATGCCATCTGAAGATGGAAAATAAAAAAGATTTTAGTTCACAAATAAAATAGCTGCTTATTTCTAGCAGATGTTACCGTTTAACGGGCCAAAAAAGTGTGTGTGTCTTACAGTAGTTGAGCGTAATGTGTTCCACTGTAGAATGTGTCTTCATTTCACTTTTAACACAGCAAAAATTCAATCTTATGAAGATTCATTCATTCATTCATTTTCTATACCGCTTATCCTCATTATTTGTCTTATTTCTAGTCATCCTACATTCAGGAATAATAAATGCACAGCCATCATGTAATATATCATGTAGTCTTAGTAAAGTAATTACTATTTATCTCCTGTAAGTAGTCTAAATTCATCTACAAAAGCACCATCATGTAGTCCATCAGACCCAAGAAAATACACATTATAGTAAAAATGGTGTATTATTTCAAATTGTATGTCTCAAGCCTAACGGTGGTGGAGTGGTTAGCAAGTTGGCCACACAGACCTGGAATCTGCGGGTACTCCGACTGTCCAATTGAAATTGTCCAAAGATACGAATGTGGGCGTGAACGGTTGTCTGTCTGCTCTGCCATTGACTTGTGAACAGCCAAGGGCATACCCCACCTCTTGCCCAAAGTCTGCTGGGATAGGCGCCAGCATACCCCCGCGACCCCAATGAGGCCAGGCTGAATGGATGAAATGGATTGATGAAAGGAAAACGCATGCATGGATGGATTTTGTCCCAAACGCCTGCAACAATACAATTTGGAATGCTGCACATGTGACACAAACATTTGCATAAAAAGAAAGTAAAGCACAAAGTATGAATCTCTGGGGTAATACAATCAGTAAAGCTGGGTATTTTTTTACCTTCCAAATAATTGCATTTGAAATCCTGACTTCCTGAAAAGACTACGCCAAGGAAATGAGTTCTGTTTGTTCCCTGCACGGCTGAAAACGCTGACTGTGCTGTCTCGTCAGTTTGCCCGAGGACTCACCTCTGGTTGACGCCGCGGACACGCAAGTCCTTCGCAAAGACGTGCTTGTGATTTGTGGCGGCTCCACACAGCCTTGTATGGATTCAGGACACGGGACTAAACCTTAACACGTCTTGTGTTGATAAACGTCACTTATCGAACGAGCGGTCGTTCGTGAGCGGGTACACAAGGGGAGCTAATCCAATAATGATTATGGCCCAATTAGACCTCGGTTCTGCACGTTTCAATACAAAGAAAGAATACAGCTGAGCGACGGTGGACGTGCTGAGAGTTAACAACCGGGGACAAAGCCGTTATCGTCCATTTAAAACTGATTACGATGGATCGATACTCAACCCGCAGCGCTGAACAATCAATGGGAGTTTAAACGTGGGGAGCCGGGGCCTACGTTTTTATTTCTTTGCATTGATCTGTCCGACAGTGGCGCGGGTTTTTATGCTGTCATTATGCCTTTATGTATGACTTTATGTCTTTTTACTTCCTTAGGTGTGACTTCAATGATACAGTAAACATGCAATTGTATTACTGTTATTATTATACGTATTATTAGATTATAGTTAATTATACACTCCTGATCAAAATGTAAATTTGAAAAATTGCTAGATTTTACATTTTGCACTGTTGCATCTTAAGAAACGGTGAGAAGAGGTGAAAAAACGTGTGCAGGCAGGCTGGAATGGGTGGAGAAAAGTGTGGGGTGTGATGTGTGATAGAAGAGTTTCAGCTAAAATGAAAGGAAAGGTGCACAAAACCTCGGTGAAACCAGCGATGTGGTTTGGTTTTGAGACAGTGCAGTTGAGGAAAATACAGCAGGCCGAGCTGGAGGTACAGTAGCAGAGATTTAGATGCTGAGGTTCTCTTTGGGTGTGACCAGGATGGACAGGATCGGGAATGAACACATCAGAGGGACAGCACATGTTAGAGGTTTTGGAGATAAAGTCAGAGAGGCCAGACTGAGATGGTTGGGACATGTCCAGAGGAGAGATAGTGAATATATTGGTAGAAGGATGCTGAGTTTTGAATTGCCAGGCAGGAGGCCTAGAGGAAGACCAAAGGGGAGGTTTATGGATGTAGGGAAAGAGGACATGAAGGTAGTTGGCGCAAGAGAAGAGGATACAGAAGACAGAGTTAGATGGAGGCAAATCATTCGCTGTGGCGACCCCTGGATGGATAAGCCGAAAGGAAAAGAAGAAGAAGAAACATCTTAAGAAGCAGGAAAATGCAAAAAGAAGAAATTGGACTGAGACAACATTGGTTTAGAAAAAAACAGCCTATAAGTCAAAATCTAAGCAAAAATGTGGATTCAATGTCATTTTCTGTCAGGCATCCAAACTGTCACGATCTCCTGATGGCAAAGGCAAAAAAGCCTTCTCTCTTTGAATGTGGTGGTTTTGTTGAGCTGCACAAGCAAGGCCTCTCGCAGGCTAAGCACCATTTCCGCTGAGGTTGGACTCGATAAGACAGTCATTTCAAACGTCTTCTAAGATCCTGCGGGTTATGGAACAAAAAAGTAAAGTGGTCTACTCAAAAACACATCACTGGCCCTTAGCTGGAGATTCAGATAGGCTGTCCGTCAAGACACGAGGCAATTCTGGGCCCAAATGAAGGTTGTTACTGGTGTTGAGTGCAGTTCAATAACCATCAGACAGAATCTGTGATAAAAGTCTTTTAGGAAAATAAAGCGTCTTTAAAGGCCTCGTCTCCTTCAGTGCCACAAAACTGCCCGTTTTGGAATTTGCACGGGAGCGTTAAACATGGGACATTGAAAGGTGGAAGAAAGTTTTATTTTTTGATGGCTTCCAAAGCTACTGGAATGACAAGGAGATCCCACCTGAGATGTTTTGCCACACTCCACAGTGGAGGGGGTTGCCAACATGCAATGGAACAATAGAGCTTCAGGTTGTGCAGGGGTGTCAAATGGCACATGGCTATGTGAAGATGTTGCCTCACTCTCAGTCCAATTTCTTCATTTTGCATTTTGAAGCTCTACTTAGAACCTCCTTAAGATCCAACTGTGTAAAATGTAGACTTTTGCAATTTTTCAACTGGTCTTAAAATTTTGATACTGGTGTGCGCTTCAATTATATAGCAGCTAAATGAGGGCTTTAACCCCTGCTGTCTTCCTTTCTTTATTTTCCTGAGTTTTATTTCCAAATGAGCCCGAATTATGAAGATTTGAACGCACATACCAAAAACCCACTTTTTTTTGCGCTTTAAAAGGCACATTTTCATCCATTACGTTTTTAGTTGTATTTATGATATACTAATCTATTTTAACACATTGCTTCTCTCAGTTTTTCATTTTTAAATGCATGTTTTAGGTAAAATCTGCACTTGCTTACTGTGACACGAACCCCCTGCCAATTTGTACACCTTTGTTATTTATTCGTTATCACTGGCTAAGCTGTGTGTTATTTGTTACTGAATAAGCTATCCACCATCTCTATTAACTTTCTTCTTGCACATTCCCTTCATCCTTTTTCCCCCTATAAGAAAATCTGGTAAACACTGGACGTGAACAAACTGTCAGTAATTACACACAAAGACGGGTTAGGGATAAATAAGCTCTGCTTCTTCCTTATTCCTTTTGCGGCTGAATTATGCAAATATAAACAACGTAACTTTGTTAAGCGCGGTGGAAATAACGTCAACCATTAACATCACAGACGCTCATTAACAGACTGCTTCAGACAGGTAAATTCAATAACTACGAGGCCATAAAAACTGTAGAAAAATGTAGATTTGCTAATAAGTGATTTAAAGGAAAACAGCCTGTCAGCATTGTGTTATCGGCGATAAAGCCTGTTTTCGTGACTGTATTGACATTTACTGCCATGTGCACGTGTGTCCGTCGTCCCCGTCTCTTGCCTACAAACAGGCAGCGACAAGGATTCATAAAACAACAACTTGAACAGAGTGAGCCCTCTTGTCAGTCATACAGTCTCTGTGAGGCTAGGCAGGGCTAGAATACACACCACAGAAGGGTGTTGCCTCATGAGAAGTAGTGCAAGGTAACATGGAATCAATTAGGAGGGAAGAAGATGCTTGCAAAGGCAAATGTTCCCGCCATGGGAATAATGAGCAAAGTGAGCCCACCAACACGGAGGAGCCAGTGTGCCTGTTTGTTTGAATGAAGCAAACTGTTCCACTAAAAACATTTCCGTTTGGGGAAAAAAAATCAATTCACATCAAGTCCTGGGTGTACCCCGCCTCTCGCCAGAAGTCAGCTGGGATGGGCTCCAGCATACCCCCGCGACCCTAACGAGGATAAGCGGCATGAAAAATGGATGGATGGGCGGACGTTTGACAGATGCTACTAATTTCCTGTCACGAGCACAGTTTGTGACATTACGAAAGAAATGCTGCTCCTTAATGCAGGTAAAAAGGCAGCGTTTTGGGAAATGCTGCCAACGTTTGACAGACGTTACTAATTTCCTNAAATGGGTTTTTATTCATATAGTGCATCTGCACTGTTATTATGGAGATGGATGCGTGTGAATTAGACAAACTCGCATCCAATATGACACAGACGGCCGGTCCAGAAAGGATGATCGCGCTTGAGGTGGTTGAATCCCAACTAGTTTCACCAAACAAGGTTTTCATTGACTCTTCAGGTTGACTTTTTTTGTAATAAATTGTAATAAAAAGTGCATTTTAACAAGTGCTTTCAGTCATTTATTTGATGTGTAAAATATCAAACTTGACTTTGATATTTGATTTCATTTCTGATTTGATACTGGGTAGAATTCAGGCTGGTATCAGCGATACCGATTTAATATATCATATCATAAAGTAGTGTACACTATATCATATCATAGCCAGAAGAATCAAGACATCATAGTAATTTATTGATTTATTTTAAAGTGTAATGGTCTATATTACCTTGGCTATATATTTTTCAACATCAGAAAAAAGTATCAAAAACAGTATCAAAAGTATCACTATTTTGTTTTTAGAATCGACTTCAGAGCACGAAGATCCAATTTCAAAATATCAACACTTCAGTATCGATCCGCACTTTACTAACATGCTCTTCCTATTGCGTTTGCGGCAATTTCAAGGATTTTGTGCAACAGGATTCCATATTTTCTCAACCAAATGATTCCGTGTAGAAGATGAAGTAAAATAGCAAGAATTTTGATATGGAAGTTTGTCGACATCTTGTTGCCACGTCCGTGAGACATTGCCAAGAGCTGCTTCACTAAAACCTTATAAAAATCATTTTGGATGAGAAGAATTTTTGCCTGCAGCGGTGAGTAGACTTATCCAAGTCTTGCACGATCAATCCTGTCTTACGTTGACTGCCTACATCGGTGAGAACTTCCAAAGCAGGGGTGAAGTTTGATGTGATACTCCTACTGATGAGTGTGATGATGATACTAATGGTTAACTAGACCTGTGCAACTTAGGAGGAAATTGCGTGTGAATGCTGGCAATGCTCACGCCAAACTGCAATGCTGCAGTCGTTAGCAATGTTAACATGCTAACGCTAGTGTGCTAACACCCAGCATAATAACAGAAATGTATGTTCCTGTGAAAACAGTTAATAAAAGAAAGCATTAAAATTTCCAGCTTTCGCACAAATACAGTATCTCTTTCAGAAGGTTCCGAGCTCTACAGAAGCTAACTAAATCTTCAGCACCCCTGCTGGCTGTAGTCAATTGCTTTTTGGAAGCTTGCTGTAATGTCAGAAAAACAAGACTTTTTCACGTGCAAACCGCCTGTAAATGATCTTATGGGTCTCACAAGCAACCTTGAACAAGACAACAGCAGCCCACTGGTTAAACACGCCTCTTAAGATGCGTTCTCAGATCGATGCCGTGTGACGATGCACGGAAAACATGTGCAATCTTGCCATTTTTGGTTGATATACTGGACGCTAACCTTGAGGGATCCAGCGGATGAGGCCTTCAGAGAACAGTGATTGTGTACATTTGGTGTAAAAGCGCACAAGCCAGTTTAATTAGCACCTCCGTGTTTAATGAATCTCACCCTATCGGCAGCGGCACCCCTGTTTCCCTTTCCCGCTAAAGAATGTACTTTGCTCCGCTTGGTGGACCTCATGACTTAGCGGGAGTGCCGATACCTGCAGGGAGCAGACGGGCCGATGGGAAGATAACCGCCTCGGGTAACTGATTTGCCCCCCGCTCCCGACTCTTCGATAAAGAAGCCTGCTTCCTGCATTTTTTAAGGCTGTAATTTAATTCTTATCTTGTCACTTTCTCTTTCTTTCTATCCCCCCCCCCCCATCGCCGTCCTCAGAGCATTAAGACAAAAATGTTCCTTACTGATAAGTCATTAAACTGCAATGCAAATGCCCAGGTTTGCCCTGCACCCGCCTGCCTGGATGTGCGACTCCCCTCCCTGATAAGCTGTGATTAAAGTGCGATGCGGCGATAGCGGCGGGAATCACAGGAGAATCATAGCGGCTGAAATCAAATTACTTGCTACATGTCAGAGCCCAGAGGAGACAGCAGCCCGAGCCGAGGTTGAATTATCGGCAGAAAATGCCTATTTATTCTACCAAATGGTCTCCCTGTTGAAATGTTGATATGGAGTGTGTTCTCCGAGGTGGGCCATCGTACAGATATTGAGTACGCAGTTTATCCGATACACTATTAGAAATGTCATTGGTACATCTGGCTAGGAAACGACGATTGATTGGATTCGTGTTCATTTTCCGTGCAGTACTCGGCAGAAACCAGCAGAGGCGCCATTGACTTGTTTGTTTCCTAAAGCGGTGGTTCTGGACTGGTGGGTTGGGACCCCAAAATGAGCCACAGTAGTAATAATAATGCTATAATCACCCAATGTCTGTGAGTGGTCATGTTCTTGTCTACGCCGCCGCCGGCGTGAGGTGCGGACAATGTTTACGGGCGACTGTCAAGCTTGAGCGGGACAGGAAGGACATCAGTGTGGCGTCTGTCCGACACACTGCAGATACAGTAGAACCTCGAGATACAAAACCAATTTGTTCCCGAGGGGCTTCTGTATTAGGAGACAAGATTTCCTATATAAAAGGTAACGTCATTCGTTCCAGCCTGTATAAATTGTAAATATTGTACACACCCGAAATAAATATGTTGCATTTTTTAAATCAATTTTTGTTAACTGGGATGGAATTATCTTCGAAGCCCACTTTGTATAATGCATTTTTCTTATAAATGAGGTTTTTGTAAGTTGAGGTTCCACTTTATCTGCTAGAACCTAGGTTCCCAAAGTGGGGTACGCCAATTGTAAAAGGCGGTACGTGAATTAAAATGATTAAATGTAATTATTAAACAGTTGGCGCCTCGCACTTTCAAATACGAGTGCGCCTGAACGCCTCACAATGCAAGGAAAAGGAGCACGCCGTATTGTTTGTTGCTCGCTAAGCATCGTGTGATCAAATAAATCCGTAAATTGGATTATTTTGCGCATTACGAGTGTTTTATCTTGAAGATGTCATTTATATTTTATCTAATCCCCGCACAGTGCAGTGGTGAAAACCATTCATTGTGAGTGCAGGGGAGTCCCCCGAAAGTGAGGCTTTATTGTTGGTAGTATACAATTCTGTACTTGGAATAAAAACTTTGCCTTTCAATTTGGTAATGAATCAATTTGCAGATTTTAACCACAGCCATCGTGAGTGGATAAAGAAAAATGTTCAAATTGAACCCATTCAAAAGGAAAAATGGCAAAATCAGGCTAGGATACAATACATGTAGGATGATTACTTATCCATTTGTTAGTGCACATGCAAAATTTTATCAAAATACAACCATGCAAAATACACATTTTTGACTATACAATTAATTAAACAACTGACTATGTTCAATATTTCTGAAAGATATGTGTGATGATTACTTATCTATATAGTGTTAAATGTAAAAAGTGAAAATGCAAAACCAGGGTTATAAAACCAGTTCTGAATCTTTGGGACTCCAGCAAAACACTGTGAGAGCAACTATCCACAAATGGTGAAAACATGGAACAGTGGGTGACCTTCCCAGGAGTGGCCGGCCAAACAAAATGACCCCAAGAGCACCAAGGGCGACTCATTCAAGAGGTCACAAAAGACCCCGCAAGAACATCCACGGAAATGCAGGCCTCACTTGCCTCAGTTAAGATCAGTGTCAATAAGGAATACAACGTATTCATTTATTACGGTCTTGCTGGGAACCAATTAATCGCAATAAATGAGGGATTAATGCTGCAGACATGCAGTGTATTCCCAGTAGGACCTACTAAAAGCACTGTATAAAATCCAGCAGCAAGACTATGTAGATTTTGGTCAACACACTTCCAATATTGTGGAACCTATGAGACAATATTGGAGAAAAATAACAAGATGGGACCGTGAGTCTCTGATAATAGGCAACTGACACAAATTAAGCAGGTTTGAAAATGTGCCATGCATCACGTTTGTAGTCGTTAGTGGATGAAGTTCTCAAAAGATTACACAGAGCCTCAAGAATCAAGTTAACGTATGCAGCGATTATTTAGCAGGAAGTCAGGCAGTTATTTGCTTAAATGAATAGGCTGGGCACAGAAAAGCTTATGCATATTTAATGAGGTGAGCTCACCATTAAGACCCACTTGAGTTTCGATCGAGAGCGCCTCGTTGCAGACCCCCGCTTTTTCAGTCATGGGGACCTGCAAAACTGGCTGCTCGTGCTGTTAGGCGGAAGGATCCGTAAGTGGCGGCACCCGGGTCAACAGGGTTGTTGTCGCTAATGAAGAGCCATCAAATAGCTCTTAGCTCTGACCACAGAGGCGGGTCCGGAGCTGTGACGGGGCCAATGGGGGCACCTCATGGGGACCGCATGGATATGAACGGTGCTCGTGTGTGTCGGAAGGACGGGCTGAATGGAAATTCGTGTGACTCTCCTCGTCTGGAAAGACGTGTTAAGATGCCAGTGAAGGAGATGATTGGCACAGGAGGTCTTAGGTGGTGAGGGTGACGGTTAACATTAACCCGGGGAAGAATGACTGACCCTTTTTTTGCAGCTGCTTGATTACCTGTACTGTGTTGTCATGCCGCTCTTCCTTCATGAGATTATTAGTATTGAAAGGCTATTTTCTCCTGGATGGAATACCTGCAGAAACATTTGTCAAAACTCTGTCGGTGTGACGTACGCTCCTATTTTTCTGACAAATATTCGACTCTCTTGCACACCATTATTTTGAACCTGACATTTCTCACATAGCTCAATGCACTCCAGAAAAACACCCCACTGTAACTGTAGGGTGGGTTAGCCCAATCGGCACCATTTTTGGGTGTGACCAGGATGGACAGGATCAGGATTGAGCACATCAGAGGGACAGCACATGTTAGAGGTTTTGGAGATAAAGTCAGAGAGGCCAGACTGAGATGGTTCATGTCCATGTCCGGAGGAGAGAGAGTGAATATATTCGCTGAAGGATGAAGTTTTGAACTGCCAGGCAGGAGGCCTAAAGGAAGACCAAAGAGGAGGTTTATGGATGTAGTGAAAGAGGACATGAAGGTAGTTGGTGCCAGAGAAGAGGATGCAGAAGACAGAGTTAGATGGAGGCAATTGATTCGCTGTGGCGACCCCCAAAGGGATAAGCCCACAGGATAAGAGGCAGATTTTTGCTGTTTTTATGACTGATTCTTTATTCCGAGCCACACAAATACACAGAACAGAACATAGTCAAAATACACATATTGGCAGAAAATAATTTGACTGGAAAAGGAGTGGGAAGAAGACAAGCTTATTTACACCCACCGCCT
>QODF01000315.1:236345-262694 GCA_024372805.1 Oostethus manadensis
TACCGCTTATCCTCATTAGGGTCACGGGGATGCTGGAGCCTATCCCAGCAGACTTTGGGCGAGAGGCGGGGTACACCCTGGACTGGTCGCCAGTCAATCGCAGGGCACATATAGACAAACAAACATTCACACTCACATTCATACCGATGGACAATTTAGAGTCGCCAATTAACCTAACATGCATGTTTTTGGAATGTGGGAGGAAACCGGAGTACCCGGAGAAAACCCACGCACGCACGGGGAGAACATGCAAACTCCGCACAGAGATGTTCAACGGAGATTTGAACCCAGGTCTTCCAGATCTCCTGACTGTGTGGCCAATGTGCTAACCACTCAGCCACCGTGCAGCCATATACATGTGTATCATTAATTCCAATGGTATGATTTTCTTATTCTATTTTTAATTAATATAATACACTGTAATATAGCAAATGTACTACTACTATTACAATACAACTATTTTAATTTGACAAATATTGCAACGTTCTTGATAAATAATCTTAATTAAAAATAATTTCAATAATCAGGGCCCCAGAGGGCGGCTAGCCATGGGCAAGCAGGGCACCAGCCGCTGATCCCCCGGGCCCAGGAACCACCCATACCCCCCGGCAGGGCCCTACCAAACACACTGGGAGACCAGGCCGCCCCAGACACTAACACTAAATGTAATTTTGCATCATTCTCAGAAAATTACGTGTCTTATTATTTTTTATGTTTTTAAATTATATGTTTATAAAGTACCGTGAGCCGATGGGAAAACGTCATGACGGGCCAAGCCCCCCCGGGTCACAATGGACACCCCAGGTTTGGTTATTATAAAGCTGGGAGTATATCTGTAGTTGTACAAATATAATTTCCAGTATGGCCTTTTTATAACATATTGGTTTGGTGTACAGACCATTTAATCGCATAAACCGTCATTAAATTCCAAAATTTCAAAGCCATTTCACACGGTAAAAACTACAGTCCATGCATCGGTGCCCTCATGTCGCCACACTCTCCATGCTGTCTGTGAAGACGTACAATATTGCAGAGGCGTACATTTCTTTTCCAGCATATACCGGGTCTGGGTGGCGTGCTGTGAACTCGATTGCCTGCAGGGAAGGCAGCGCAGGAGAATGGCGGGGGAGGGTGTGTGCACGGGCGCAGCGGTCGAGCGGCATGGCTTAGCCGCCAGCGGCCACTTCGACATATTCTCGCCGTCGATTCAGACATTGTCATGCTGAGTTTGCAGGTTCTATTGGCCGTTTCTAGTTATAATAAGTTCATTATTATTAGCTTGCCGTGGTCTCCCGCGCCCCCTTTTGTAGGGATTATGGTGGTGATTCTTACTCTGGTCGACTAGTGACAGTGGGGGTGAAATATTAGGGAAAGAAACGGAAGAACACTGTTGCAGATCTGGAGATCTGCATGCTGTCATGATCATTTAGTGCATGGTCTGCTTCAGCTACCATGCAGCAGCCAGCGCTGGATGATGGACACGCTTGTCTTTTAGCCTCCCCGTTGGTTTGGCCCACTTCTGTCCACCCACCATGCCCAAAGCCTGCCCGTGTTCCACGCGTCCATGACTGTTTTGCTTCTCGGCTTTTCTTCTGCGTGCATCCGGACAGAACTGTGTAAAGCCATCTTTTATAGGAGGTCAACCTCAAGGAAAAAAAAACTTCAAAACAAAACATGTTCTTGGAGACACATTGGCCTAAAAGATAATTTATTGTTTTCAGACGTAATTGTTTTTGAAGTTAGTATACATACCTGGGTAGACTTCATAGCATTGGTCATAAGCCTACATCACAACCACACGTAATATTTTTGTAGATGTGCTGACCACGGAAGAGTAAGATCTTGAGACGCATGGAGGGCCTGCAGAATATCCGAACGTGCATTGGCATTACTAAATAGCGTAAATTTCCGATGTATAAGTCGCTACTTTTCTTGAACTTTAAACCCTGCATCTTATACAGCAGTGCTGCTAATGTATGGCCAATCACTAATAAATAACTAACTTCAAAACTACTACTAAACGGTGCCGCCAATCGTGAGATACAAGGGAACTCGCGGTGTCATCAGCAATGCATGATGGGAAGCAGTTTATGTCAAAAATCAAATCTCGCATCGGTACTTGCCTTGTATATTTCTTACCTACCTTTCGCATGTTAAGTTGTTTATGATGATTTTACCATCCTTTCGTAGATGACACCGTGAATCAGATTTTTATACCGAGTAATTACCGAAAATGTACAAAGTGTTTTTCAAATTTTCCTATAGCTTCTGCCAAGTAAAGAACCGCCGTGCGTTTATGTCTAAATGTAGTAGGTGCAGCTGAAGCACCCGGTATTATGGTACATATGCCTACCTGCAACTTCCTTGGCTGACAAACCTGACACCAGCAAAGCTTTCAAAAGAAGGACGATGCCGGAAGACGTACAAAGTATGTTCGCCTTGCGGCTGGTCCGTGCATTTCTTGGATTTTTTGTTTTGTTTTGTTTGTCAAACTCGTGCCGTGGAGGGCGGAGACCCTGCAGGTTTTCTTTCCAGCCGGTCACCAAAGCAGGTGCTGTTACTGATCAACACCCTCAGTTTGAGGGAAAGAGCTTATCAATTACAGCACCGGCTGAAGAAACCGCTTGGGGAGAAAACCTGCAGTGTCTCGGCCCTCCATGGCACGGGTTTGGCACATGACGTAGACCGTAGGAGGCTGCCGGTTGTGACCTAGAAGCCTGCGAATGGTTGATGCTTGGCTCAATGGCTATGCGACCGTTGATCGTTTCACCGTCAAAATCAACAGAGCGATCCAAACGCACAAACAATTCCAATCGCCACTCAGCTGCGCGTATTGATTTTAGCCTCCTCTTGTCCATGTCTAGCCGGTCTCCGACGAGTTTCTGCACTCCTGGCTTTTTTTTTGTCCCCTCGGAGGTGCCAACTCAAATCCAGACCACTTCACATGGTAAAGTGGTGTAAGTGGGGATGTGACAGACGGCTGTTGTTGGATGTTAAAGCCTGATAAAAGGTAGAAAAAAGAGTCCAGGTGCCGGTAGGTTAACCAAGGCTCAGGTTGTTTTCCCACTGCGCTGGGCTCTGTTTGCGCAATAGTAAACAGCAAGTGTGGGGAACGTTTAGTGCTTTTTCCTTTGGGCTAAATGATCACTTTAACACCAGTCAGACTGCGGGGGTTGAGCATAATTGGCAGCGGGCCAAATGTCTTGATGGGCTAATTTGCTTCACTTTTTGCCTTGTAGATAGTGATCTGGATTGGCCGGAGGGTTGTTTGATGAAAAAAACAGGAGGCGAGCTGGCGAGCACGACCACGTTCTGTCCTCCTGTAGGACCTTGTTCCTGCCCAATGAGTTCTCATCGCTAATTCATTCATTTTCCAACACTTATTGGGTCTCGTGTGCTGGAGCCTACACCGGCTGACATCGGGGGTCAAGTTTTTCCCCTCTCGTTTCACTCGTTGTCAGCCCGGCTGGCTGGGAGTAGGTGTTGCGACTGATCAGCTGTGCCTCCCTGGCCTTTCCCGTCCTTCAACCGTAATCTTTTTTCCATGTATTCTCTTCCCTAAAAAGGTTGGTGTCTGTCCTCAAGCGTTGGCAATTTATGGCTACGATTGGCTTTAATCAGTTGCGTTCGGCATTAGATGAATCACCGCACTGCCCAAGTTTTGCAAATGTAAACTTATTCATGTGCCGGGATGGGATCTTATTTCCTGCGCTGATGACTTTTCCTCCGCTTTGAATTGCATTTCTCCATGTAATTCCCCGGGACTTAAATTGATTTCGGTGGCCTCTTGTGATGCGCCACGCCTGTCCTCCCATCATGCAACGGATGCAAATTGGAGGCCAAGTAAAGCATATTTTTAGCGTAGCCAACAAAAATAAAGTCCATTTCACCCTCACCCCCGCCGCTTGTTTGGCTCTTTGGCACGTTAATAGTGACTTTCTATTGGAATAAAAACGGCATAGTTTATTTATTGAGCATTACAAAGTCTGAAGTGAATAATGACTTTTTATTGGTTGGAGTGATTCACACAATGTACAATCATTTTAATATTGTTTTGGATTCTCTATAATCCAGCGCGAAGTTTCCATACATTTATCACGGACATGCATGTCATTCATTTTGGGCCCTCAATTACTGATTTCGGGCCGCACGGTGGATGATTGGGTAGCATGTTGGCCTCACAGTCAGGAGATCAGGGTTCGAATCTCCGTTGGGCATCTCTGTGTGGAGTTTGCATGTTCTCCCCGTGCGAGCGTGGGTTTTTTGCAGGTACTCCGGTTTCCTCCCACATTCCAAAAACATGCATGTTAGGTTAATTGGCCGCTCTAAATTGTCCATTAGAGTGTGAATGTGAGTGTGTCCGATGGTTGTTTGTCTGCCCTGCGATTGGCTGGCGACCAGTCTGCCTCCCTCCCAAAGTCAGCTGGGATAGGCTGCAGCAAACCCGCGACCCTAATGAGGATAGAATAGGAATGATTTATTTGAACCTTTCTTTTTTTTCCCAAATAAAATGAATTTCAACTTGTATCTTTACTGAAAAAACTGGAAATCGCACAAGGTCAGAATATTTAACAGTACGACAATTTCTGACTCGGGGTGCCATCTTTCAAAGCACACACAACTCATCACACATCCAAAAGGTATACCTAATTAAAAAAAAACAACTCTTTTAAAGTTCTCGTAACGCATAGCGCTTGAGCAACACATTTATTGGGGCGCTGTGGTGACGTCAGCCTCCCTCTGGGCTTCTCTGGCACCCTCTGGTGGACAGAAGCAGCAATGCAGCGCCCATCTATCCATTTTCTATGCTGCTATATCCTTTAATTAAATGTTTTCTCAAACTAAATGCATTACTGGAAAAGTAACGTTGTTTTTTTTTCTTTTAAACTCATATTTGCAGGCGTTTGTAGACTTAATAGGTAATACCGTTCGGTTGCTGTGTGATGCGTTTAGCATTCTTTGTAAGATGACATCGTGAGTCAGACTGTTATATTGCGTATCGACTTCCTGCAATTCCTAAGGGGCTGTCGTGAGTTTGATTTTTTGATTTTTTTTTTCCCCCCCATACTGGTTTTTCACGCCTTGACTTGTGTCCAAGAGGTGCCGCGTCTTCACAGACTCCTTTGCCCCATATTATGCCATTTTATGACATGGGCACATGCGAGTTGTATACCGGTGCGGGTTAAATATGCACAAATCTGTTATTTTCCTCTAAATTTGAAAAAAGTTGCACTCCGCAAATGGCCCGTTTTCCAAAATGGAGCCCATTTTGGAAAACACTGGCCTAACCGATCATTCGAAAGCATCATACTAATTGACCAAGATACAGTATAGTCGTTAGTCACAATGTGAACACCTGCGTTGTTCATATTGCATCATTTACTTTTTTTTTTGTAGTTTTGTGTCAAACAACAATATTGCCAGTGAATGATTTTCAGCACCTTGCATGATTGTAGCGTTTGCATCATCGTTCGCAATGTGTCGCCTTCTATACAGTATCGCGACGCCACCCACAGCCTAATTTCATGGACCCTTCCTTGGGAGATTGACAATTACGCTGAAGAAATTGTGTGCAATCTGACAAACGAAGATGGCGTTGGAGTGTAATGCTTTTCAGGCGATTGCAATAGAATTTGAAAAATGAAATGCATTGCTGTGTCACATGAGCCAATTTGTTTCCATTTACTTGCTCTCTCCTAACATAACTGCCAATATAAGGCAGCACCCCGAAAGCTAGGAATTGTTTCTTAAATTATGGATGTAAACAACAATTCATGGCAAATGCATTCCTGTTTTATTTGAATAAAGTGCAACCAACACTTCAGGTGGAATTAGGAATGAATTACCATGTTGAATGATGAATTCTATTTGATAAAATATGGCTAACTTTAATTTGATACCTCATTCACTTCTCTAACCAGAGTAATCAATAAGTTATTTCACACCACCAGATTAGAATGACATTGCATGTACAGATAGATATTCAAGTGCATGAACATCCTACATGCTGTAACGTCTGCACAGACGCTATTAAAGCTGCAGGAGGCGTTTAATCAACACGCTTATCATTGCAAGAAGAAATGGAACACACGCCAGAACAAAAGTGGCGCCCAAACGACAAGCCCCCCATTCAACCAGAACACAAACATGCACAAACTTACCGCTCGCTACGTACCTTTTATCTTGTCCTGAAGCTCCCATCCGTGAGTTTGGAAGGCTTCAAGTTGGACTTAACTTTGGATGTGGTCCAACACTCCGTATAAATCCCATACCGAATTGAAGAGGAAGATGTCATCTAACTGAGAAGCATGTATACCCAAGAAAATACACACGGACTTTTCCGACAGAGTGCGCACGCTCAGCGTCACATGACATCATCCGTGCGCCCCCAGTCAACAGGCATGACTAATCGACTTACGACAAATCAAACTGTTACAAGGGTAACGTCTAACGTCTTTACCATTAAAAAAAGCTAAAAAAGCGCACATCCATAATAAAACCTGCCGTGCTTAAATCCAATGCTTCATTTCCTAGTATCCGTTACATCGATTGATTACCTTTCAAACGATCGTTAGATCCATATATGTCATCTGGGTTGGCAATTTGGCGAAACACAGATCGATGGAGTTGGATCATAGGAAAATAAACGGATATATCAATCTGGTGAATGAATCGTTACACCCCTATTACACATATATACATACGTATGTGTGCATACATGTACACGCACACATATATATGTATGTATATGTGTATATATATAGGTGTAGGTGTATATATGTGTATATATGTATATGTGTGTATGCATGTATGTATTTGTATGTGTGTATGTATATGTGTATATATATAGGTGTAGGTGTATATATGTATATTTATATGTTTGTATATGTATATATATACAGTATGTGTGTGTATATATGTATATATGTATGTATGTATATGCATATATATGTGTGTATGCATGTATGTATTTGTATGTGTGTATGTATATGCATATATATGTGTGTATGCATGTATGTATTTGTATGTGTGTATGTATATGTGTATATATATAGGTGTAGGTGTATATATAGGTATATATATGTGTGTATATGTATATATATACAGTATGTGTGCGTATATATGTATGTATGTATATGCATGTATGTATATGTGTATGGGGGGGGTGTATTTTGTTTCTCGTCTTGTAACATTTGTGAACAAATCTAACAAAAGCAAAAACAAAAGGAACAAAGGCAAGAAGTCTCGTCTACGTCGGCTTCTTTATATATTGGCATGGAAAAAAGAAAGCAGATGAATAAGTCCTTGCATCATTTCATCCCTCAAGGTGTAACTAAAGAGAAAGAGAAAGGGACACGGAAGACAGAAGTGCAAAGGAAGCCAATTTTATTCCCAGTCCACGTTCCTCCCCAGCACCCTTTAGTGGAGTCAGTAAAAGGAGGCATGTGACCGTAGGGGACAAAAAGAATATTTTGTTAGACGTGTCTATGGTTGTGGTGTTGCTCCTCCTCCTCCTCCTCTTTCTATGTGGGCACTCTCTTTTGTTTCAGCCATGTTCTTTAGGTCGGTTGAGTGGTCTGGGGACTGGAAAAGGAATGGTCCAAAGTGTCCCCACGAGCACCACGTGTTCAGTGACACACGCTCTGACAAAGTGCCTGAACTAAGTCTAGGCTACGGCGTAACCGCGTGACGCAACTCTTAGGAGTCCTGATCTCGCCGGCGTGGAAGATGCGGGATAATGGGTGGCGTGGCTTGATGACGCAGCCGCAGATGCTCTCCTCCAACTCTTTTCAAACTGGGAATCAGTCAAGCGCAAGCATACCCGTGATAAAAACCGGTGGCCGAGCGGTTGGCATGTCGGCCGCACAGTCAGGAGATCTGAGTTCCAATCTCCGTTGGGCATCTTTCTGTGGAGTTTGCAGGTTCTCCCGATGCATGTGCGGGGTTTTCTCCGGGTACTCCGGTTTTCTTCCCACATTCCAAAAACATGCATGTTAGGTTAATTGGCGGCTCTAAATTGTCCGTAGGTATGCATGTGAGTGTGTATGTTTTCTTTGTCTGCAAAAGTCAGCTGGGATAGGCTCCAGCATACCCCAGCGACTCTAATAAGGATAAGCGGCATAGAAAATGGATGGACGATTTTTGCTACTTTAGTGTGCGTTTATGTAGTAATAAATCTTAATTTACTATTTTAATTCAATTGTTTTCCATTTAAATAATTCTCTCTCGATGCTGAATGATTGCTTTCAGTGTAGAAGAAGATGAAGCTACATGCTATTAGCTGTGCGGCTGTCCTCGCAGAAGCTGTCGGCGTAAGGGTGCTGCTCTTTTGTGTTGTTGTTAATGTTTAACGTGGGTTTATATTACATCTGTTTGGGTTCTTGCGGCCGCGAAACATGGTACCGTTTGGATTTCTGCGCTAATCGGTCCAAGGTCCAATTCGCTCAGTGCCTATAAACGTACCAAATTGGGTTCCCATCTGTAACTATCGCGCTTTCGGCACAGAAAGACACCCGTATTCGAAGTGAAAGTAAACAGATAAAACAGACACTACCTTGCCATTGGTGATAAATAAGCCTATCGATACCTCAAGAGCATGAGCAGCCATTTGGTTGCAGATAGAGAAGTCAGCAGTGCCACCAAGTGGCCATGTGGTGCGAAGATGCAAATCATGTCTTTGAAAGGCCAACACGGGCCTGATGTTTCCCTTCTGGATGATCAAAGGATGTTACTTTCAGCTTTCTTGAGGTAGATTACAACTTTCGGTTGTGGCATGGGTCATGCTATTTGTTTGTGTGAATAGTAAGTGCCTGAGGCCTCAGCAGGCTTTGAAGGGAAAGGACTAGGAAAGCCCTCTGAGAGCGCAGACCTCCGCCAAGTGCCAGAGTTCCCACCATAGTTTAATTCACAACACAATCATTTCATAAGTGCTCGGACCGTTTTTTGTGCAGTCCATATGCTCAAATACCGAAAATGGTCCTTAAGAATCCTTAAAAAAAAGCTTGGATCCTAACGGGGATCTGGGTCACATTTAATCAGTTCTTCCATATCCCATTCCTGACAATTCCTGACAATAATTCATCCAAATCCGTTATTATTTTGAGTCCAAAATCATCATAAAGTGGAAATACATTTTTTTATTAGACAGCAATAGAAGAGAACAAAAAAAGTAAGTACATGCAGAACATGCATTAAAAAGCATCTTGTTTCCTGTTTGCACAAGCTGCATTTCTGGTGTCCTCCCCCACCGTGCCGTGCGGCATCGCCGTGGTTTCTTTTGATTGGAAAACATGCAATGCGTTGTCTTGTCGTGCTCAGGGATGTGCTGCGAAGAAGCTGAGCAGAATCAAGCCGTCACAACCAAATGGCAATTGTCGTCATGGTGACCAAGGTCGTTGCCACCACTCTTTGTGATACCTGTAGGGAAAAAAAATGGCATTAAAAGGGACTGTTTGGAACTCAAAATGTATTTACTTTTAAACCCAATAATGTGACACCACCACCACAGTGAGGTTACAAAAATAAATATACATACAGTGTATATTTTTTCCACAATTACAAATGAAATTGAATACAAATTGGAGTTTGGCCCTAATAAGATGACTGCCATTCATGTCACGACAACGTAAAAAAAAATTCCAGGTGATGGTGGGTCCCGCAGCCAAACCAGTTGAGATCCCCTCTTTCGGGCTATTTTCCACACAAACACTGATATTTTCAAAAACCACACATTCGCCCGTGGACTCTAAGGCAAGCGTCAGAAGCATCATTGAAGTCGTTTCCGTAGGTGACCCGATAATAAGCATGGCAATTTGCTGACTTGCTCATTTCACTGTCAATTAAAAAAGGGATCCCGCCTCAGACGGTTCATCCAATCATCATGCAGAAGCCGAGCATCTGGGCCAGCCCGCTGCCCCACAGACTCCCAGAGACGCTGAGCGTCTGATGGGAGGGTCAAAGCCCACCATTTATCCAATGACTGTCCAGGTTCATGCAGTGGAACCCACTCCAGGCTTCCCCATCTAAGTCAGCAGTAAAAGCACCGTGGCGCTGCGGGGATGAATGAGAAGGAAAGCGTGTCAGGTACCTGTGATAAATAGCTGAAGCTGAACAAAAGGTGAAGTTATTCTAGCGCATATTTAGGCAATCAAATGTACACACAGCACTACATATTTTGTCACATACTAGATCAGGGGTCGGGAACCTTTACCGGCAAAAGAGCCATTTTACCTCATTTTTCCGTAGAAAAACTTTTTGGGGAGTCGCAAAATTTAAAAAAAACAAATTGTAGCCAACTTTAAGATAAAAAAGCCAATCAGAGTTCATATATCTGGATGTCAGTGTTGTTTGATTAATACCGGTTATTCCTGCACTGAATTGTCATCAATAACCAGTCTATTGATCCTGTTCTGGACTGTCTTTGCAGAGAGAGAATCTATTTTATTTTGTGAAAAATGTCCTGTTTATTTTTTTAATTAGGCTGATAGATGCTCTGATACTTATATGAACGATTTTTTCATGTGTTCTCTAAATGTGAATGGCTTCCCATCTCATGTACAGCCCAGTGGTGCCACCTTGGCGAATTTCTCTCTAAATCAGGAGACTTTCCAAACCTTATTTCCTCAAAACTAAAAAATATAAAGGCTATTCCTGACATCGTTGGGAACAGGAGATTTTTCTGGTACTTGCGCTTTGCTTCAACAAAATAGTCATTTCTCGACTGTCCCTAGAAAAACAAGCCAGCGGTTAGGGCGGCACTTCCCGAGAGAGCACGAGAGAGCAGTGCGGGCACGGTAAGGGAGGACTATCGCTGAGCTACGGAGCTAAACGTCCACCATCCAACTTTACCACGCCGTATCTGCAGACATAAAAGTGAAAGCACATATTGTTCCGAGCTCTGAGTGCACAGTCAGTCCACGGCGGCGGCGCATAACCTGCCTCTCCCGGAGTCACCACCTCGGCGATTAGCGCGTCACGGGCTGTAAACACACGGCTACAGCCCACTTCTCATTATAAAACATATTGCTACGCTCCGGTCAACTCAAAACTCCTTCACCTTTTTTTTCGCTCCCACACAGTGAGACTCACTGCTACACTAGGCTACCCCCNCCCCCTTGTCTAGATGCATTCACTGACTTGGCGACGAGTCAGATATTTCACATTCTTTCCGAAAACACATTTCTCCTACTTTGGTGTTAAAAACATAAAATCGCCGTGGGTTGCCGACCCGTAGTCTAGAGGAAGCTGAGCTTCCCGTGCAGTCTTAGAGCCAGCACCACTGAGTGCATGTTTTGAAAGACAGCTTTGGTGGGCCGTGCAGATACTTGTCAAAGAATGAACATGACATTTTGAAATGTCTTTGTTGCTGAACTACATGGTGTCGATGAAGGAAAGCAAGAACAATTTCTCATATTGTACCCAAGGCAAAACTGTCATCCATCTTTTGTTGTCCTCACTATGGTTGCCGGGGTATGCTGGAGTCTATCCCGGGTGACTTTGGGCAAGAGTCGGGGGGTACGCCGTGGGTTGGGCGCCAGCCAATCCCAGGGCACATACTGTTATACTGTAGACAAACGATCATACTAACATTCATACCTATGGACAATTTCGAGTCTCACGTTGACCTAACATGCATTTTTGTGGAATGCGGGCAGAAACCGGAGTACCCGGAGAAACCCTACGCACACACGGGGAGAACATGTAAATTCCCTCACAGAGACGCCCAAATGGAGATCCCGGATTTCCTGACAGCGTAGCCCAGAATCGTCATGGATTGATGATTTGTGACTTGTTGACTTCATGCTGGTGCTGTGAGACCCAATTTGCACTGTAGAACTCGCATGGTCCTTTGCGACCACCTTTGTTGAAATTCACGTTGCCGGTAACCGTACATGCATTTTATTGGACAGTCACCTTTTGATGACCAATCTAACATTTATTGTCTTTCTCTTTCTCTCCCCACCACGTCTCACTACTTCCTGGTTGTGTGGCCTACAAGGTAAGAGCTGTGTCTACACTAAACACTTATTGGTATTGACGCTGGTGTTTTGCAGCCGTCCTTGTAATCGCCTTAAGCACTTTAAGTCCTCAGTATGTTCCTCCTTTTGGAAGAGCTCCACTGGCATTTTATAGGCTTTCTTAGAAATCAACAACAGGCGGTGCCTTCATTTACTTGGGAGGAAGACAGTCTGCGCCGTGTGGCAGCCGTTTAAATATGCTGATGTCAGCTCTCATATTGAAGTGACAATACAAAACATTGACGTTCCAGTGTTTGTCGCCTGGCAGTTTGCTGAGGCGGCTGCCGCCCTGTTATCGTACCGTATTATACACCTACACAGTGGTGTGAAAAAGTATTTGCCCCCCCCCTCCTGACTTTTTTTGTCTTTTGCATGTTTGTCACACGTAGACCTAAAGCACCACCTCAAAAGCTAGACATCAAATATGGTGGTGGTAGTGTGATGGTCTGGGCTTGTTTTGCTGCTTCAGGACCTGGAAGGCTTGCTGGGATAGATGGAAGCATGAATTCTACTGTCTAGCAAAAAATCCTGAAGGAGAACGTCCGGCCATCTGTTGGTCAACTCAAGCTAAAGCCATCTTGGGTGCTGCAGCAGGACAATGACCCAAAACACACCAGCAAATCCACCTCTGAATGGCTGAAGAAAAAACAAAAGGAAGACTTTGGATTGACTGGCGACCAGTCCAGGGTGTACCCCGCCTCTCGCCCAAAGTCTGCTGGGATAGCCTCCAGCATCCCCGTGAAAATGAATGAATGAATGAAAAGACGTCGGAGTGGCCTAGTCAAAGTCCTGACCTGAATCCCATTGAGATGCTGAGGCATGACCTTAAGAAGGCGCTTCATGCTAGAAAAGCCTCAAATTAAGCTGAATTACAACAATTGTGCAAAGATGAGTGGGCCAAAATTCCAAGTTATGGCAAACGTTTGATTGCAGTTATTGCTGCTAAGGGTGCCCAACCAGTTATTAGGTGCAGGGGCAATTACTTTTTCACACAGGGCTATGTGGGTTTGGATTTTTTTCTCCCTAAATAATAAAAACATTCATTTAAAAACTGCATTTTGTGTTTACTAGTGCTATCTTTGACTAATATTAAAATGTGTTTGATGATATCTCTGTAGTTCGAGGATGGAAAACCTGTTACAACCGTCTAAATATGTTTTTTGACATTATTGGAGCCCTCTAGACATGAAATGACAGCAACATAGTCACACTTACATTCATATCACCCAATATAGTAGACATAACCAGAGAAAATTTGTAAAACCCACATGCAAACTTGCAAGCATATGGGTTTCAATAAATTTTGTCTGGGCGTTTGGAGGACAGAAAGTGACATTGGGAGTATAGAGCTGAGTTTTAGCTTGGAGTCAATTATGGCCATAACAGTAACCTGCGTTATTATTATTATTATTAATATTGTTTTTGTTGTTATTGAGTCTCTTGTTTCGCTGATCAAGTCCGGTGCTTGTGTGCCTCACCAAATATTACAGTGAGTGACACCTAGTGACCAGTCTACAAAATGAATTTTTGAATGCATCTTCTGAATGCCTGTACCGTAAACACCCTGCAAAGAGAAAGATAAACATTTTTTACAAATATAGGCTTTACGTGTCTATAATCCACAGGTGTGGGGTATTTACAAAATCCAACTTACACTTGGTGCGTCAGTCGTTGATTCCGGCAATGAGACGTGCAACACGTTTTTTCAAGTCCGTGCAGAAGCTTTAGTAATTCTACACTTGAGCAAATCAGCGCTGGATTTGTGAGATCAAAACAGAATCACTGCATGAGACTTCAAAACCTCCACTTGAGCGTCCACTTAATAAATTTAATACTTTCTGACTGCACTGTAAGCATCATGGGAAATATAGTTCTTTTATGTATCAGTTAGCTGTATCATTGTTCTCATGGTTCTAAGACTGAAATAAAGAAACGGATTATAGTTCAGAATTTATGGTATTTTAGTTAATTTAGCCGTTTTTATGCATATGGCAAAAAATACTCAAAGGAATACTAAGAGGCCCTTCTCAATCCCACTGACATACCAAGCCGAGTCTGAGGATACGTACGGGGACAGTTCTATCACGGTGGCAGAGGTATCTGGGGTAGTTAAAACACTCCCCAATGGCAAGGCTCCGGGGCTTGACGAGGTTCGCCCTAAATTTCTCAAGGCTCTGGATGTTGGGGGACTGTCTTGGTTGGCACACCTCTACACATTGCATGGAAGTCGGGAACAGTACCTCTGGACTGGCAGACCAGGGTGGTGGTCCCCATTTTTAAAAAGGGAGGGTGTGTTCCCACTATAGGAGGATCACACCCCTCAGCCTCCCTGGGAAAGTCTACTCCAGGGTGCTGGAGAGAAGGGCACGACCGTTAGTCGAACCTCGGTTACAGGAGCTGCAATGTGGTTTTCGTCCCGGTCGCAAAACACTGGACCAGCTCTACACCCTTGCAAGGGTACTGGAGGGTATGTGGGAGTTTGCCCAACCGGTCTACATGTGCTTTGTGGACTTGGAAAAGGCATTTGACCGTGTCCCTCGCGGTGTCCTGTGGGGGGTGCTCCGGGAGTACGGGATTGGTGGCCCGCTACTACGTGCCATTCAGTCCTTGTACAATCGAAGCAGGAGCCTGGTTGGCATTGCCAGCAGTAAGTCGAGCTTGTTTCCGGTGAACGTTGGCCTCCGCCAAGGCTGCCCTTTGTCACCGATTCTGTTCATAATCTTCATGGACAGAATTTCTAGGCGCAGTCAAGGCGTTGAGGGAGTCCAGCTTGGTGACCTTAGGATCTCGTCTCTGCTATTTGCAGACCATGTGGTCCTTATGGCCTCATCCCGCTGTGACCTTCAGCGTTTACTTGAGCGGTTTGCTACTGAGTGTGAAGCTTCTGGGATGAGACTCAGCACCTCCAAATCCGAGGCCATGGTTCTCAGTTGGAAACGGGTGGACTGTACCCTCCGGGTTGGGAGTGAGGTCTTGCCTCAGGTGGAGGAGTTCAAGTATCTCGGGTTCTTGTTCACGAGTGAGGGAAGGTTGGAGCGTGAGATCGTCAGACGGATCGGTGCAGCATCTGCAGTAATGCGGTCGCTGTACCGGACCGTCATGGTGAAGAGAGAGCTGAGCCGGAAGGCAAAGCTCTCTGTTTACCGATCGATCTACGTTCCCACCCTCACCTATGGTCATGAGTTATGGGTCATGACCGAAAGAATGAGATCGCGGATACAAGCGGCGGAAATGAGTTTCCTTCGTAGGGTGGCTGGACTCACCCTAAGAGATAGGGTGAGGAGCTCGGCCATCCGGGAGGAGCTCAGAGTAGAGCCGCTGCTCCTTCACATCGAGAGGAGCCGGTTGAGGTGGCTCGGGCATCTCTTTCGGATGCCTCCCGGGCGCCTCCCTGGTGAGGTGTTTCGGGCATGCCCAGCCAGGAGAAAGCTCCGGGGAACACCTAGGACACGCTTGAGGGACTATGTCTCACAGCTGGCCTGGGAACGCCTTGGAGTCCTCCCGGTGGTGCTGGAAGAGGTCGCTGGAGACAGGGAAGTCTGGACTTCCCTACTGAGACTGCTGCCCCCGCCACCCGGACGCGGATAAGCGGAAGAAAATGGAATGGAATTGCCAAAAATACAAACAAGTTGCTTATTTGTGCATAGTTCTGACTAATAGGTTGTCTTCAACATATTTTTGGTAAACATAAAAGACAATTCGGGTTGTTAAAAAACAAAAACAAAACCTAACACAAGCGATTTTGCAAATTTATGTGAAAAATTACATATTTCTGTATATGTAGCCTTGCTGTTATTTTTATGCCAAATACACCATATGATGCCACTGTTATTACACCCCCTATTTTGATCCCAGTGGTTAGGACTGACTTTAAATTTCTCACACAGCTCAATGCGCTCTACAGAACACCCTTCCCAAAAAAGGGTGGCGTGTCATCTCCATCGGTGATGAGATCCTGCCCCACGTGGAGGAGTCTAAGTATCTCGGGGTCTTGTTCACGAGTGAGGGAAGAATGGAATGTAGAATGGACATCACCTGTGGTCATGAGCTTTGGGTAGTGACCGAAAAGATAAGATCGTACAAGCGGCCAAAATTAGTTTTCTCTGCAGGGTGGCTGGGCTCTTCCTTAAAAATAGGGTGAGAAGCACTGTCATCCGGGAGAAACTCGGAGTAGAACCGCTGCTCCTCAGCATTGAGAGGAGCCAGATCAGGTGGCTCGGGCCTCTGTGGTTGGGATGCCTCCCGGACGCCTCCCTGTGGAGGTGTTAAGGGCACGCCTGACAGGTAGACCCACAACACAATGTCTCTTAGATGGCCTGGGAACGCCTCACGATCCACCGGGAAGAGCGGGCCAAAGTGGCTGGGGAGAGGGAAGTCTGGGCTTTCCTGCTTAGGCTGCTGCCCCCGCGACCCGACCTCGGATAAGCGGAAGAAAATGGATGGATGGATGTTGACTCGACTTACTACAAAATTTTGGTGCACACCCTTAGGGGACTGACAAGCACAAGTGTGTAACTCCGGATGGAGATTGGTTGGAAAAGGTTGGTTTGAGGACAGTGCGTGTCTTCCTTTTTGCATTCATCGAAGGCAAATTAGTGTGTGTAAATCAGAGGGGTGCCGACGTGACCTTTCGTCAGTTATCAGTTGAAAGTTAATCGTCGGCGACGTTTGGCCGCAGGAAACCAGAAGACTCAGAAGACAGACAGAAAGCACATCTCTAAACTGATACCGCGAAGCAAGGACATGCTCGTCACGTTCTTTGTTTGTACGACTTCTCGTCTTGGACTACTTGCCGAACTGTTTCTCGCCCACCGGAGTAAAAACACGGCGCAGATGGCGTTTGTTTGTTGGACACACTAACCTGCTTTACTATCACGCGGTGCTGCCAAGAGAGTGGCTTTTAAGGCGCGCATATGTTCTTATATTGGCTCTTAAGATCACAATTCCCTTTGTTTTATTCCAGTAATGGCCTGCTCTTTGTCTGTATGTCCTTGTTTAACTTGGGAAAATCAGCGTCCATGTAAATGCAACCAGTGCACAAAGCAAGAGGTGGCATATGTGCGTGGAAATGACCACAACAATCTGGAAACGCTGCGTTTGGTAAGCAGAAAAGTTTGTTGGGAGGAAAGCCAGCTCTCAGGAGTAAGTCGAAAAATGAGCCGAGTGTGTATGCAAGCACAAAAGCTACGCTCACACCTTTTTGTGGTGCATTACGGGGACGTACTGCAGGATTGCGGGATCCCATGTGGTCGTGGGGGGCCACCTGGTGCCGTTGGGAACACTTTTGGTGACCCCTGGTTGGTTTTCAGACCTCCTGGAACTAACCTCGACTTACGAAACCTCATTATACAAAGAATTAATAATAGGAATTGGGTTTGCACGTGTAAACTGGCGCCACGGAGGGCCGAGACACTGCGAGTTTTCTTTCCATCAGGTCGCTAAAGCAGGTGATTTCAAGGATCAACAGGTCCTTCGGTATGAGGGAAGGAGAAAGGGTTGAAAACCTGCAGAAAACCTCCATGGCACTGGTTTGACACCGCTGGTATAGTGCATCGGCCATCCTGCCAAGCATCTACACCTGTTCTATTTTGAAAGGGTGGAGTCTAGAGGGGGCCACAAAGCTGGCCTGAGGCCCACCACGCCCTGTCAGAACCGATCAGATCATCAGCCTGACGAGCTGGCATTTACAGCTGATTTGTCAAATCGGGGCGCCCGGGGGACTTTACCCAATAATAAGCCTCCACCTGTGGTGATGAATCACCTGTGACACAGCTGGCCACACGGGGAGAAGAGACTCCGGCTTTGAGAGCAGACAGGATCAGACAAGAAGGGAGAGCGCGCGAGAAGCTAAACACCGATGCTGATAAAAAGTTGCACTTTTAGCTCGGTCTACGAAGTATTTAATACATCTTAAAACCGTTTCATTTCCATGTCCGGCTAATTGCCTAGATATTTATTCATACGCACCATCGCTGCAGACGTATTAGTCATGGTTAGGATTTGGACAGTACCACTTGGCGTGGAAAGAAAATGTTGTTAATTGGTTGAGTGGAAAAATGAAGCAAACGTATTCATTTCCGCAGAGTATGCAAAAGAGGTTTAGGACATAGAACATAAAACAGTTTTTGTTCAGTATTTATAAAATGTATGGTCACAGTATGATAATCTTAGGCAAACGTTTGCAGGTATAATGACAGCTTGAAAATATGTTATTTGTAATGATCTTTAGTGGAAAGCAAAAAACACTCAAGTCAATACCACCCCAGCTGACATTGGGCGAGAGGCGGGGTACACCCTGGACTGGTCGCCAGTCAATTGCAGGGCAGACATACAAACATTCATACCTATGGACAATTTTGATTCGGCAATCAGAGTACCCGGAGATTCAAACCAAGTCTATTCATACCTATGGACAATTTAGAGTCGCCAATTAACCAAACATGCATGTTTTTGGAATGAGGAAACCGGAGTACCCGGAGGAAACCCACGTGCGGGGAGAACATGCAAACTCCACACAGAGATGCCCAACGGAGATTCTAACCCTGATCTCCTGACTGTGAGGCCAACATGCTACCTACTCATCCACCGTACTGAAGTCCTTCTAAATAAACAATAAGTACAACTAATTGTAGCTGTCAATGCCTTCTGCTGCGGTACATACTCCAACTCAAGTCCTTTCCGCCGCACGGTGGCCGAGCCACACAGTCAGGAGATTTGGAAGACCTGGGTTCAAATCTCCATTCGTCATCTCTGTGTGGAGTTTGTTAGGTTAATTTGATGTCTTGATGGAGACTCTAAATAGGCGTGGATGGATGGAAGTTCTTTCAATTCCATTTTCTTCCGGGTCCAGATCGTGGCAGCAGTGTCACTGAGGAAGTCTTGACTTTACGTTCCCGGCTGCCTCACCTGATTCCACCAGAAGGACCCCAAGGCGTTCCCATGTTCTAGGTGTACCCGAGGGCCTTCTCCCACCTGGGCACACCTCATCAGGGAGGCATCCGGACTCAACTGGCTCCTTTTGATGTGAAGAAACAGCTCTCTGAGCTACTCCTGGATGACTGAGCTCCTTACACAGGAAACTCATTTTTGCCACTTGTATCTTGTTGTTTCGGTCGTACACCAAAGCCCAAGATCATAGATGAGGGTGGGAATGTAGATCGGCCACTAAAATGAAAGCTTTGCCTTCCGGTTCTCAGTTCTCTCTTCACCATGACTGTCCGGTACAGGGACCGCATTACTGCAGATGCTGCACCGATCCGCCTGTCAACCTAAAGCTACAACCTTCCCTCGCTTGTAAAGGGAGATATTTGAACCTCTCCGCCTGGGGCAAGACCTCACTGCCAAACCCGAAGCGTGCAATCCAGCCTTTTCCGACTGAGAACCATGGCCTTAAATTTGGAGGTGCTGAATTTAATCCCAGAAGCTTCGCACTGCACTTAACACTAGTTCTTGGGCAACTCAAGGCACAACAAAACAACAAAGTAAACAAATCGATGGTAATGAGGCGGTTAATGCAGGTGGTATCTATGCACGACTTTTGGCAGCACACCGAAGTCTGCTTTTGACTGCGAGGGATAACACAGCACCTGAAAAAGTATTTCCACGTAGTGGCCGCGCCGGACCTCCACCTTCTCTCATGCCGCAAGAACAGTATGGTATACAGTTGTAATGGTTTTGCAAGCGTGACTTTTTCATACCGTGGTATATCTTGAAACCGGTAACCGGACCATGCCTAACGGTGCTCTAGTCTAAACCAGGAGCAAGACCAAGGCAGGTAGAAACTGTCTTTAAATCAAGACAGCGTTGACGTTTTATAGAAATGTATTAAAATGTATGAATGCCTAATAAAGGTATTTCAAGTGTTGTACCGTACAGAATGTATGATTTACTATGTAAATCCAAATTCAACCACAGTTTTGTATGCATGGGTTATGTTACAAATGGCGTCAGAAGTGGGATGACAAGCCATAAGGACACCTGTTGCCTGCCCAGTTGAAAGGATGCATAGATTCCATAGGTGGGGGGTGAGGCACTAGGTTTATTGCAATGGAACCACTTCCGGATGTTCAACACAGACCCAGAGTTTTGCTACAGGTAGTGTCAGAAGTGGGCTGGTTAGTACACGCCCAGTTAAACAGCTGAGCTTAGTCTTTTGTGTTGTGGTTATTCCCCAGGTGATTCAACCCAAAACCAGACCACAGACCACGTTTGAAGTTTGAGCAGTGTAAGAAGCAGGATCGTTGGCCCCGGCTGCCATGTCAAGTCCGACTTGCTCGCGTGTAGCTTAAAAGTCTTCTTTCGGGTCTTTAAGTTCTCAAGAGATGAGTAACTTTCAATGTATGTTCTTGTCCGCAACGGGGGACAAAACAAGTGCTTGGCCTCGTTGGCAACTGAAAATAACCTCCAGGAAGTCTGGCTTGTCCCTCTCCGGCCCAACTGTCAGACAGACCAGAACATTGTGTCACTCAAAACCAATAGGCCATACATGGACGGGATGTACAGGTGCACTGAGGACATGCACACACACACACACACACACACACGGACACACACTCATAAGCGGCCCAAACTTCAAGAGACACCCTCCTAGACGCTGGCAAGCCTTCGCTAAGCTCAGTGCCTCGTCAGGCCTTCGGTGTTTTATTTTAAGTTGCACTCATCAATAATGGATGTGCTGAAGGGAATAATTGATGGACACACAGTTCTCTCTAATGCTGCTTAGTTTGACGGATGAAGGGACAACAGGAACTCTTGAAGGCGCACGCACACACACACACACACACACACACTCTTAACACCCACACAGTCTGATGGATGGCTGATCAGCAGGGACTTTGCACTTGGATCTTCTCCAAGCTATTTTGCAACCATCAGCGTGTAGACAATAGTCAGGCGTGTTTTTAAATTGGGACACCCGATACAATATCAATTATATACGTAGAATTTTATTTGCCTGAAAGGAAAAGTACAAAAAAAAACGAAGTGAAAACCAGTCATGATGAAAAATAAAGGCATGGAACTTTCATTGAACTGAAATTGTGTCAGAAAAGGGATAAAATGGGGCACTGGTGTTGGGTGGTAAGTGCCATTGTACAGTAAGTTTTTCCCAACCCAATCCCATTACTAAGTGGATTGGTTTCAGAAGCGGGATGGTTATCCGCAGGGGTAGCTGTGGGATGTCCGGTTGCACAGCTGAGCTTCTTGTTGTTGTGCTGCTGGCGGTGGTCATTCTATAACCCAGTAGGCTGAGGTATTGATTCTACAAGTTATTTTCTAAATAGTGTCAGAAATGGGATGCTTTGCTGTGAGGCCGAGCTTTTTGTGCCCAGGTGAGAGCAGCCTATGGTCATGAGCTTTGGGTAGTGACCAAAAGGACAACATCGCTGGTACAAGCGGCCGAAAAGAGTTTTCTCCACATGGTGGCTGGGCTCTCCCTTAGAGATAGGGTAAGAAGCACTGGAAAAGACTCGGAGTAGAACCGCTGCTCCTCCCCATTGAGAGGAGTCAGATGAGATGGCTCGGGCATCTGGTTAGGATGCCTGAGGAACGCCTTCCTGGGGAGGTGTTCAGGGCACATCCAACCGGTAGGAGGCCTCAGGGAAGACCTAGGACACGTTGGAGAGACTATGTCTCTCAGCTGGCCTGGGAACGCCTCGGCATCCGCCGGGAAGAGCTGGAAGAAGTGGCCGGGGAGAGGGACCTCTGGGCTTCCCTGCTTAGGTTGCTGCCCCTGCGACCCGACCTCGGATAAGCGGAAGAAAATGGATGGATGGATGGATGGTACTACTTTTAGTTCTGTTCAAAATGGTGTCAGAAGTGGGATGGTTTTGCCATAAGGTCATTTGTGGTAAAGTCAGTTAAAACAGCTGATCCTAGTATTTGGTGTTTTGGTGATTCTACAGGTTTTTCAGTCAAATAGATATTTTGTTGAGGGATGGATATCAAAATGTATATATATTTTTTTACAAATGGTGTCAGAAGTGGGCTCATTAGGTGTTAGATAATCCGTCCTGTGCTCACTCGTTGGGACTTTTTGAAAAAGGTCATACCTAGACTCCACTTCAACTCTATTGAACTTGATGTAGTTGGGCTGAGTGTACTACTCCTTGGAGTGGTGTCAGAAGTGGGATAACCAGAGACCAGAGTACGTATTTTTTTAGACTACCAACATGTTTTTTGAGGCTGTTAAACTTGGAAGTCAGGTGTATCCGCACAAATGGGAGATATATAATCAGCACCAGTGTCGCTGGGCCTCTGTAGTTTGGGACGAAACATTTCCCTCGGCAGGAAGAGCCACTCTTGCCTTTGGAGATGTTATACGCTGTGACGTGCAGTAGCTATTTAAAAATGGCCAAGGGGGCATAAACTTGTAAGGGAATGTGAGGTGCAGTGTGTACATTCCCTCATGACCAGTCTGACCGCTCTTTAATATATCATTGGGTATTGTTCTTGCTCCTGAAGTGAAATCCAACAGGACCCACTGAGTGAACTGATTTTTAACATGACTTATATGTAAACAATGTGGTCTTACCTTTGAACATGCATAGAAAATCGGCTGTTTGGAGCCACATGTCAATTTTTGAGTGTAATTAATGAATGCATGAATTTTGTTGGGTATAAGCATACAATCGCGTCTTTATTGATGCATGGTCGCAGGGAATTAGTGTGGCAGGTTGGTAGGCAGTTTTTACATTTTTGTTTATTTGTAGGCTAACGTGGAATTTTGGGGCTTTTCCCCTAAGAAACAGCAGAAATAGACCAGGAGTGTTCAAAGTGCAGGGTATGCTGGAGCCTTCCAGCAGCAAGAAATCGGCAAATTTGCCGAAAGAAATCTTTGAAGAGCCTTTAGTTAGTCCAAAATTCTACTGCACGAGTCTCTACCAGCGCCAGAAAAAGCATCTTGCCCATATCAGCCTCAGTGCACTGGTTACCAGTACAGTTTAGAATTGAGTACACAATTATCCTTCCTACATAGAAAGCGCTACACGGTCAGGCACCAGTATCTTTAAGATCTCCTAGAACCCTACCAACCCAGTAGCAGCTCACAGAATTTACAATTACTTGTCACTCCTAGAATTTTTAGGTGTAGAATGGCAGGTAGAGACTTCACTTACCAGGCTCCTCTGTTATGGAACCATCTGGTATACAGTAGACTATTTTAGGTAGACTGTTAACATATGCACTCTCCCTTACAGGGAAGTGGTGAGGGAGAGTTGTTGAAGGCATCGGGAAACTGTCATACAAGTGTAAAAAGAAGTTCTGTCAAACTGTTACCATTAACATGAACAGGACAGCACTGATGACTTTTGCCCGACTCCCAAAATGAGCAATGTTTTGTGGCGTAATCCGGCTCTTTTCGCGTGCATTGAAATACTGTTGCAAAACATGTCATACATAAAGTGACAAAAAACTGCAAAGAACACGTTGAACGGAGCTCTCACGAGGTAAGCCTGCGCGGGGTTTTGTGCAACTTTGCATGTTTGTTCAACTCTTACTACGATTCAATACTTGGCAACACAACAGAAATGAATTTATACTGTATATATAATTAAGGACCTCTGAGACCTAAAAAAAATATGGGAGCACCATCAAAGTGGAAGTGTACTTAGGTATTTTTATTTGCATACGTCTGCCAGGATGTGAGCAAATGCGAGTTTAAACAACCAACAGACACACTCGTTTACGTTTACCTCACCTTGAGGCTACGGCACCTCTAAAGCAGGGGTGTGGTCCAAACTTTTTCCAGTGAGGGCAAAATAGTGAAAAGTGAAAGGATGCAAGACCGCTTTGATATTATATTTAAAAAAATCATAAAAAATACAACTCGGAGCCTTGCCACTGGGGAGTGATTTAACTGCCCCAAATACCACAGCCACGGTGATAGAACTGTCCACGTACGTATCCTCAGACTCTGCTTTCTCTACAGAAGGCATGTCAGTGGGATTGAGAAGGGCCTCAAAGTATTGCTTCCACCAACCAACTGTATCCTTGGTCGAGGCCAGCAAGCCCCCGTCCGCACTGTAAGCAGTGTGAACTGGGGACTGCTTCCCCTTTCGAGGTCTCGGACAGTTTTCCAGAACCTCTTCGAGGCCGACTAAAAGTTGTGCTCGATAGCCTCACCGAACTCCTTCCACACCCGGGTCTTTGCCTCGACCACCGGCGAAGTCGCGTGTCGCTTTGCCTGTTGGTACCTCTTAGCTGCTTCGGGAGTCCCGTAAGCCATCCATGCTTGATTGGACTCCTTCTTCAGCTTGACCGCAGCCCTAACCCCCGGTGTCCACTATCGGGTTTGGGGCTTGCCGCCACGACTGGCACCGACCACCTTGCGGCCGCAACTACAACTGGCTGCCTCAGCAATGGATGCACGGAATACGGCCCATTCGGACTCAATATCTCAGTCCTCCCTCGAGTTGCAGGCGAAGCTCTGCCGGAGATGAGAGTTGAAGACTCGACGAACGGGAGACTATGCCAGACGTTCCCAGCACACCCTCACCCGCGTGTCTAGAACATGCGGACGCATGTCTGATGATACGACCACAAAGTCGATCATGCACAAACCACAGTCAGGACCCTTTCCCCAGCCCGAAGGCGTAGGGAAATAACCCTCTCATTCTTTAGGGATGACTCCAGCACAGAGGCACCAAGCCGGCGGGCGAATAATAAGCCCACCCCAGCTCGCCGCATCTCCCCTGCAGCAACTCCAGAGTAGAAAGAATTTTTGGTTCCAGAGCCCGAACTGTGGGTTGAGTTGAGTCCGACTATATCTAGTCGGAATGTCTCCGCCTCTTCCACAATCGCGGGCTCCTTCCCCACCAGAGAAGTGACATTCCATGTCCCAAGAACCAGATTTGGCCACCGAAGACCAGGTCGCCCGGACACTCCCCCTCGACCACTGCCCAAATCACATTGCACCGGACCCTTGTGCTTGCCCCTGCAGGTGATGGGTCTGCAGGGGGGTCCGTGGGTCCGTGTTCCTTCTTTGGGCCGGGCCCGGCCAGGCCCCGCGGGTGAAGGCCTCGCCACCAGGAGCACTTACCTGCGAGTCCCCCCTCAGGCCTGGCTCCAGGGTGTGTTTTACGTCCGGGCGAGGTGTGGTAACTTTTCTCGATTTTCTTCATTGGGGTCTTCTGAATCACGCTTATAGTCTGGCCCGTCACCTAGAACCTGTTTGCCTTGGGAGACCCTACCAGGGGCATAAAGCCTCCGACAACATAGCTCCTAGGATCACTCGGGCACTCAAATTCCTCCACCACGATAAGATGGTGATTCAAGGAGGAGTTTCTTAAATCTTAATTTATATTTGTAGAACATGCCTAGTGCCAATAAAAAAAAATTAAAAAAAAACAGCTGGAAGCCTCAATGGCCCCAGGGCCGCACTTTGAACACCCCTGTTCTAAAGCCACACATTAAAACAGACACTAGAGAGTGAGTCATTAGACGTACAGTATAAACTCTCGTCAAAGATCTACTATATGACAGGAGCTCTCACTGGTTGTTTTTTTAGTATCTACTGGACCTACTACAAAAATGCTAGTCAAAGATCCTCTCTGTGACCGGAGTGCATGTACTGCCGATCCTCTGAGCAAAATCAGGGCGTCGTTTTTGAGGGACCTATCGAGAGAGTCAAATCAAAACCGAAGTCTTCATGATGGAAGTCCTCCATCAAACGCAAACACGTCCGTCCCGTCCAAATGTTTGGCACGAACTTGTAGGTGAGCCGGGCCACCACTTGGCCCCCGATGCTGGAGACAACCAGACTGTGTGTGTGTGTGTGTGTGTGTGTGTGTGTGTGATCCTCAGGGACACTTTGCGATGATTGTAAATGACACATTTGTTTATGCGCACTTTGATCGCGAGCGGCGGACTTGTTATTAGCCGCAGGAGCAGCTGTTAGACGACTAAGCGGTTTTGCATAATTAGGCAAATAAAAGCATCGTCATTGTGTAAGCTGCGTGTGTGTGTGCGTGTGTGTGTGTGTGTGTGTGTGTGTCACCATATGGACTGTAATTAGTGCAAGAAGCTAAGGTCAGAAAGAAAAAAGGGGGAATGGCTCTTTGATGTGTTTGCTGGTGTGCAGATTACACGCAGCCTCGAGCAAGAAGTGTACTTTTCCCCCCCCAAAATATAAACGCACGTTTCCCGCCAACCCGCTCCGTGAAGGTTCAGAGCGTTCCTCTTGGTCCGGTAGAGTGTCGGCATAGCGCCCACGCCGGCGTAATGTACGCTCACTCCAACAGGATTAAAATTTTGTGTTTACGTGACGGGAGAGTTGACTTCATTATGCTCTTCCATATTTACCCATTATCCCCCCCCCCCCCCCCCCCCCCCCCCC
>QODF01000315.1:276090-351735 GCA_024372805.1 Oostethus manadensis
GGTATGTGGGAGTTTGGCCAACCGGTCTGCATGTGCTTTGTAGACCTGGAAAAGGCATTCGACCGTGTCCCTCGTGGTGTCCTGTAGGGGGTGCTCCGGGAGTACGGGATCGGGGGCCCGCTACTACGTGCCATTCGGTTCTTGTGCAATCGAAGCAGGAGCCCGGTTGGCATTGCCAGCAGTAAGTCCAGCTTGTTTCCGGTGAACGTTGGCCTCCGCCAAGGCTGCCCTTTGTCACCGATTCTGTTCATAATCTTCACGGACAGAATTTCTAGGCGCAGTCAAGGTGTTGAGGGAGTCCAGCTTGGCGACCTTAGGTTCTCGTCTCTGCTACTTGCAGAAGATGTGGTCCTTATGGCCTCATCAGGCTGTGACCTTCAGCGTTTACTGGAGCGGTTTGCAGCTGAGTGTGAAGCTTCTGGGATGAGACTCAGCACTTGTTTGTGGGAGAGGCAGGGATTACTTCCTGAGTGAGTTCCCAGCGGAGACAAAGGCCGGGTGAATGGGAAGAGATGGATCCGCAGTAATAATGTGCACCAGGAACCCCCAGAGAGAAGAAAGCGGGGTAGAAAATGATCCCTCATGGTTCCCTGGTTCCTCTTTTTTTCTCTGAAGGAAGAAACTGCTCAGGCGACCATACTGTACTCTTCATACTGTACTGTATGCATTTTTAATGCCTGCATGGAGCGCCACCTGCAAAGTCCCAATACTCTTAAGGATACAGTTTTGAGTTTTTCAAAAAGGATGATGCATGAGACCTCTTTAGCGAGCATGTCTTTTTCTCAGCTGTGTTTGTTTTTGTTTTTTTATAATACAGTGGAACCTTGGTTAGGGTCGGTAATTTGTTCCAGAAGGTCGAACTCTAACCAAAACGGACGCTAACCAAATCACCCCCCCCCCATAAGAAATCATGTAAATCCAATGCATCCGTTCCAGAACCTCAAAAATGTTAACCCAAAACACTTTTTGTGATTGAAAACATCACCATTCCAAGTTTGACCCTGCAGCACGTTTCCCTTACAACACAAACGGCCTCAAAATTACAACAAACTGGAAACTGCCAGAGATTGCTAAGTCACGTGACCTGAGAGGTAAACGGTTGGCGTTTGGTTTTATGTCCTCGGGCTGCAGCAGGAGCGTGGTTGTAAGGAATGCACCTAGATTGAGGCTGCCATGTTTGCTTTACGTTGACGTCTACGCACCAATAAAACCGCACGTCGCACGAAGCCTTACAAGCCTCCGGGTCTGAATTGTGTTTTTTTTTCTCAATACGCTTAGAAGCACCTTTCCATGCCCTGCAGGTATCGACTTCAGATCTCCTTAGCGGAGCTCGCTGAGGTGGCCTCGGGAGTTTGCTACGGAATGCGTTATTTATTAGTTAGGCCAAAGGCGTCTGTAGAGAAACCTGTTAGGGGTAGGATTCACATTCTTACATATGGACGATTTAGAGCGGCCAATGAACCTAACAGGTTCCAACCCAGATCTTCCAGATCCGTGTGGCCAACACGGATCCCGTGGTCCCGGGGCCCAAGGTCCAAGGTCCGTCAGTGACTGTTACAGGATGGTGGGGGATCTCCCGCGTGTCCTGATGTCTATACAATGTTTAGTTTTAACTTAATTTTTGGCAGGGTCATGAAACCGCCAAGCGCACGGGCAATGGTTTACGTAACATTCGATCATTCCAAACGGTCGGAAAACGGCAAGACTTTGTAAAATGATTCTAATGATCAAGTTTGCTGATCATTTATTGTACGTTCCGCTTCTCTAAACGCCACTTGTTGAGGCTGAACCTTCTTTCGGAGTAAGTGGTGGGGGGTGGAAACTGCTAAGAAAATGTAAAAAGTGTCATTGGTTGTTTTTTTGCAGTTAAAAAAAAAAGTTGCCAACCCTTTGGAAGGGATTTTTCGCAAAGTATGATTTAATGCGATTGGCTGGCGACCAGTCCAGGGTGAACCCCGCCTCTCGCCCAAAGCCAGCTGGGATAGGCTCCAGCATCCCCCTGAAAATGAATGAATGAATGATTTGATATTATTATATGGAAGGTTTTCTACCAAAACCTGTTTACAATCTTATTAGTGCAGTTTTTGACATTATTAGAGCCCTCTAGACATGAAATAGCACCCCTATAGTCACCTTTACATTTGAATTTTCCAATATAGTAAATATAATCATTGAAAACAAGGCAGACATACATATGATGGTAGCATGCTTTCTTGGACTTCTTTATTGTGCTATGACTGTTGACATTACTGTATTGCAATGGTGGTTGCAGACTCGTGTTAGTACACATACAGCGGAAGGATACAGCTGAAGATGGTTCGGAGGTAGGGCGGACCTCCACTTGGAGGAAATAATACGTGCTTCCCAAGATTGATTGGTGGCAGGACCACCGGATGTTGTGAAGGAGCACAAAGCAGTCACGTTTGCAGACGCCATATTACGCAACACAAGGACAAACTGGGATTAAAGGCTGGTAACGCCCACACAAAGCCGCATGACTAGAGGCTAGCCAGGCACAACCATTAGCAGCACAATTAGAGCATATTGTGCAAAATGGCTTTGCTCCGGGGTGTCTTGGCTGACATTTCTAGAAGGATCTACAGTTGCATAAAAAGGAGATGAGCCTCCATTTTTGTGACCGTAAAGGAAAAAAAAAGCCTACTGAGATCAGGATGAGAGCGACGGAGAATCTGACAATGGAATGTAATGTGCTTTGTGGCGGAAAGGCAAAAGTTTCGTCTCCTACGGGCTTTTCTGGGGGTAGCGGTGTTGCGTTTAGCTACCGATGCCCTATCGTGTCCCGTCTGTGGCGCCATTGTGCACGTTTGAATGGACGAAATGAGTCCTGGGCGGACGGAAAGAGGTTGGCAATTGCACAGCGGGACGTGTATAAAGGCAAAAAAAAAAAAAAAAAGTGCGTGAGCACTCTTCCGCTTTCTAAGTCTCCGAGCGAGAGAGATTATAGAAAATGGGAGGAGAATTGAGCTGAGAGAGTCGAGACGGGCGAGAAAAGAGAGGTGGATGTCAAGGAAGAGGAGAGGACGTGCTGAGACAAAGACGTGACTCGCCGCCGATGGTGTTTGCGGCATGAATAGCTCAGCGGGAACATGCTGGCTTCTATCAAGCCGCAACATGAGAGGACAGCTACTTGCAACGTGGGACTAGAAGAATACGCCTCAGATTCAAGGCTTTATGCATCCCCGCAAAGGACAAGATGCTTGGGAATTGTGTGGGAAATCTGCACTGGAAGGCTCTCTAGCAATATATACTTACCAGTGTGATATAACGCTTGCCTGTGATGAATGCACACAAAACATGATCAGCTTGTAAGGACGGGTAGCAAGTAGGGGTGTGGCAGTACCACCATCACGGTTGTCAGGTCTCGCGTCGGTTCATTTTCGAGAAAGCAAGGGAACACAAGGGTTATTTTTTTGCATTTTTGTCACCCGTAAAAAACAGAACCCAAAGTACAGTTTTGACATGAAACTTTTAAATCCAAACATGGACTCGTGTGGAAAAAAGTTAACTCAAACCAACACCCCCACCACCCCAAAAAACAACAACAAAAATCTATCGTTTCTAAAACTTTGGGACCCCAGCAAACCACCACAAGAGCCATTATCCACAAATGGAAAAATCTTGGAACAGTGGTGAACCATTCCAGGAGTAGCCGGCCAACCAAAATGACCCCAAGAGCACATTGGCGACTCATCCAGGAGGTCACAAAAGACCCCACAATTGTCCAAAGACCTGCAGGCCTCACTTGCCTCAGTTAGGGTCAGTGTGACCTTAAATGTGTCAGATTTTAATTGCGATTCCACATTAAGACAGACCCTTGCCAAAAAACAGCCTGCGTGACAGAGTTCCAAGACAAAAACCACAAACCTGCAAAAAATATTAAAAACAAATAAATCAGGATGGGGGGGAACACTTGTTTACACCCCTGTATACAGTGGAACCGCGGACAGTTTTTTGGTTTATGTCAAAAATGTACAGCACAATGTAGCCTCTGTTGGCGTCCATTCTCCGGTAAGCGATTGGGTTATCACAAGAATTGATACTTGGATACCAAGTTGGTATCAACATGCAAAATGTACAATATCTGCTTTTTTAGGTATTGTCAGTATCCACCATACAATCTCACTTGGTCAGCCGTATCGACTCTGACGTGGACAGTTCTGCTTATGAGCAATTAGGTGATTGAGCAGCAGCGTTGCTAACTCGGCTTCGTATAAGGGGTTCGGGTTGTTTTTTGCAAAGTAGCTTTCAAATTCCCAAGTTCCCTGTTGTTTTGGACTTTCAGAGTACTTGTGTCTCTTTGGCAGCCAGCGCCAAAGAAAGCGGTAGATTCCCCCTCACTGTGCCCAGACTCCTCTGTCATGGTGCTGAGAGCTTGCACAGGAAGTTGTGCTCCAGCCGCTGCTTTTTATGAAGGACAGTCAATAAATACAACTTTCTTGCATTGAAGTTTGTCATAAATAAGTCACATATTCCAAATCACAACACAGACTGATGTTCAAGCATGTCAAATGATTAGTTCTACCCTGAATGTATTGTAATGGTGGCTGAATAAGTCATTGTCAGGATGGCTGTAATTCAGTTGGCCATTTATTTGCATGTCGACACAGAGCACTCAACACAGAGGTAGCATCTGGTCAGGATGCCCCCCGGACACGGCCCTGGGGTGTTCGGAGTACGGCCAACTGATAGGAGGCCTCGTGGAAGACCCAGGACAAGATGGAGAGACTACGTCTCTCAACTGGCCTGGGAACACCTTTGGATTTAACAAAGTAACCAGGGGAGAGCTTAGGCTGCTGCCCCAATGACCCAACCTTGGATAAGAAAAAGCAAATGGATGGATGGATCATTACGCCAAGTTTTATTTTAAAATTGCAACCTTTACTGAGATAAAAAAATGTATATTTTTAATGGACTGGTGCATTACCAAGAGGCTAACGCATAGGAATTCTAATGAGGTTTATGGTTCTACGCAGAAAATGCACGCATGGCAATTAATGGCATTATCATGGCGCTTCAGGCAGTGTAAAGTCATTTTCATCTCGTAATTAAAACAACTCAGATGCATATTCGATGACACGGTTGACATAACAGATTCTCATGCCTGGTTGACTGGAACTTTTCTAGCCTTAAAACCATCTTCAGTCTTAATATGCAAATAACCATTTGATCCACACATCTTGACGATGAGCTTGTGCTTGTACCAGGAAAAACACAAAAAAACAAAACAAAGATGCATGCCAGCCAGCGCACATGGCAGCATCCCGTCTGCCCCGGCTCTCTCTGTGCTGTTTCAACTTTGGGCTTGTTTTGCCTAATTAAGGCGCTTGTGTTTTAACCGATAAGACAACTAATCAAGTGGGACATTAACACTCAGCACATGTAGGAGGAAGCTTTTATGCGCCGACATCTGGAGAGGTGGAAGTACAAAGACGTAGAAAACAGACGATTAGTGCGTGCTTTTGCTTTGTTGACTCTAAACCACCCCCCCAGGGGGCGCGCCCCCCCAATTTGTTACCAACCCGCAAGCTCCAGCCAGGAGTTCCGTCCCCAAAACCCGGCCGGAGATAACAGCGCACAAACGTCGGCTCGCCTGACACACAGCAAGTGTTGCGACACAAGAGAGTGACAGAGTGCAGTGATGTGCCTGAGCACAGAACTGTAAATATGGCAAGTTGATATGGCTCAAAATCGGCCTTAGCTACCTCAAGATGGCACAAATATAACTCCATAGATGTGAGGGGTGGTAGATTTGTGCAGGTTCATGGCAGAGACCAGGGATGGTGACCGGTGTTCTAAGGTGTCAATGAAAACCATGTACCCGAAACCGATCGCCGTGAGTGGTAGGGAGTACCTTCAGTGTTGGTGCAGACCTGCCAACATGTACACATTTATTGTACTCAGTTTCGGCAGGGAGTACTGTCAGTGTTGGTGCAGACCTGCCAACATGTACACATTTATTGTACTCACATGCAGTTTCACTCTTGAATATGCTTGAATGCTTCACAGCTCTCCATTGTGTTCAAGTTCAGTCTGTACAGTACAGAAAAATAGACATGGTCAGTTTCTTAATAGTATTTCAAATAGAGGGGGCATGAATGTACTACTGTACCCTCGGAGCGGCATGACAGAAAAAAACGGAGAATTGCTGGGTTAATCCATGTGATCGTTATTTGCCAGTCTCACAATCAGAATCTCCAGCATAAAACCCTGATGTGAATCACCACTATATCGTGGTGGAGGGGTTTGAGTGCCCGAGTGATCCTAGGAGCTATGTTGTCAGGGGGCTTTATGCCCCCGGTAGGGTCTCCCAAGGCAAACAGGTTCTAGGTGACGGGCCAGACTAAGAGTGATTCAGAAGACCCTTAATGAATAAAACCAAGAGGAGTGACCGCACCTCGCCCGGACGCGTGACACCGGGGCTTCACCCTGGAGCCAGGCCTGGGGGAGGTGCTCGCAGGTAAGCGCCTGGTGGCCGGGCCCTCGCCCGTGGGGAAGAAGCAACCCAAGAGCTCCCCCCCGCAGACCCACCACCTGCAGGGGCAAGCATAAGGGTCTGGTGCCATGCGATTTGGACAGCGGTCGAGGGCGGGGGTCCGGGCGACCTAGTCTTCCCCACCATCCCTACCAGTAATATTAACAAAAAGAAATGTATGGAGAGTGATTGTAGTTTTACATGCAGAAAACAATGTGAAAATAATAATAACCAATGTAAGGGACTTATTATTGGTTTGGATGTTCCGTACATCCTGGCTAGATGAACAAATTACAGCATTTGCTGTCTAGCTTTAAACAAATGCATCTTATTCCAAGACACAGAAAGTGTGTGCGATAAGAGCCTACAAGCGATCACCGAGGCGAACCCTCAGTCCGATGGTCGATGCCTTTCTGCCTTGTCTCCAAGCTTCTTTGGTGTACAGTCACACAGCAGCAGAACACTTTGATAAGACTGCATTTGAAGTTCGATAGAAGAAACTGTAGCCAAGGAACGGGATCTGGGGAGGCGTTTAGAGAGACCCCGCCTGGCGTGTTAGTGCTTCCCTAACATCCGGTTGGATGATTGCCCGTCCTCGGTCTCTAAAACTGAAGACCATGTTGAATCAAATGCCCTAGCAAGGAACAACCAATTAGAATCGTGAAGAAAGCCTTTTGTGGAAAAGGCAGCGTAATAACAGCAAAAGGGGGTTGACTTGTTTTTTTTTCATTGATCTACTTTTTTGGTGAAAGCATCCCAAAATAAAAATGCCAGTGTGATTGCATCGATATGTTTCTACTAACCTCGAACGGCAAGGTCAGTTCTAGCACGCACCCCTTCAGTGTGGCGCCCGATCGCAAAGTTTTCTATGCGATCTATAGACGACCTACATGTGTCTTTGTCTGGTGGTGTTCCGCTACCCTCTACTACCAACCACTGACAGCTACGAGGGCCATGAGTGGCAGAGGGCTGCTGCCAGGTTGAAAATATAAACTTTCCGTGCATGTGTGAGTACGCACCCTCGGGGAACCATCACTTGAATATGCTTGGACGACTTTGCTCGTGGATCTGATACGTCGACTGGGTAGTAGAGTTGCGAACGTTTCGCTTGCATTCCCAGAAGGCTTTGTCAGCTAGAGTCTAGAAAGGAGGATCTATCCCTTATGTGGTGGGGTTAGGGGAGAAACTTCAGTGGATTTTCAGACCCAAAACCAAACATTCCAGGTTTTTTTTCAAGCCAGTCAACACATTAAGGCAGAGACTGGTGCATCGTCAGGACAGTGTCCCCAGTCACAAACCGAGCAAAACTAAGCAACCCCTGGCCACAAGAATGGCACAACACCCGAGGCAGAACAGCAGGGGTCCACAGTCGGCGTATCTACATCGGAAGGCCACAAACCACACTTTTGAGGACAGCGAGGTCGAGATCTTAGCTAGGGAAAAGTGTTGGTTTGAAAGATGAGTGAAAGAAGCCTATTTTGTCAAGAGGCATAATTACCCACCCATACAATGGCCTTATCAGATTAAGGGAGCGGTAGGTCTGTGATAATGCTATTGTAGTCCACCACACCGAGTATCAGGTAGCTCCTAACAAAGGCCATGCTAATTTGGTGAGGCAGCAAGTATGTAGGAATGTGGCAGTTTTGGCCACTCCTCTCAAGAGGAGCCCTTTCTGTCAGGAGGGGTCAAGGCTATAAAAATCCCCAAACATGTGGACCTAGTGGTACTTCCCTTCCCGAAGACTCCGGTTGACGAAGCCTCTGCAAATAGAAAGGGAAACGTCCGCAACTCTACTACCCGGTCCAGTCGGCGATTCAGATCTCTACTGCTATGGATGACGTCTGGACGACTGAGAGCCTCCGCAAGATCCTCAGGAATGTTATTTTGTTTTATCGATAAACCGCATCCCTAGCTCAACCTCTCCATTGTCCTCCTGTAGACAACAAGTTGTTTGAAGCCACAGTTGTTACCGGGCCGTCACAAGACGAGAAAAAAGAAGATGGGATTTATTTACTTTTCACTATTATTAACTACAATGAAAAAATCCATCCGTCCATCCATTTTATCCTAATTAGGGTCGCGGGCATGCTGGAGCCTATCCCAGCTGGCCTGGACTGGTCGCCAGTCAATCGCAGGGCAGACATGCAACCATTCACACTCTAATGGAGACTTTGGACTCGCCAATTAACCTATCATGCATGTTTTTGGAATGTGGGAGGAAATCAGAGTACTCAGAGAAAACCCACTCAGCCACCATGTGGCCCCAGTGAAAAAAGATGGCTGGAAAAACAATACACCGAGTCACAAAATAATACAGTCCCATTTAAATGTTTATCTCCCAGAAACTGACGCCAAATTATATTATTGGCTTTTAGACCATTTTTTTTAGACCGAATAAGCCACAGTTACGTAATAGAGTATATGTTATAATAACGTCGGTACAACATACGGGGTCAAGTGGAAAAAGTGTGTTGCCATGAGGGTAGACATGGAGAAACAAGGAGATAGAAGGAGACGCTGGGGTATAATATTTAGGGACGCTGTAAGGCAGGCAGAAGGAGAGAGGGTAAAACCTAGCGTCTGTTTTCGGACAAGTGGAGAGATAACAGAGCGGTGGGTTGCAAAGAGTAGGAGGTGGAGGTATTTTTGACAAGGTGAGAAGCGGAGGAGTGTGGACGAGTGGAACGGTGGCGAAATGGACACAGATAATGCTCGCGAAGCAGGGAAGCACTAACATGCCGGGCAGGATCTCTCTAAACACCTCCTCGGATCACACACAGACAAAGTCGCTGGGGATCGGTAAAGCCTCCGGGTCAGTTCAAAACAACAGAATGAAAAATTTGGAAAGCGCTCCGGGTGGCGATCGCTGATTTGCAGGGATTCAGCCTCAGACAGATCACCCAATCATCGAGTGTCAGAGACTCCGAGCCTCTAATGGGCGCGGCACAGGCCAGCATTTATCCAATGACTGTCCAGTACAACAACCCACTCTACGCTTACCCATCGAAGTAAGTTGACGCTCAACGTCCGACCGAGTAAAAGCTCTGTGGGGATAAATGGGAAGGGAGTGGTAGAAGTAGCTGATTCGGAACAAAAGATGCAGCCATACATCAGTATTTAGATTCTTAATGTCTAATCCTGTACTGTCCTGGAATGTCCCGCTTTCTGATTCGCCTGAAATCAGCCACTTTGCACTCTCGGATAGCTGAAACAGGCCCATCCCTTAATTCTTTAGTTGGTGCCGTCGTTTGTTTCGTGTGACCCGCGCTGTGCATCATAGACGACAAGTTCATAACACATCCTTTCACCAATCGTTCTCTAAAGTCCCACTGGAGATCTCTTTGCAATACGCGGCGGTGCACGCGCTTACTGAAGATATTAGCAAATATCCTGAGCCGTTGTCACTTCATCTCAGCCCCACCTACAGCGGGTGAACAGAAAGACGACGAAATGCTTAATAATGCAGCAGCAGCAGCGTCTGTCAGCCACATTGAGACGGCTCAACACGGATCACGTTCCTCCATCTGCCGCGTTTGGCTTATTATTACGCGTCAAATCTCTGCGAGAATCGACGTTCTTCATTTTCCTCTGCAAAGATTTGTCAAACCTATCCCAGAGATTGGAACATGCCTGGTCCGCTTCCTGCACTTCCTGTAGGTGTAAGCAGAGATCTCTCCCTTAAGCGTGGGGGAACATTCTTCAAAAGGATGAATGAGTCCATTACTCACTCTTCACGGGACTCTGTGAAAGCTGCCACTATCATTGCATGAATGAAATAACATTTCAAAAGGGCTTTGGAAGGTACATGTGCCCTATAAAAACACTCCATTTAGAACACATGTCTTCATCTCGACATGAATACTGTATGCTGAGCTATGATAACGTATAGCAAATAAGAGGCAAGGTTGTTAATAATTCCATTCCATTTTCTTCCGCTTATACGGGTCCGGGTCGCGGGGGCAGCAGCTTCAGTAGGGAAGTCCAGACTTCCCGGTCTCCGGCGACCTCTTCCAGCTCCATCGGGAGGACACCAAGGCGTTCCCAGGCCAGCTGTGAGACATAGTCCCTCCAGCGTGTCCTAGGTCTTCCCCGGGGCCTTCTCCCGACCGGGCATGCCGGAAACACCTCACCGGGGAGGCGCCCGGGAGGCATCCGGACTAGATGCCCGAGCAGCCACAACTGGCTCCTCTCGATGTGAAGGAGCAGCGGCTCTACTCTGAGCTCCTCCCGGATGGCCGAGCTCCTCACCCTATCTCTTCGGGTGAGTCCATCCACCCTACGGAGGAAACTCATTTCCGCCGCTTGTATCCGCGATCTCATTCTTTCGGTCATGATCCATAACTCATGACCATAGGTGAGGGTGGGAACGTAGATCGATCGGTAAACAGAGAGCTTTGCCTTCCGGCTCAGCTCTCTCTTCACCACGACGGTCCGGTACAGCGACCGCATTACTGCAGACGCTGCACCGATCCGTCTGTCGATCTCACGCTCCAACCTTCCCTCACTCGTGAACAAGAACCCGAGATACTTGAACTCCTCCACCTGAGGCAAGACCTCACTCCCAACCCGGAGGGTACAGTCCACCCGTTTCCGACTGAGAACCATGGCCTCGGATTTGGAGGTGCTGAGTCTCATCCCAGAAGCTTCACACTCAGCTGCAAACCGCTCCAGTAAACGCTGAAGGTCACAGCCTGATGAGGCCATAAGGACCACATCGTCTGCAAATAGCAGAGACGAGATCCTAAGGTCACCAAGCTGGACTCCCTCAACACCTTGACTGCGCCTAGAAATTCTGTCCATGAAGATTATGAACAGAATCGGTGACAAAGGGCAGCCTTGGCGGAGGCCAACGTTCACCGGAAACAAGCTCGACTTACTGCTGGCAATGCGAACCAGGCTCCTGCTTCGATTGTACAAGGACCGAATGGCACGTAGAAGCGGACCATCAATCCCGTACTCCCGGAGCACCCCCCACAGGACACCGCGAGGGACACGGTCGAATGCCTTTTCCAGGTCTACAAAGCACATGTAGACCGGTTGGGCAAACTCCCACATACCCTCCAGTACCCTTGCAAGGGTGTAGAGCTGGTCCAGTGTTACGCGACCGGGACGAAAACCCCATTGCAGCTCCTGTAGCCGAGGTTGGACTAACGGTCGTACCCATCTCTCCAGCACCCTGGAGTAGACTTTCCCAGGGAGGCTGAGGAGTGTGATCCCCCTATAGTTGGAACACACCCTCCGGTCACCCGTTTTAAAAATGGGGACCACCACCCCGGTCTGCCAGTCCAGAGGTACTGTTCCTAAATTCCATGCAATGTTGTGGAGGCGTATCAGCCAAGACAGTCCAACAACATCCATAGCCTTGAAGAGTTGTTGTAATTGTCAATAATGTTGTAGTAATAATGATAATAATACATTTTATAATACGATACACAATACTGTTGATGCTACTACAGTCGAAAATTCAATGAAAACTGTTTAGTGGTGGAACGCTATTAGTCAAAAAATATTGAAAAACAAGCCATATGTAGTATTTTGACGACACATTACCTTACATTACATTGCCTTAACTTGCAGCCATGAACGCAAAGTCCAACATGGCATAGGGCTCCTCTCATTCTGTGCGGAAGTGATATACGTTTTTGGCGTCTTACTTTGTCCTTCCTCCCCACTCAATAAATACGTCAAACTAACTAGTTAGCTCGGGTCTTATGTGGCACTTCAGGGATCCCGTAGCCTGCACACGAGCGTTGCGCAATGTGATGTAAACAAGGCCAGGTCTATTGTCAGATGCTGCGTATATCAATCGGGGGAACAAGCATCATAGTGAGGATGGATGTTAAAATAAACATTTTTAGAAGGTCGTAAACAGATCGCCTGTGCTCGAACTCAGGGATGTCACACTCGTGCCATGGAGGGCCGAGACGCTGCAGGGTTTCTCGTCAACCGGTGTCTCCAACTGGTGATTTGAATTGATGAGCTCCTTCCCATCAAATTGGGAAAACGGGTGTTGACCATTCAAATCCCCTGCTTTAGTGACCGTCTGGGAAGAAAACCTGCAGGGTCTCCATGGACCATGCATTCATTCACTCCTTCAGCCATCCCTACCTCCATCTTCTGTGGCTCATCCAAAGTGACGTGACATTATCTCCGAGTGTCTGATCTCTAGCCAGTGTTATGTCAACTGGACGACTGTTTGTGTGTGTGTGTGTCTTCTGGAAAAAATAAATCGACGGCTCTTCTGTTTACAGCCCAGAGGCGCTTACTGCTATGAAGCTATTCCCTTCTCTTTGTGCAGTCGCGTTGCGGTTTGGCTGACACCCTCCCTCGGCCCTGCAACCGACTCTTTTGTTTTGACCTTGTACTGGTCGGGTATTTAGTTACCAATCTGTTGCTAGGGATGATATTCTTGCTGGCCGTATCTAGCGCTGTTTTGCTTGATATGGCATTAGGTGAGAGAATCCGGGGTACCGCCCGCCTTTAATGATGAGGTGAAAGTGTGCAGAAGAATAAAAGTGAATAAGATGACAGTAAAACAGTGAAGAACACCGGAAACCAAAGGAGGCATCAAGGGACCTGAAGACAGAGTTGCATACAAGTGCAAATCATCTGGCTGAAGAGGGAAGGAAGGGTAATGAAAGAAGAGATTGATGAATTATACAAAGACTGTGCGTGTGTGTGTGTGTGTACTCGGAAACGGCGCACGACTCCATCAGAAGTTGCTGCAACGAGGAGGAAGAAAGCCCATGCAGCAAGTCAGGCTGCCGCAAGTGCAGCAACGGCTGGAATGAGTAGGCCACACGTAATTAAGGAGATGCATTAGGCCCAAATGCTGCCTTGCAAAGACAAAGATAACAGCCTAATTCTCACCCAGGCCAATAAACAACACGCAGCGGGTTCCATGCCACCGCTAGTCAAAGCAGCGGCTAAGTCATCACACTAATGCATATGCAAGATCGCCGGTCGTTTATTTGCACTATATCAGGAATTTAGCCCTTAACTACGCCCTTAATCATCTTGAATATCCAAGAGGAACTCTAAAGAGACGTGAAAAAGAAGCTTAAGTAGAGGCAAGAACTGCACATTGTTACACCGTTAAACGTGTGTGTTCCCCGTGTGTCCGTATGCACTCCCTACAGCATCTGGACTGTGAAAACAACAGTTCTGGGAATGCCGGTTATCTTCTTGTTGTTCTCTTTCAACAAACCAGTGTGCATCTGAGATGACTTGAAATGACGCTAAAGCCTTACCTGTAAGTAAATGAGCAAATGATTACGTGTCGTTTATTTTGTAAATCCCGCTGTTCTAACATGATGTACAAAACAACAACCGAGGAATAATAATATAATAGATATGATAATGTAAATAATGTTGTATTTAAAAATACAATTTAGTATGTCAACTTATACAATCAAAACAAAAACAAGATGAAAAAAAATCACAAAAATAAAAATTGCATTATAAGTAATAAGAATAAATTTTTTTTAATAATAATAATAAATAGGGTGGAAGCTGTTTCCAACAGTCCATTAAAGTAAATAATTTACACAGTAAAAATGTTTATAGAATCCATCCGTTCATTTTCTGTACCGCTTATCCTCATTAGGGTCACGGTGGTGCTGGAGCCTATCCCAGCTGACTTTGGGCGAGAGGCGGGGTACACCCTGGACTGGTCGCCAGTCAATCGCAGGGTGTTTATAGAATAAAAAGTATAATAATTAGGGCTGTCAGTGGATTCAATAATTGAAGTGTGATTAATCACATTTTGTCCAAAGTTAATGCACAATTTAATCGCAGATCAAAATATGTTTATACCTATAATAAGTAAGGATGCAAATCAAATGTTCCGTCTCCCGGTGACAAGCTAATGCTAGCACGCTAGCTGATGCTATGTCATTTACATTAGCCGCCAAACAGCTGTCATTGGCTATGCCGGTAACAGCTCCTAGGCCAAATTTCGGCCAGCGGTTCATTGCATGAAATTTGCAGAGACAAAAGCCTCTCTTTATACTGCTGGTCCTTCATCCTCTTCTTCATCCTCTTCTGGTACTACAGTTCACACTCTTTTGCCAAGGCACCGCTGCATAAATGACACTTTTTTAAAAACACCTGCTGTACGACAATAACTTCTCTCTTCTCCCAGAGGCGACGTACTTTTGGACAGCTTTAGTCCTGTCCATAGAGCCAGCTGCCATGGCCTGGAAGCTAAACGTACACTACCATTTAAAATACCCCTTTCGTTTCTGTGCAATACTTCTTCCAGCTTCTAGCTCCACTACAACAAGTTTCCTCCAAATATGGCGTGGGCAAAGAGACAATGTTAGCACTAATAATAATATTAAAAACTATTCTAATCATGGAGGTCAGGAACAAGAAACTTTTGACGTTGCATTCTTTTGCCATCGAATGTCACGTACACGCAAGCGTACGAGTCTGCACAAGGTTTACTTGGCGGGAGGGTTCACACTTCATTGAAAAAGAACAAAACAGTGCCCTGATGGGCATAAGCTGCAAGATGACTCACTCCTGTTATGAAACACGCATGCACAACACACACACACACACTCATGCATGCAGGATGGCGATGAGGAGGAGGCTGCTAATATATGCATCCAGCTGCCCGTGGCCGCTTGTGTCAAATTACAAATGCTGGTGTTGGCACACAGTCACAGAAATGTGTAGCCCGCTTTCCTCCAGGCAAGTATCCAGCACATAACACATGCTGGCCAGGGTACCACTGACCCGGTCAACACTCCTCCACTTTCCCTATCAATTACTACCACCGCTAACAGTCCTAAATTGCACGATGACTGAAGGCATGCATGACTGCATCAGCTAAATGCAAATGAGTGCTCATACTTTGTGACATGCAGTCAAACACACACACACTTCATTTTGCCGTGTTACGGAGCAATCAAAGCTTATGGCAAGGGAAGGTCAAAGTGCACTTGCAGCCAAATACTGCGCTCTTCCCGTATGCGTGTACGTGTTTTCTCTTTTCCATTTGACAACGATCGCAGAGCCTCGACGAGGCGGTGATGGGGTCTTTTTTTGGGACACAGGGCTAAAGCGAAGAATATGACGAGAGGTTCGAACGTAAATAAGAGGCCAGCGGCGGTGCACGGATAGAAAGCGGACAGCTGGAGGGAACGGGGGGAGAAAAAGAGAATAATAGAGGCTGACACACAAAAAGGTGAGCTGAAAAGATAGATGTACACTGAGATGCAAAGAGACGGGAGACAGTGAAGGAGACGGCAAAGATGAGATTAAAGACCGGTGGCGTTGCAGACACATGCTGAGAACAAGGGGGGGGAGAGGTTGGAAGAAAGAAAGAGAGAGATGGGGGGGTAGATAACGAGGCCTTACGTGATGCATTCACATTATTGAAAAAAACAAAAAACATATTGCCTGAGAATATTACCGGAACAGCATCAGTAGTGTGTGTCTGTCACCATCGCAACGCTTAATGCAAAAGTGCAGTTGGTTGCATTCAGGTACTCAGGGGAATCCCAGAAAACAAACTCGAAATCCAACTAAAATTTGCGTGGTGTCTTTGAACACAACTCCTCATTGCTCATAATAACACGGATAAAGTGCGATTGAAATGTGTTGCTCCTACGAAATAAACTTGTGTTAGTTACATTCTCAGGAGCTGTTACTACATCGATATATATAATCCTGCCTTTTCTTTCAGTCAAAATCTGCATATTTCAGACCTAGTTGCCAATGGTGATTAATCATGATTCAATAATTGGAAAACATTGATTAATCTAATTAAAAATTTGATTCATTTGGAAGCCCTAGTATATACCAGTCATGGCTGCAACTAGTTTGTGCCTAGAAACATGATGAGGCAAGGTTTGGTATAGTATCATTAAAATAACAACCAAGGTTGATAGTAGTCATATTTCCTACATTAATATGTCTGATGTGGAAGATAGATCCCGTGTTTTTATTCAACACACCATGCACACTCGCCTTTAGAGCCAATCATTGGCATGCACCATTTTTAGCTTCGATTTCTTGTCAGACTGGGCTCTTTTTCACTTCCCAGACATTGTATTCTGAATTCAGTCGTCCCTCGTTCATCGCAGTTAACTACCCGAATTTCCGCAAAGTAAGAGTCAATATGTATAAATAGAATCTTTTCATATTTTAGGCATCCATCCATCCATCCATTTTCTATACCGCTTATCCTCATTAGGGTCGCGGGTATGCTGGAACCTATCCCAGTACCCGAAGAAAACCCACACACAGGGAGATCATGCCCGACGGAGAGTCGAACCACAAGACGAGTCAACCACGTCATGACATCAATGGTGGGCGACGTAACTTCCGGTTCCCGGCCATTTTCTTTAGCTGGCTAATAGGGTGATAACAAGGACTCATGCAGTGTTTTAACAACAAAACCAGAAGCGCGCCATATTGTATGCTAACCTAAGCACGCTAACCAGGGCAGTCTTGAGTTTTGTGGATGGTGGGGCAACAAAACATAACATCCGCCATTCAATAAAGGAACCTCAACGTTGAGGTTCCCCAGGCTCGACAGACCTCAACAAGTTTAGCAAATGTGTATTATCTACCGATAGTATAAGCTAAACGCGAAACAGTGCTGCGAAGCGTGATGGTAGTACGTGTAAACAAGAACTTGTAGCTTGAATACTACTGTATTGCTAATAACACAAAAGAAGGCGGGTAATTTGCAGTGTGTCAAAGTACTTCTGCAAACAAACCACCGCGACCTGATGCCTTTCCTTGCCATCATTCTTCCCCAACCTAATTTTCCATTAATTACTGCTTTTTTTGTTTCTCATAGTATTAAGACCTAAAATATATATTTTTTGGTTTACTTTATGCTACCACGATGATATTTTTTGTTGTGGTTTTTTCTCGTAGTATTTTGAATTCATTGTAAAATTTTTGCGATATTGATAGTCATTACCTCAATATGTTCTTCCCGCTGGAAACTGACAGCTGGCTATTTGTGTCCTTCCCTTAAACCGTGACCTTGAACAATCTTAGTTTTCAGGTCATCTGACCGTTGTGTTTTGAGTCTCTCATGTTGCCTCTTTACTTTAGAAAGGGGAAGCGGTCCCCAGTTCACACTGTTTACAGTGCAGACGGGGGCCTGCTGACCTCGACTGAGGATATAGTTGGTCGGTGGAAGGAAAACTTTGAGGCCCGTCTCAGTCCCACTAACATACCTTCTGTAGAGGAAGCAGAGTCTGAGGATACGTACGTGGACAGTTCTATCACCGTGGCTGAGGTAATTGGGGTAGTTAAATCACTCCCCAATGACAAGACTCCAGGGGTAGACGAGTTCCGCCCTGAATTCTTCAAGGCTCTGGATGTTGGGGGACTGTGTTGGTTGACACGCCTCTACAACATTGCATGGAATTTGGGAACAGTACCTAGGGACTGACAGACCAGGCTGGTGGTCCTCATTTTTAAAAAGGGTGACCGGAGGGTGTGTTCCAACTATAGGGGGATCACACTCCTCAGCCTTCCTGGGAAAGACTACTCCAGGGTGCTGGAGAGAAGGGCACAACCGTTAGTCGAACCTCGGTTACAGGAGCTGCAATGTGGTTTTCGTCCCGGTCGCCAAACACTGGACCAGCTCTACACCCTTGCAAGGGTACTGGAGGGTATGTGGGAGTTTGCTCAAACGGTCTACATGTGCTTTGTAGACTTGGAAAAGCCATTCGACCGTGTCCCTCGTGGTGTCCTGTGGGGGGTGCTCCGGGAGTACGGGATTGATGGCCCGCTTCTACGTGCCATTCGGTCCTTGTACAATCGAAGCAGGAGCCTGGTTCGCATTGCCAGCAGTAAGTCGAGCTTGTTTCCGGTGAACGTTGGCCTCCGCCAAGGCTGCCCTTTGTCACCGATTCTGTTCATAATCTTCATGGACAGAATTTCTAGGCGCAGTCAAGGTGTTGAGGGAGTCCAGCTTGGTGACCTTAGGATCTCGTCTCTGCTATTTGCAGACGATGTGGTCCTTATGGCCTCATCAGGCTGTGACCTTCAGCGTTTACTGGAGCGGTTTGCAGCTGAGTGTGAAGCTTCTGGGATGAGACTCAGCACCTCCAAATCCGAGGCCATGGTTCTCAGTCGGAAACGGGTGGACTGTACCCTCCGGGTTGGGAGTGAGGTCTTGCCTCAGGTGGAGGAGTTCAAGTATCTCGGGTTCTTGTTCACGAGTGAGGGAAGGTTGGAGCGTGAGATCGACAGACGGATCGGTGCAGCATCTGCAGTAATGCGGTCGCTGTACCGGACCGTCGTGGTGAAGAGAGAGCTGAGCCGGAAGGCAAAGCTCTCTGTTTACCGATCGATCTACGTTCCCACCCTCACCTATGGTCATGAGTTATGGGTCATGACCGAAAGAATGAGATCGCGGATACAAGCGGCGGAAATGAGTTTCCTTCGTAGGGTGGCTGGACTCACCCTAAGAGATAGGGTGAGGAGCTCGGCCATCCGGGAGGAGCTCAGAGTAGAGCCGCTGCTCCTTCACATCGAGAGGAGCCAGTTGAGGTGGCTCGGGCATCTAGTCCGGATGCCTCCCGGGCGCCTCCCTGGTGAGGTGTTTCGGGCATGCCCNGCCCAGCCGGGAGAAAGCCCCGGGGAAGACCTAGGACACGCTGGAGGGACTATGTCTCACAGCTGGCCTGGGAACGCCTCGGTGTCCTCCCGGTGGAGCTGGAAGAGGTCGCCGGAGACCGGGAAGTCTTTACTTCCCTACTGAAACTGCTGCCCCCGCGACCCGAACCCGGATGATTGGAAGAAAATGGAATGGAATGTTGCCTCACTTGGGAGAAGATGCAAAGAGGAGAACAACTTGCAATTGTCCACCTATAATACTCTTTTTCGTGACTGGTGTGACCTGTGTATGTAGGTCAAGGGTCAATGAGCTTACCAAACAAATTTTGTGTTCCAATAATTAGCGCTAAAGGTATTCCAATCAATAAAACATTGAGGGGGCCCAAATAAATGCACCTGGCTAATTGGGTTAGAATAATTATTGCACACTTTCTGTAAATCCTAAAAACTCCATTTCACTTCTCAAACATCACCGTGTTTGTCTGATGTATGACATATTTACCTGAAATTGCCGATCCAAACAACTCCTGATTCATCACGGGTTCTTGTGAGCCAATGAAGTGTGGTCACTCAAACAGTAAAGAGAACGGCAAAAGATCCACCAACCGTACACACCCACCAGACAAGAAAAGTGAGACAAATCTACCGGGGCACTTGAGCCGAAGCCCCGCCATCACTCCTCCAGGCACTCCTCTCGCCTCGGCCCGCTTGCCGTTTTTATGTTCTTCCAACAAGAACGAATGGGGCTCGGCGGCATAGGGGAAAAAAAAACACCATGCGTCGCGTGCGTGCGTTTGCGCGAGGAGTGCATGGTGCGCAGCCGCATGACAGACGGCGGGACCCCTCGCTAAGAAGAGGAGCCGAGGGGACTGATGTGTTTCGAGCCCGAATGTGACAGCAGAATCTGTTCAAAGTACTCAGAGAGGCCCCGCTGCTGTCGCTCGTAACGCGGCGAGCAAATGTTTACAGCCAATCACGCAGCATGACAACATTCCCCGCACGAGCTTTGTGCCGCCTCGCTCTCTGTAGTTTGATAATCAGCCGTTTGCATCGTTGCCACCGCTGCTGCTTTTGGCTTTAATGGCGCATGAGTAAACGTGTGTGTGTGTGTGTGTGTGTGTGTGTGTGTGGGTCGCTGTCTTTGCTTTGTCGGAGCGCCTGTTTGCATTGCGTCGCGTGTCAACGCCTCTTGCCTCCTCCGGTCCCTCTCGGCCTTTTGCAGTGTCAGGTCGTGTATTCTGCGGCTAGTCGTTTCCAGTAGAACCCCACAAATGTCAAACACAATTGCCGCTTGGCTTCTAAAGGAAGTCATGTAAAGTGATCTACAGCATGCCGGTGCAGGCGGCAACTTTCATCCATTACGTCACGCTGGTATCCGTAAGGAAAATCCTCTTTGGGCAACTGCTTATGTTCTACGACTCTGGCTCTTTCACACACGGACACAGTACGGACAGTGACGCGCTGCTTTTTTGGCTTGACTCCAGCTCACATTCTCGATCCCGCTGTAGTTCAGTTTGTTTGTTTTGCAACTTACACTACAGTGCATGGGTTTTTTGGGGTGGTTTTTTTTTGTCTGTTGGAAAACTTTGCTCGTAGTAGCGAACGCCTTTGCGTTTGAGAAAAATACAGTGAACGGGGCTGACAGATTATTTCCCTGTTTGCCGTCACCACCTTCACACATCGCAATAAAAAATGATTGCATTTTAAAATCTTACAAATCCCACACACATAAACACACAATTTGAATCTCGATTTTGGAGGCTGTTCTGTAAATAGTTTTCAAACAAACCATATATTCAGCAACTTCTGCTCAATCCATGTCAATTTTGTACTTAAAATAATGTCATACGCATTTAAATGTAGGGTGCCACATGTAAAAATTCAAAACTATATATTTTGAATGTTTATCTTACTTTAAAGTCACATTTTCCCCTTTTGAAATTAAATGGTGTTTTTAAGTTATATTAACAAAACGCAATGAATCGAAAAGTCAATTCTAAACCCATCCATCCATTTTCTCTGCCACTTATCACAAATGTTTAATTTAAATCTAAATGATCATTTAAATTAATTTAAAATATAAAAATTTAATCAAATTCTAAATATTTTTTATATCAATATAAGTGTTATATATAAATGTTTCTAATCCTAAATACAGTATAAATATAAAATCTAAATATAAATGGTCAAAAAAATATTTAATTAAAAAATAAATAGTATATATAAGTGTAAAAAAATTAAATATTAATATTGAAAGCAAATACAAATGTTAAACAAATACAAATAAATGTTACAAACACTATATATATATATATATTATAAATAATATTATTATATTATATACATTTATATAATATTATATATGTATACAAATACAAATACAAATAAATCTTACGATCTAATAAAAATGTTAAAGTTACAAAATAAATCTAAAACTTAATTAAAATATAAATGTTGTATATGAATGCTAAATTTGAATGTTAAATGGTAAATTTAGCTTCAAAGCTTTGGTAGAAGTTATTTGTATGTATTGTGATTGGATTACGTCGCCTGCTGGAGAAATGAGAAGTTACTGGAGCACTGCCATTTTTTTATCATCATTTATGATATGATATTAGTCGTACCTTGGCAACCTACCAACAACTGTTTTTTTTTTTTTTATGCGCGTCGTCTCTCGCCTGAAAATTTGGGTTATGAGCTATGCCATTTACTGGCAGGTATAGCTGAGGACAGCTATTTGGGGGCTTCTGTCAACGTAACCATAGCTGAAAAAGATATAGCATTAGCAGCACACTAGCTAGACACCAAGAAAGATTTTCAACACATCAGTAAAACATATGTACATTACATTTATCTTTTTTATTACGCATTGCATAAAACTATGACAGGAATAACATCAAATTAAAAACATGAAATGAATACAGAGCCAAAAACCATACACCAGTACGAGTCTGGACTTTGTTTTTCAGAAAGCGGACCATGCAAATATGCATGTTAGCACACAATAAGGTCATCAACTCTTACTTGTATGCATTCCCACACGGAATCAGCATTTGAGACCAAATATGAAGTGACATAAAAGGGTAAAAATACAGTGTGATAGTCCAAATCGTTGCAGCGTGGGACAAAGTAACAAGGTGCGTTCAAGGAACGTCAAAGTGGACAAAACTCTGCTGGTATTCAACATGCAAAATCTGTGGGATCTCTGTGTGATCGATTAACAGCCCTAATTTTTGCATAACAGTATCTTCTTCTTTTCCTTTGGGCTTATCCCTTCAGGGGTCGCCACAGCGAATCAATTCCCTCCATCTAACTCTGTCTTCTGTATCCTCTTCTCTTGCGCCAACTATCTTCATGTCCTCTTTTACTACGTCCATAAACCTCCTCTTTGGTCTTCCTCTAGGCCTCCTGCCTGGCAGTTCAAAACTCAGCATCCTTCTACCAACATATTCACTATCTCTCCTCTGGACATGTCCCAACCATCTCAATCTGGCCTCTCTGACTTTATCTCCAAAACCTCTAACATGTGCTGTCCCCCTGATGTGCTCATTCCTGATCCTGTCCATCCTGGTCACACCCAAAGAGCGGCACTGTCTCTAAACCAAACAACATGGCTGGTCTCACCACAGTTTTGTACACCTTTCCTTTCATTTTAGCTGAAACTTTCGTCCAGCAGTAATCCATTTTCCACCGGCACCCTGTCCGTGAACAGCACCAATGGCGGTTGTTGTTAACCTGGGCCTTGACCGATCCGGTATTGAATTCATATGTTTGATTCACATGTTTTGATTTTGCAAAAGTTGGATGCAATTATTACAAATCCTGTTTAAAATCTTCTAAAAACGTTTTTTTGACATTAGAGCCCTATCACACATCACACCCGACGCTTTTCTTCACCCATTCCAGCCTGCCTGCACACGCTTCTTCACCTCTTCTCCACACTCTCCATTGCTCTGGACTGTAGACCCTAAGTACTTAAAATCCTCCACCTTCTTTATCTCTTCTCCCTGTAACCTCACTCTTCCACTTCAGTACTGCTGCTTACAAATGCTCACGTTTGCCCTTAGTCTAGCTTCAACTACTCTTTCCCATAACTTCATTGTATGGATCATCAGCTTTATTCCTCTGTAGTTGCCACAACTCTGCACATCTCCCTTGTTCTTAAAAATGGGCACCAGCACACTTCTCCTCCATTCCTCAGGCATCTTCTCATTATCTAAGATCTTGTTAAACAACCCGGTCAGGAACTCTACTGCCACCTCTCCTAGACACTTCCATACCTCCACAGGTATATCATCAGGACCGAGTGCCTTTCCATTCTTCATCCTCTTCAATGCCCTCCTCACTTCTTCCTTACTAATCTTTGCTACTTCCTGGTCCACAACAGTCACCTCTTCTACTCTTTGTTCTCTCTCATTTTCCTCATTCATCAACTCTTCAAAGTACTCTTTCCATCTTCCCATGACACTACTGGCACCTGTCAATACCCTTCCATCCCTATCCTTCATCACCCTAACCTGCTGCACGTCCTTCCCATCTCTGTCCCTCTGCCTTGCCAACCTGTATAGATCTTTCTCTCCCTCCTTGCTGTCCAACCTAGCATACAAGTCATCATAAGCCCCTTGTTTGGCCTTTGCCACCTTTACTTTCACCTTACGCTGCATCTCTCTGTACTCCTGTCTACTCTCTTCAGTCCTCTCAGTGTCCCACTTCTTCTTAGCTAACCTCTTACTCTGTATACACTCCTGCACCTCCTCATTCCACCACCAAGTCTCCTTATCTACTTTCCTTCCAGATGACACACCAAGTACTCTCCTACCTGTCTCCCTGATCACAGTAGCTGTAGTTGTCCAGTCATCTGGAAGGACTTCCTGGCCACCCATAGCCTTTTTCAACTCCTTCCTAAAAGTCACGCAACACTCCTCCTTTTTCAGCTTCCACCATTTTGTCCTCTGCTCTGCCTTTACCCTCTTCATCCTTCTCACCACTAGAGTCATCCTACACACCACCATCCTATGCTGTCTGGCTACACTCTCACCTACCACTGCTTTGCAGTCACTGACCTCCTTCAGGTTACACCTTCTACACAAGATGTAGTCTACCTGTGTGCTCCTACCTCCACTCTTGTAGGTCACCCTATGTTCCTGTCTCTTCTGGAAGAAAGTATTCACTACAGCCATTTCCATCCTTTTTGCAAAGTCGACCACCATCTGTCCTTCTGCGTTCCTCTCCTGGATACCAAACTTGCCCATCACCTCCTCATAATCTCTGTTTCCTGCACCAACATGTCCATCGAAGTCCGCACCAATGACAACTCTCTCACTTCTGGGGATGTTCTGCATCACTTCATCCAGGTCTGACCAGAATTTCTCTTTCTCCTCCATCTCACATCCTACCTGTAGAGCATACCCACTAACAACATTGAACATCACACCTTTGATTTCTAGCTTCAGGCTCATCACTCTATCTGACACCCTTTTTACCTCCAGGACGTTGCTAGCAAACTCCTCCTTCAAAATCACCCCTACTCCATTTCTCTTCCTATCTACACCATGATAGAAGAGCTTGAACCCTGCTCCTAAGCTTCTAGCCTTGCTACCATTCCACCTGGTGGACCACATTTTTGCATAACAGTATGGTCAAATTAAATCAAAGCAAACAAAAAAAACCTGCTAAGACTGTGTGTTCGTTTAGTTCCAAGGGTGTGGGGAAGACAATGTCATCTCTAAATAAATGCATTCCGCTAATGTTAAATCCAAAAAGACATTTCCATCTCTCTGTTAAAGTGCTGCACGTAGAACAACGGAGACGCGGGGGTGTGTGTGTGTGCGCCGAGTGCTTAAACTGTGCAAAGCTGCATTTTAAGCGTGAGTGTTGACAAATGAACATGATGTATACAGTGTGTTGTTTATTGCGGCTCTGTCTGAGAGACTTTAAGCAAAAAAAAAAAAAAGAGTCACTTATATAACTTTACCAAAAGGCAGCTGTGCGGTGACTCGGGCCTATTTTAGGGGCTGTGTCTTAAAAAGAAGACTTCAAACTCTGCATTTAACGAGCAAACTAGTGGTGAGTCACAGTCCAACCTCCACATCATTATTTACTATTTGGCACAAATATATACGCTTGCAAGTCTTGCTTCACGCTGCTTTCAAATACACTTTTTTGCATGCCTTGAACCAGATGCGAACCCTGCGTTTACCTCCAAACAGGAGCATGTTGAGGTATACAGTAGCAGGCAGGAAGCAAGCCACGTGGAAAGCAGGTATTGAACAGGCCTAAGCGCTATCGAGCGGCTAATAACCCCCGCAGCGCAACGAGGCCACTGTTTTCACTGGGAGGAGAGCGGCATTGACAGCGCAATGACGGCAAAAGTTTCAAACACGTGCATGGAGGCACACGAAGGGTCTCTTTAAAAAAAAAAAAAAATTACAAAATACATGTCTCATGTGGCGGCAGAATAATTTTTTTTAGCGATGGACGGTAAACGGAAACGCATGAGTAATGTTTATACTGTTCTAGAGCTGTGAATTATTGAGTAAAATATTTTAGCGTGATTAATCACATTTTTTGACCATAGTTAACTCAATTAATCACATTTAATTGCAGATAAAAATAGTATTATTATTATTATATCATTATTATTATATTATATTATTATAATTATATTATATTATTATAATATTATTATAATATATAACGATATCACATTTTATGTAAAGGGATGAAAATAATGGAAGTATGGGCCGTTATTTGATTTAAAAAAAACAGTTAAAAAACCCTTGTTTTTTGAACTTTTAACGCCAGTGGCCATTTGTTCCACTGTTCGACAGTCCTTGAATGCACCACTTTGTTCTCACACCTTTTTCTTTCAGGCCATATTTGCTCTCAAATGATGATACTTTGTGGGAATGCATAAAGGTAAGATCTGATGACCTTATTCAGTGCTAATGTGCATATTTGTGGTGCACAAATAGTAGTGCTTTTAATTTGATGTAGTTCCTGTCACAGTTTGGCATAAACCATAATTAAAAAAAAAGATAAATTAAATTACTATAAAGTACGTGCAGTCAGTATAATGACGTAGCATTAGATATCGCTAGCAGCTCCAAGCCTAAATTTAAGGTAGACCTGCCTTGTCTCGACTCGAGACTTGACTAGGGTAGGGCCGATTTTGAGCGATTCCGGTTCGGGTTTTTTGTTTAGATACCGGTTCCTAACGATCATCGATTCTGTCCGTCCATCCATCCATTTTCTTCCGCTTATCAGAGGTCGGGTCGCGGGGGCAGGGGAAGCCCAGACGTCCCTCCCCTCGGCCACTTCGTCCCGCTCCTCCGGCGGATCCCGAGGCGTTCCCAGGCCAGCTGAGAGACATAGTCTCTCCAATGTGAACTGGGTCTTTCCCGAGGTCTCCTACCGGAATGTCTTCCTGATTTTTTTTCATTTTTTATACGTTTTTGATGAATTACTTTCCTGTTCATTTCTCACAGGGCCATACCAAACAGTTGAACTTGAACATAATTGATTTTTATTTTTGACAACCTCAGGATCCTGTTAGAGGAGCACCCTCCTTGATGGTGTTGCAAATATTGCACGGCGCCGAACGTTCATTTTTTAAATCATACTTTCAGTCAAACTTTCCCGTGTTGTTGCACACTGTCCGTGGTTGATACGGACAAACACAAACGCTTCCTGACGCCTCTTCTTCGTGGGTGTTATGCAGCCATTTTTGCTGCTCGGCGAGCTGGTGGACCACCCGATGTAAGGATCGAAATGTTTAAAAATTCCAGGAGAATTGGAATGTTAGTCCTGATTCTCATGGCTGCTCAATGCCCAACCCTGGGCGTGCACAACCCCGGACTTGACAATTTCGATTAATGACTTGAGACCTGCAAAAACCTCCGACTACTACCATGGCGGTGTAAACGCCCATCGGAAATTTTGAACAAGTCCAAAGTTTGGAGCGGCTAACACCATCCGGTTATGCCTGCAAGCAACTTTTAAAAAATGTTGTTTCCCAGACAGAATCGTTCAGCAGCGAAGTGGGACTCAGCCTTTGGATGTTTTGTTTCTGTAATAGAAGTTTCCAAATCTTATTTTAACAAGTGGCTGTTTGCATGACCTGCAATTGACTGTCAGGCAAACAAAACAAAACAAAAAAGCAAAAATGTTGATTGCAAGTGTTGTCCCGAATCCTCCCCGCCGGCGCACACAAAATAGCAGACATTATTACTACGTTGTCCCATTATTTTCATATTGTCTAAAAACCCCATTTGTCATTTTGTAGAACAAATAACCCAAAAATAGCTTCTGGTGAAAAGTACGGAAGCGGAAGGTCTTATTGTTATCGGAGTTCATGAGGACAATGTGGTAATAAAACACATAAACAAAGTTTCAGCTTCATTAACTCTCCATTGGCTGTGGACAATGGGGGGGGGGGGGGGGGGGGCATAAATTATCTCATTAGTTGTTTCTATTGCATGCAAGCGACAAATCAAGTACAAGCTTCTGACTTTTAGTATCACTTGCTTGTTACTGGTGACGAGTGTCACGCCTCCTCTGCAGCGAGTCATCGACGTGTGATGTATACACAAGACCCCCCCCCTCCCCCGTCGTTGGAGTCACGTAACGCGTTCTGGTCTTCGCAGTGTTCATTTCCCTGAAAGCTGTCAGCATTTGGCTTGAAAGTACAATATTGCACGCATTTTGGACGGCTCGGATGCTAGGATGCTGAAGTCATGTCTTGTTAAATCCAAACACTATTCCACCATAGCGACAAGCATTCAAAGAGTCGTACGTGCTATAAAACATTTTCACAGTGACAGTGAACAATATGGTTGTGTTTGGTATCGTGATTAAAAGGAATATTGATATAATTACAATATGAATGCATAGCCCGGCTTTAATACAAAGATGTAAAATGTAAAAGCGGGCCTACTGGGTGTTTGGTGCGGTGCAAGAGTGGGCGTGCATGCATGGGCGTGGGGAAAGGGTGGGCATAGGGCATAAGGATAAGCAACTCCAAGGTAATTTTACACTTGCCATTCCTTGTTTGACCAATCTTCACCTCCAGGAAATAGGCTACACGAGCGAGAGACCATTTACTGTACCATTTAAACATCCCGCCATGTTTGTTTCCGCGTGAGGACCACTGCGTCGACGTCACTTGGGAATCGACCTTTTTCTGAGCACGCAGTTCATCATTGCTACTGCCATTTAAAATACATATCTTTTTGAGAATTTACTATAAATATATAAAATTTACGACATAATTTATACAAATGCAGAACATATTTAAGCAAAGTCAGCGTAACTATGAAAGTTAATTCCATGTCTCCTGATGACAATGGCGAGGGGAAGCATGTACAGATTAAAAAGAACAGGACCTAAAATCGATCCTTGGGGGACACCACATGTAATTTCATGGATCTTTGATGAACTTGTATCCATACTTACCATGACAACAGTAGGACCCTATGAAATCTGTTTTTTTCCCCCAATTTTTTAGAATTTAGTTTTTTTACCTCTAAAAATTGTTGTAAAGGTATAAAAAAATGTATAAATCTTTACATTTATTGATGTGAGGATTGACGATTTGTAAAAAAAACAAAAAACAATGCAATTCAAAGTTGTCTTATAAATATGACATCATTATTTTGTTTACACAATGAGACAGGATGTGGTAAACAGCGTGCCTATTTTGAATGCGGCACGTCTGTTGTGTGCCTTGGAAAAGTGTAGCGGTTAAGACGACCTTTGTGCAAGATAAACGTGCCTGTCGCCATTATTTCACTCAAAAATTGCACAGCGTTAGCGGGCATTGCTAAATGCTTGTTCGCATTAACAAGCGGGAAAACACAACACCGTGTAAAACACACAAATTCAGCCTGAGCCACATGAGCATGCTCTGCTAAACTAAGCTGGCCGAGCTAGCTTGCGTTCACGCTTCGTAAGAGATGAATTTCACATTTCAGGTCAGGTCAATGTTTCGACATGTTTAGTGCAAGGGGGGGAGGGTTCATGTTTGTGATGAGACTCCGCCATGATTGATTGGTAAAGTACTTCCCCACACAAACTAGGGATGTCGCTGGTCCGTCTTGCCAATCCAGTGCTGATCTTTTTTTTCATTTTTTCTTTATTTATGTATTATTTATTTATTTATTAATTCATTTCAAGACCCTGCAACCCTAATGAGGATAAGCAGAATAGAAAATAGATGGATGGATTTAAATATTATTTAACAAGCTGTGTTATAAACATGAATTTGTGGACTTCAATATGGTTATGAAAATAACTTTTCAACGGTATAAAAATAATGCAACAAAAGTATTGCTGAAAATATTTTATTTTTTTATTACACAGACCAAAAATATTGTTTGGCTTTTGTAACCACTGTGAGTCAGGTCCCTAATCCAATAAAAGCTCATCTAATAAAAGTTTTAGGTAGGACTAATCATTCGACATGATTATAGTTCAATTTGTGGTGTGATTTAGAACGATTTGTTTTTCTTTGACGCAATAGTAATTTATCGACGGCCCCTAGTGTAAACAGCCAGCGGTTAAAGCGACCTCTTCGCACTATGACGCAGCAGTCCAGGCACAGTGAGGGGGCGACATGTCTGCGTGGTGATGTTGCGTTTTCTCCGTCATCCGGATAGTGGGAATGTAGTGGTTACAAACGTTACACAGCAACCGGAGCGGCCCGATTTGGTCCGATTTTTAAAACGGCGGATCGCACCGCCCTGATACCGACCCTGAAGATCGGATCGGGACATCCCCGACAGGAACGTTTCTCTTCCGATGACGGCATTGCAGCCGCAATTTGTCCGTTTTCACAAGTAGATTCCTCTCCTAAGGGTCGATTCCGTTAACTCGGATGTCGTAGGGCGTTACAAAAAGCAAGGGAAGCAGCCCACTTCCCACGGCACATGCAGCTTTGTGTGTGTTATCGTACCGAGTGCCATATTTTTTGTGCAACTCCAGCGTCCAAAGCTTACGGTGGAGTTTTCTGGTGTTGACGGCGGTTTACTTCTTTGTGCTTCGTCAGCGTCAGAAAGAGTCGTCCAATGAATGAAAATGTTCCATTAAAAATCCATCTGTGCACCGCAGCTTGACCCTGGAAAGGGTCACGTCATTTTCCATTTTTTGCCATGGTAATTGTGTTTACCCGTCAGTCAGTCGGTCTGTGTGCTGCATTGACGGAACTGCAGCACCGAAAAGCATCGAGATGACGGCGACATAAAAGAGGACCTTCATCTTTTCTTCTCCGTCACATACAGGACAGTATGTCACTTTTTTTTTCCCCCCCACACATGCTCACGTATATTCCTTTTCTTTCCTTCCTCGCACGCTTGCACAACGGCGACTAGACGAATGCGGAGTTTTAATTCTTTCATTGGGCTGGCTGTAAGCCCATCAGCCTCTTTGATACTTAGTACTCCTGATCCCGCATCCGAGACACTGTGACTGTTTTTATATTGAATAAAGAATGTGCCCTGCGATTGACTGGCGACCAGTCCAGGGCGTACCCCGCTTCTCGCCCAAAGTCAGCTGGGATAGGCTCCAGCATCCCCGTGACCCTAATGAGGATAAGCGGCATAGAAAATGGATGGATGGATGGATGGATGGAATAAAGAATGGTGGCACAATTGTGAAAATCCATGAGTATATATAAATAAATAGCCGCATGAATGCTTACGATGATGCTCCATGATGAAATCCTCCCTCCCCAGATACCTCTGTCGGATATACACAGTGTGCCCACATGTCAGCATAATGCGTTTTACTTGTTTCGTCTTCTTTTTTCCAGGCTTTAATTGCTTTTACGGGATGACATAAAAATGCTACTTTGTGTCACAAATCCCCAACAAAACAAAAACAAAACAATCCACTGGACAGAAATTCTTAGGGGATGAATACCAAATTATTACCCTTAAAGCAGGGGTGTCCAAAGTATGGCTCGGGGGCCATTGTCAGCACACGTCCACTTTATTATTAGCCCTCGGCGTATTGTAACAATCTTCTTCTTTTCCTTTCGGCTTATTCCTTCAGGAGTCCCCACAACAAATCGGTTCCCTCCATCTAACCCTGTCTTCTGCGTCCGCTGGCAGTTCAAAACTCAGCATCCTTCTACCAATATATTCACTATCTCTCCTCTGGTCATGTCCGAACCACCTCAGTCTGGCCTCTCTGACTTTATCTCCAAAACCTCTAACATGTGCTGTCCCTCTGATGTGCTCATTCCTGATCCTGTCCATCCCGGTCACACCCAAAAAGAACCTCAGCATCTTCATCTCTGCTACCTCCAGCTCTGCCTCCTGTCTTTTCCTCGGCATTGGCATATTGCAACAATAAAATCAATTATTAGTGAGATATATGATTAGATATTTTTAGATATATTATTAGATTATTAGATATAATTAGTTTTCGTCACATCTGACATAAAGCTAATGGGTGGCCGTTTTATTCCACTATCATAGCACAGGGGTCGGCAACCTTTAGCATCAAAAGAGCAGTTTGGGACCATTTCCATCAAATTAAAACCCACTTCATACCACAAAACGTATTTGACCACTGAATTGATGGTAAATATATAGTCTCTCCTTAATTGGTTCTGGACCTGACCACGATAAATACATCCAATGTTAATAAAAGGAACATTTTCATAGTTAAAGTATAAAAAATGTGTTCAGGGATTTTAAAATGTTTTTACCATTGTTAGAGCCCTGTAGACACAAAATAACATGACTATAGTCACCTTTCACTTCCTCTTATTCATTGTTTATCACACATTTTGCCACTCTAGTGCTGCTGGGACTCGGCAGGGCTGCTAGCTAGCCAGCTAACCAGTTTTTCTTGAATTTATTTTATGTAATCTTAAAACCAAAACTTACCACTTCCACACAGAATGAGAGGAAAACATTTTTTTCCATTCAATCATGCAATTAAAGTTCTGTCTTCTCCTTCCTTCTGGCGGAGTGACGAGTTACGTCTGATGCCACGTGGCAATCCAAAAAATGAACAATGTCAGATCGACATTTGAAGTAAATGTGTTGAAACACATTGTTCCTCGTTCTAACACTTAGTTCCAGTCCCAGTACCACTCTGTGTTGCTTCAGTTGCTATAATTCCTTAGCAGCAAATGCAGTAGTTGACTCACCAGAAAACACTGCCCCTAGCCCTTTGGCCGAGAATTGCACGGCACACGCGCAACCCCGACGCAGAACTTTGAAAGGCGATGACGGTGTCAGAAGGGAAAGTGTAGTGATGACGCAGAAGCATAAACCAGCTGGAGCCGCAGCAGAAGTAATCCCTCGCTATATCGCGGTTGAATTTTTTCACGGCTCTCCAAAAACTATTACAGATTTTTAGTAAAAAAAAAGAAATGTGCATATTTAAGCATGTTTTTTGTCTAAACATAAGACATATTTTTTATTGCAGTTTTGAATTCTTTCACAAGAGTCATAATAGTAATAACGGGGGTCAATGTAATCCAGCTAAAACTCAACTCTGAACCCCCGACGTCACATATCTGGAACACATTTATTGCAACACACACAAGCACAAGTTGTATTTATGAAATGTATCCAACTTTTGCAAAATCAAAACATGTGAATCAAACATATGACTTCAATACCGGATCGGTCAAGGCCCAGGTTAACAACAACCGCCATTGGTGCTGTTCACTGACAGGGTGCCGGTGGAAATTGGATTACTGCTGGTCGAAAGTTTCACCTAAAATAAAAGGAAAGGTGTACAAAACTGTGGTGAGACCAGCCATGTTGTTTGGTTTGGAAAAGACAGGAGGTAGCAGAGATGAAGATGCCAAGGTTCTCTTTGGGTGTGACCAGGATGGACAGGATCAGGAATGAGTACATCAGAGAGACAGCACATGTTAGAGGTTTTGGAGATAAAGTCAGAGAGGCCAGACTGAGATGGTTGGGACATGTCCAGAGGAGAGATAGTGAAGATATTGGTAGAAGGATGCTGAGTTTTGAATTGCCAGGCAGGAGGCCTAGATGAAGACCAAAGAGGAGGTTTATGGATGTAGTGAAGGTAGCCAGTGCGAGAGAAGAGGATGCAGAAGACAGAGTTAGATGGAGGCAATTGATTCTCTGTGACGACCCCGGAATGAATAAGCCAAAAGGAAAAGAAGAAGAAGACTGTTTAGAAGAAGACCTTGACTTGACTTAAATTCAGGTACATTTCAGGTTCTATGGTTGTTGCCACACTTTTTCCGCTTGGCTATCACTGAAACCTCAAAACATAAATAAATACATAAAAAGTAAAATAACATAACACCCCATGGAGTTCTATTGAGTATTTATTATGTAATAAGTATTAGTTCAGTAATTGTGTATTTTTTAAAAATTTTGATTAAATGATGTACATGCCTGGTCTCTCATGACGCCACGCATGGTGAGGGTTTAACATGTTTTCAAAATTCCAAATTCAGGTCCAGGTCCAGTTTACAATCTCACACGTAATTGCTGCTGAGAAATGCTGCTTTTCTGCTGCATTTCCCATAAAAATAACCCAAAGTCACGCGATAAGTCCTTTCAAAGATGAATACTGTACACATAAAGTAGTTCTAGTTCGGCGAGTTCCCTTTTGCACACTCGGTCGCCTATTTGATCGTATTTAGGCTGCTTCCCCTGCATGCCAAGGTGCCACCCAGCTCGCTGCATGCACTTTTTGACTTAATGGATGTTGTCATCCTTGCCTAGTCTGCATCGTACAAGGGGGTGAGGACGGGGTGATGCTCATGTAGAGGGCAAGAACAGGAACAGCGGGCCGGGGCCCGTGCTTGTTTGTTTTGGCCAACAACCTTTTGTGACTTTGTAACATTGCACTCGCGCAGAAAGTGTCAGAAGACATCACACACCAAATAAAGTTTGCTTAAGTGCCATTAAAGCTGCCAAGCAAATGATGTTGGAGTGCAAATATGTCACGCTCCTTTTCTCGCCTGTCTCAAGGTTGTGAGGTTTTTTTTTTCCCCCTCTCGGGAGTTAAAATGTGTCACTCCGGGCATGCGAGGAGTGATTTCCTGTTTCGTGTTTTGCACGAGCCAACGAGAGGAGCCATCCTTATGGCAGCAGCACACTGTAATTGCTGTTTGCTAAACAACATTTTTCCCAATTTGCTCTAATTGGAGGAGCGCCGGATGGAATCAACTTGCAGACTAACGCCGCTTCGGGATGACTCCATTTCCGAGTGATGAGTCGGCCGGCGTCAATCAATGGCTGGCAGAGATGGAAGACGAGGGGGAGATGAAGAGAATAACGTAGCCACGTCAATATGCCGAGTAAAACTACGGACCAAGGAGCTCGTACAATGTTCCGATATGAACACATCGTACAGATGCGCAGAAGAAGAATGCTGAATGCCTCAATGTCTGATGTCATTTATCCCGAATCCTCCATTTATCATGTAATAAACATCACCGTGTCTGATATCAAACGAACTTATTAACACATACCGGTGTCTGTTATCATTTATCCTTAATTCAGCATTTGTATTATTCCATGCCATAGTGTCTGATATCATTTATACCAAATGCATCATTTTTATTATAATTGAATGAATACCACATTGTCTGATATCATTTATCCTGAATTCACCGATTATTTAATAAATACCACATTGTCTGATATCATTTATCCTGAATTCACCATTTATTTAATGAATACCACATTGTCTGATATCATTTATCCCGAATCCTCCATTTATCATGTAATAAACATCACCGTGTCTGATATCAAACAAACTTATTAACACATACCGGTGTCTGTTATCATTTATCCTTAATTCAGCATTTGTATTATTCAATGCCATAGTGTCTGATATCATTTATACCAAATGCATCATTTTTATTATAATTGAATGAATACCACATTGTCTGATATCATTTATCCTGAATTCACCGATTATTTAATAAATACCACATTGTCTGATATCATTTATCCTGAATTCACCATTTATTTAATGAATACCACATTGTCTGATATCATTTATCCCGAATTCTCCATTTATCATGTAATAAACATCACCGTGTCTGATATCAAACGAACCTATTAACACATACCGGTGTCTGTTATCATTTATCCTTAATTCAGCATTTGTATTATTCCATGCCATAGTGTCTGATATCATTTATACCAAATGCATCATTTTTATTATAATTGAATGAATACCACATTGTCTGATATCATTTATCCTGAATTCACCGATTATTTAATAAATACCACATTGTCTGATATCATTTATCCTGAATTCACCATTTATTTAATGAATACCACATTGTCTGATATCATTTATCCCGAATTCTCCATTTATCATGTAATAAACATCACCGTGTCTGATATCAAACGAACCTATTAACACATACCGGTGTCTGTTATCATTTATCCTTAATTCAGCATTTGTATTATTCCATGCCATAGTGTCTGATATCATTTATACCAAATGCATCATTTTTATTATAATTGAATGAATACCACATTGTCTGATATCATTTATCCTGAATTCACCGATTATTTAATAAATACCACATTGTCTGATATCATTTATCCTGAATTCACCATTTATTTAATGAATACCACATTGTCTGATATCATTTATCCCGAATTCTCCATTTATCATGTAATAAACATCACCGTGTCTGATATCAAACAAACTTATTAACACATACCGGTGTCTGTTATCATTTATCCTTAATTCAGCATTTGTATTATTCCATGCCATAGTGTCTGATATCATTTATACCAAATGCATCATTTTTATTATAATTGAATGAATACCACATTGTCTGATATCATTTATCCTGAATTCACAATTTTTAAATAAATACCACATTGTCTAATATTATTTATCCTAACTTATCATTTCCTATTTACCACATATCACAGCCTCGGATATCACTCATGGTGAATGTCCTGTGTTTTTTTACTTACTCAGTTGAAATGAATTTTGATTCTGTCTCCTGAAGATGGGATATCAATTCATCCCAGGCACGGCGCAGTGCTTGTGTCAAAGTCGTCATGTAATGACGATATCGACGTAACTAAAGGAGGGGTAGCATTTGTGATTAATATCACAATAAGTTCAAAATCTTGCTCACGTCTTTCTGGTTTAAATACATTTTGCTGTTTGTTTATTTTGTTTTGGTTTAGTTAGCTGAGCACAGATTAATAATAATTGACTGATATTCATTGGCTGTTTGCTTACAGTGTTACTGTGGACAAATAACATCATGGAACTGATCGATGGAATAAGCGATTTAACGATTTGTTCCTCTTTCCTGCCTCCAGCCTGCGAGCTGATGAACCGCGGCATCCTGGCTCTGGTCAGCTCCATCGGCTGCATGTCGGCAGGCAGCCTGCAGACTCTGGCCGACGCCATGCACATCCCCCACCTCTTCATCCAGCGCTCCACGGCGGGCACGCCTCGCTCGGCCTGCCCGCCCACCGGCCGCAGCCACGGGGCCGACGACTACACGCTGATGGTGCGCCCGCCCGTCTATCTCAACGAGGTCATCCTGCGGGTGGTGTCCGAGTACAGCTGGCAAAAGTTTGTGCTCTTCTACGACTCGGATTTTGGTAAGAGAACTATAATCAGGTATTATGGTGTGCACTACTTGGCTGCAACCAGCAGAGGCGCTGTCGATTCGGTCTTTACCAGAACGAACTGGTTAGTAGAAAAGTGGTTAGCATACATAAAACAAATAAATAAAAATATTAAATATTACCCTTACCTTTTAAATATTTGCCATGTAAAAAAAAATACAACATAAAAATTCATTGTAGTTGGTTTTTTTTAATAATCAATTACGCCTTTACGGGCCACACGGTGGATGAGTGGGGAGCACATTGGCCTCACAGTCAGGAGGTTCTGGGTTCGAATCTTCGTTGGGCATCTCTGTGTGGAGTTTGCATGTTTTGCATGTTGTTTAAGTTATTAAATGTTGTATATATATATATATGTGTGTGTGTGTATATATATATATACATATGTGTATACTGTATATGTATATATGTTTGTATATATATATGTGTGTACTGTATATGTATATATGTTTGTATAGATATGTGTGTACTGTATATATGTGTATATATATATATATATATATATATATATATATATATATATATAGATATATAGATATATATAGATATATAGATATATAGATAGATAGATAAATAGATACTTTTTTTAAAAGAGGTTGTTTACCACAAATATGCACATTAGCAGTCAATAACGTCATCTAATCCTACCTGCATGCATTCCCACATAGTATCAGCATTTGGGACCAAATGTGACGTGAACAAGAAAGAGTAAAAATATAGTATAGCAATCCATCTGTGCAGCGTGTGAGAACGTAGAAGGTGCGTTCAAGGACTATCAAAACTGTGGGACAAATCGCTGCTCGCATGAAACATTCGGAAACTGTGGAATTTCTAACTATATTATTTTAAACCAAACTAGTAGGCCATATATGACACAAAAAGGCTGGTCTCAGGTACCACGAAATGGGTTAACAATTCAAAGCCGTTCTGCAGAAACGGAGGTGGATCGAGTTGGGCAGTCAATGCAAAAAGTTATGGAGCACTTACTGCCTCCTCTGTCCGCATAAAAAACGTGTTCTATGGTACCATACCCTCGTCAGCACCATTTGAACAGCATTGTACCGGAGAACGTTATTAGTTGCCACAAAAATGGCAATTAATGGAAGAGACGGACCATCTCCTCCAGAGATATTGAAGTGTTGTAAAACTTTTGACCGGTAGTGTATATTAGTGTATTTTACTTAGAGTGTCCGCAAGCATGCGAAGGAACACGTGAGCCCCAATGCAACTAAGATGCGGATGACGCATCGCTATCTGGCAAGCGAGGAGGGTCTCATCGTTAAAAATACACTGTTTGTGTACGTCGTCACCCCTCCGTTTGCCTTCATTTGCAACCCGGCGTGGAGGTCGTTTAGCCGGGAGTCACACAGAGAGGGAGAGGAATGATGCAGGCCAGCTGTGACAGCATCCATCAGGTGTGGTGGACAAGCTTCGGCCCATAAAGCGCCGTGTGATAGTTTCCTGCCTTCGGTGATTCACTCCTGAATGACTTCGCGCGGCCCTTAATGACCCCCCGCGTTGTACTCGATTAGATAAAATGCATTGTGCGGTCGTCATCGATCTCCGATGGGAACGCCGCGAGGTTGGGATTTGTTTTTGAAATGCATCCCCAGTAACTCTGATGGGCATTAAAGCAGTTTATCAGCATGCTAAATATTTCATAGGGAAAGCATCTTCTAATGAGTGAGCTGCAGGAAGCGGTTTATATACTGAATTAATATTGAATGGTGCCTAATGCAGCCCTGGTGGAAAGGCTGGAGCACCATGGTTAAATCACCCACGTAAACCACATGCAAGTCCTGAACTGTGAACTTCTCATGCAGTGTACATCAGTGTGGGAGGCTTTCCAGTGCTTCTGCATCACAACGGGGCTGCAGACAGTACAGTCAATTCCCACTACACCTAATATCAAATCAATGGTAGTATTGACCTGAATATGACCCATTATTCATACGAGCCCTCAATAAATATGTTATGACCCCACATAACGTATTTAATGAGGACATAGGAGGTGGAATAATCAAGTCATCCGAGTGTATTAAAGGAGACCTATTGTATGCATTTTCAGGCCTTAAATGTATTGAGTTCTGGAGTCCTACAGAGCAGCTACACACGATGACCATCACAGAAAGCTTTCTAGATCTTCCCGACTCTGCGCTTCTTCCTGCAGTGTTTCCCGCCGAGCCCCACTCCAATATCCACTCTGTGATTGGTCATACTCCCAAGCGCTCCAGAGGACTTTCGGACAGCTTCCGAAACTCGCTTCCTAATTCTTGGCCGTACAGGAGTTGATAAAAAACAGCCATTTATCTTTGTAAAATGTCCAATTTTAACAGCTATTAGCAGCTCCAGACATGGGTGAGTTTATAATTTGCATGCATGCGTGCAGGTAACGCTCCCTCCTGTGTGCACACTCTATAATGCTACGCACACAACCGCTTTTGTCCGATTATTTACACAAAATAAACACAGTTAGAACACCGAGTGTTACTTACAGCTTGCTCTTCTGACTCTTCAACACGACCAATTAGTGTTGGAAAGACTTCAGACACCAACAACAGTTTGGCGGATAGTCCAGCTACGTATTGGCCCGTGTTCACAAAACAGTCCCGTGTGAAATGTTGTTGACAGATGAGCCTCCAACCACTTATGCCTGATGCTTGCCTCTTTAAGAAAGCTAAACAAAATTAACTTTCCCTCACACCCGAACAAACATTTCCTGGGAGCCATTGCTCAGTGTGCTACCACAGTGAAATCCTCAACAACCGAGCGAAGCAGAGCGGAGGGTGGACAGGCCTGCAGCGTGTACCTGGGCATGCCCATATGAGGTAGTACGTGGAACTGGTGTAAAAGCAAACCTCATTATCTGACACGTTGGCATCGTTTAACACAAGAATGCAAAAGGGGTGAGCAGGCCAACCCCGTACAGGGCCGTTACCCATGAATGAGGAAAAAACACAACTCAAATCCTAAACAAAAAAATCCCCAAAACGGGACAGCTGGTCACACCAGGACAAACAAGAACTAAAAACTAAAAAAGAAAAAAAAAACAGGCTGCTGCTCAGTGTCATGCCAGTAGCCAGCACGACGCCTCCGAGTGACCGTGAGGGCGAGGCCAACAAGAAAACCCCCCAAAAAACCCAAAGATCAGTCTGAAACAGTGGTCTAAAACAGCCTCGGAAAATTGTGCAATTTGACTTGAGTCTGAGCTTTTCTTCCCGTCACACACTTATAATCGCCAGTAACTTAGAATGAGCAAATCCATCAAAAATTGCTAAGTTCAAGACCTTTTGTATTAAAGCCATCTCTTTGATCAGCTGGAAATGAACTTTATACTCTAAAGAAACCAGGATACCGTTTGTCACCAAGTATGCTTATGTTCACGAATAATACCCTCAAGCCAACCCTAGTTAGGGCTGCAGCCAACACGGACCACCTGACCCAGTCCCACAAACCCCAAAATAATCAACTTCATAAACCATTCCTAGTAATGACTGCCGGTTTCAGTAGGCTTCTGTTTCTGTGTGATCTGGTTTTGGCGGAATATTTTCAGCCTCGGTTTTTGTACAAAAATTGCATGCAACAAACTACATTGTTTCCCCTGTACGGTATCATTCCCCCCCAAAACCAAGTGCCCAAACAAAGCAGCCCACACTTTGCTGACTCTCTGCAGTTGCTAAGTGAGGCCAACTTCTAAAGGACCCGCCAAGGGGCCAAAGAAAGTTGCCAGGGATAAAGACGGTGAGAAACGCTACTGACTTCAGTCTCGCCGGGAAGTCCATCTTTTGTCAAACGGTCTCTCAATTGTGTGGCGGTTTTCCACCTTTAAGACACTCAAAGCGCTTGGACGCTCTTTCAGCATTTACCTATTGATGATGCAGCATCTTGAGCGACTGGGTATTCAGTACCTTGCCCAAGGATACTTTCATACTGTACGATCATGGGAGGACGGAGGATCGCACCAGCAACCTTCAGGATTACCACCTGAGCCATTCCGCCCGCCGTCCTTTTCATTATGAATCTTCCTTACACGTTGTTTTCCGCATGTCTGGTACAAATTGGACGTACTATTGGACTTTTTCTTATGGGAACAATCCATCCGTTTTCCTAACCGCTTAACCCCATTAGGGCCGCGGGCTTATGTGAACAAATGAATAACAAAAAGTTCCAATGAATATCCGTAAAGATATAGTGATGCCGTTCCCCATGGGTCAATACAAACAATAGATAAGACTGACACACTGTATTTAGAGTAAGTCTACCCCAAATGGTCAGGTTCAGTACACAATGGACCCACGGATACATACGCAACCCGAGACGCCTTCTGCGGTTTGTGGTTCACCACACGAGTCCTCCGAGGTTTGGCCGAGCTGTTCAGCCGGCCGCAGAAGAGGCTCTCGCTTAAGGCATCCTTCTCGCTCCCCGGTGCCCTCACCCGTTCTCCATGAAAAAGGCGAGCGTAAGAACTGGAGAAAGATGGCCTTTTAAGACCATACCAGTGCTCCCAGAAGGCGTCGCCGCCTCGTTTTACAAGAGTGCTTTAGCAAACAGACGGTCCTCTCAGACGGTGCCATGATGCAAGTGTCCTTATTTTCAGCTCTAGTGGTGCGTCCACAGAGAACACGTTTGCTGTCCCTTTTTTTGCCTGCTGCTCGTGGCGCTCTTCCCATTTTTCTGTGCTCGCTCCCTTGTGCAACTGGGGGGTCGAAAAGTTGATTTCTTTTCTCCGTGCTGTCAGCCCCACTGAAATAAAAGGCTCATTAATGTTCCACCAAAGAGTCAGCGTCAGCGAAAGTCACGTTTAAGGCATGATCAAGCGGCCACTGATGATTTAAAAGCAAAACTGCGACACTTGGACATGTCTGCTGTCGCTTAGGGTGTTGTGTTCATGTCCGGTTTCCCAAGTGAGGGGATTAAACTCTGCTTACAGCGCCACAATACATTTAGGAAATTCTTCAAAATGAACCGCTGCTCCCTAAGTGCCCGACAGCACTCGTGCAGCCCCAGGCCACTGCACTACCACCACCATATTTTGCTTCTCATTTGTATTGCCGGCTGTGATGGCCGTGTCATTTGAAGCGGTACTGTGATCTGCTAATGCTGTGTAGTACAAGCAGAACACTGACTACTCTACCTTTGGGGAACATGCTGTCACAAATTGCTGTAATGTAAGTAGTGTATTTAGTTGTTGTTTTCCCATAGGAAATAATGTAAATCCAAGGAATCTGGTCCAGACATCTAAAGGACAAAAATGGCTAAAATGCTGTAAAAAAAAAAAAGCAGGCGCAAAATCCCATTTCCATCTTATTAACGATGCTCGTGGATCCTGAGGCGCATGCTGAAAACCTCGCCGAGGAAGAGGACGCCTGGCCCGGGATGAATAAAAATCCCGCGGAGGCTTGAATTTAAGAAGCGGCCCACTAAAACTGAAGTGGTGCTCTTGATCTCGGTGGACGTCATGTAGAATCTAACAGGCTGGAAACCAAAGGCTGAGGAGGAGAAGCTACCGTGGGGATTCCCCCTCCCTAATGGTTACACAGACTCGTTTGCTCCTGTGACAAGCACTAATTTTAGTTCATATGTTCAGAATTTTGCCCCACAGCAGTGAGGCATTTAAAAAAAATGTATTATTTCATGTTCATTATTGGCTGTATTAATTTTCATGTCATGTGCTGCAGCTCTAATTTCAATCACGCCTCATTTATTTCAGTTTATTTGCTGGTCCGGTTGCTTCCTGACATGCTTCACTTCCTTTTAATTGTATTTCATTTCTTCTATTTCATTTTGCCCGTTGCGCTTCTCTTCACGCCAAACCTTTTTTTGAGTTGAAACTTACTTTACTTAAGGATGCTGATATTTCCCCGTGAATCAAATGGTTTTCAATTACAGTTTTTATTCATGACAGGGAATGCATTTTTAAGCAAACGGTCCAAATCATGCAGGGATTTTCAAGCACGAGAAGGTTCCAAATCAGGGGTGTCACACTTGTCGAGACGCCGCGGGTTTTCCTTTCAGCCGGTCGCCACGGCGATTGTTTTCAATGATCAACACCTCCTTCAGTTTGGGGCAAGGAGCTAATCGATCAAATCAGCAGTCGGAGGAACCGGTTCAGGAGAACATCTGCAGCGTCTCGGCCCTGCAGGGCAAGAGTCACGCGACGGCTGGTTGTTTTTTCTAGGGGCCGTCAATAAAGTACTATTGCAGTCTTTTTCTATGTTATATCACACTGATTGTGTTTACTGGCTTGCAGGCCATGTGACCTAGGAACTCCTTAGCCTCATCATGCTTCAAGTTTTATATGATTTCATATGAATTTGTAAAATTAAGACAAAAAATCAATGATTTTGTTCTATGCATTTCAGGTCATGTGACCAGGGTGCTTGAAATCACTTTATATAAGTAGCACTTGTCTAATAGTCTGATGCACGCCGTTTGTCAATGTTATTTGATTTTATATCCATTTTTATTATCACAAATATCACAATCAGTTTTCTTTCTGAGCCAACTGAAATGTGCCTACATTCCCCCACGCTCATGTTGAACTGGAAAACAGGGGGTGCAAAATACTTTTAGGGCAGGACCAACCATTGCCCGCATTGGCCACTAGGTGTCCCTAGCAACAAGGAACCGGTGATTCCCAATAACAGGCTATGAGTATTTTACATTATATATATCCCAACAGTCACAAAGTTAATATAATACTGATTATATTCATTTTCTTCATCATCATAACGCAAACTGCAGGTAAAAGTGAACTCTGAATCCCCGACGTCACCAGACATTTATGGAAACACACACAAAACATGTTTGTTTATGTTACAAATGGCTCATTTTCTCTGATTATGTCTACTAAATCGGGTAAGGGGAGTGTATAGGTGACCATAGGGGTGTTATTTCTTGTCCAGAGGGCTCTAATGATGGTAAAAATTGTATTTAGAAAGCCATGAGCAGGTTTGCTATGCTCTAACTCTGAAAATATTCCGAAAATTCACGGATTGTGGTTGGGGTCTGGAACCAATTAACAACAATAAATGAGGGGTCACTGTAGTGTAAAGTTTTAGAAAGAACAGTTTGTGTCATACTATTAGTAGTATTAGCTTTTACATTTTTTTGTCACTTCCTTTTTTGCTTTTTTCGTTATTTTTTTAAATTGTTGAACAGAATTTTTAGAACGTGCCAAAGCTCGGTAACAACAGAGCACACCGCATTTGCACATGTTTTTGCAAATATTGTCAATGCTTTGTCTAATGTCGACATTAAAGAGTCTTAAAAAGGGATGGGGTCGGCCGTGTTGGATGGTGGAATTCAATTATCTGGAATAATGGGTTAAGGTGATACACACCTCCAAGGTCCAAAGCGTTTTGTACCGAGTGCTGTACAGAAAAGTAGCAAGGAGAAGGGGCTACAGGAAAGCGTAGTAGTAGATCTAATTATTTTTCTTCCGTTTTGTTTTGTTTTGACGCTCCAGCCTTGGAATCCTAAGCTCCGTGCGTGATTTCAAAGCAACTTTTGAGCTGAGGCTTGACGTGCAGGAGGAAGGACAGCCAGAGGTGTAGGCCGTAGGAAAGACAAAGCACACCAAGAAAAGTCCAGCAACAGAACTAAACGGAGTAGCTGTTATGTAAGAGGCAGATGCACGCATTTGCTACACTAAAAATGTACGTGTTTCCAAATTTAGACATATACTTCACTCCAATGCTGGTGAGTTAGCTCATTGTTCAGTATATAGCATGTTGTTTCATGCAAATAATAATTGTTATTATTGCTATTATAGTACAAAATGTAGAAAGTGCAATTAGCATAATTTTTCTATAAGAAACAATGCAAAAATAAACGTAAACAAAGTAAAATAATAAACGTATGTGAAGTAGTACTTGTAATAATAAATACACAAATGTTCATATATTTGTATACTGTAGATCCCGCGAGATTACCCCGTGAGGCTTTGTCATCGCTGCTGTGTATCATAATTGTGCATTGCGTGCTTTTGCGCACACTATAAACCCTGCGATCCTCCTTGCGCTCGGCAGATGTGTGTTTGCTTTTTTCATCGCCGTCTGAGCAGAAGCTGTAGTAATTCCACATTTGATCAAACTTACATAAGATTTGTCAGATCGAAACACGATTGCAGCATAATGCAGCATATTTCAAAACATGTGATTCCATTTTGGAGACTCACTACTCTAAGCATCATGGTAACTATTTTTTTTTAGTGCAGACATAAAGCTTTATCTTTATTACCCATACAAATGTTGTTTTCAGTAACATTTTCAGGTTTATACAGTATTAGAAGTAGCAGTAAACATGGTAGTAGTAATAATCATTAACAATCAATGCTAGTCAAATGAATGGTGTGACGATAAGCTATATAGTCAACGCTGTCCCTGTTCTGTTCTTGTTGTCTAGTGAAAAGAAAATAGAGTAGTCAGAGAATCTAATAATACACCCCATGATTATGTCATTGGGGTGTAAAATCAACACAAATATGCTGCGCTAAATTTTGCGTTTGTGTCGTTCTCCAAAACCACGCACGCACGCAACATGGCGCTCGCTTCCCGTCGCCCCACGGCACGGGTCATCGTCTTAACATACCTCGTTAATCCTCCAAAACGGCTCATTAATGTAAACACAACATAGCCCACCTCCCCAACCCAGTCGCGTGTTCTCAAGGCCAATCAATCTAGTTGATTGCAAAAGCATGACTACGCTGGCAATGCCATTTGTGTTCGTATCAAATACAAACCATCATTTGGTGGTTGCTTTGCATACCACACACACACACACACACACACACACACACACACACATTACCTTGACTTGCATGCACCTCTTGTTTTGTTTTTGTTTTTTTTGTCGTGTCCAGCATCATAACAGCCGAATGGGAGTCAAGCTGCCTTTAAATGCTGAGCAAAATTTCTTTGCCAAGGGAGACTTCATAATCCAAATGAGTACCTCTTGAACAAGGACCATGCAGATGACACGTGCAACAAATCTACTCTGCAGGGACAGGATAACCGCATCAGAGCGAAACAGAGAACGAGGAGATGCCCGTGGTGAACACCGCCATGCATCCCAAACCATGCATGCGCCTCATTAATTGTCGTGTATCGTCACACACGTGCATTCTAGTTGTGTCTGGTACTGTCGATCACTCGTCACGTGTTGTTTTCCGTACATTTCATTTTCATACACTTTTATTGAGTCCGTTTGATCTTTTGGGTTTGGTCATTGTCTTGCTTTAGGAATATGTCTGCAAAAAAGAAACTGCCCTCAATCAGGTTGTCATATGGTATTCTGTAGTCTATAAACCTTTTTTTTTCTAAACCCTCCAAGCTCAGGTCCTCTACTAGAGGCCCAGGAGCTTGAGGGTTCTTCGCATTATGTTTTCCGTTCCTAGAACTGCGCTTTTCTGAACCAAGATTTGTTTCTTAGACCCTAGTTCTCCGATAACCACAGGCACCACTGTCGCTTTTACCCTCCAGGCCCTCTCCAGATCCCGTCTGAGCACTTGGTACTTCTCCAGTTGGGTACATCTCCACAGATGTGTCTGTACACTACGCCAGCCACTTGGTTAGGAGTTCCATGCATACTTTCCCTGGCAGCGTCTTACCCCCGGCAGTTATGTGCTGGACTGTCTCAGGGGTTTCTTTGCACAACCTACACCTTGGGTCTTGTCTGGTGTGTAGATCTGAGCCTCTACCGCTCTGGTGCACAAGGCCTGCTCTTGTACTGCTATGATCAGTGCCTCTGTGCTGTCCTTCCGTCCAACTGTTTCAAGCCACTGGTAGGACTTCTTGATATCAGCCACTTCAGCAATATTTTGATGGTACATCCCGTATAGGGGCTTGTCCGCCCGATATCTGTTCCCCATTGTCTGAGACATTTGATGATCAATGTGGCCACTTATCTCAGCCGCTATGATGTCTGACACGAGCTTCCACGTTGTAAAGAGAACAGGTTATTGGCCGATAGTTGGATTCTTCAGGATCAGGATTGTCCGCCCTTCGGTTAGCCATTCAGGGTGGGTCTCGTTCCTTAGTAGTTTGCTCTGGTGTGCTATGAGTTTTTTTAGCCAGTAGGCCTGGATCATGTCAGGGTCTGGTGCTGTTCAGTTTTTCATACCTGCGACTAGTTCTTGGATGTCTGCCACTGTGATGGTTACTGGATGCTGTTCTGGGAGGTCGCTGTGGTCCTCTCTCAGAACCACCAGTCATTGTGCGTCACTGTTGTGCGCTACCTCCTTTTCTCGTATGCCTTTCCAGTACTGTTCAGTTTCCAGCCTTGGGGGTCTGCTCTGCTAGTGTTCCCCTGCCATTGAGCATACACTTTCGCTTGTTGGGTCAAGAACAGCCGGTTTATTCGCTTGGCTTCATTTTCTCTCGTGTGCCTCTTTAGGCGGCTGGCCAAGGCTTGGAGCCTTTGTTTGGAATTTTCCAGTGCTTCAGGTATGGGCATGTGGCTGTATCTCTTGGGTACTTGCTTTCTCATTGCACCTTTGTGGGCCTCTGATACTTGACTCACTTCTCTCTGAGCTGCCCTGATTTTAATCTCTAACCTCCCTTTTGATGGTGGGTATTAAATCTGATTGCTCATACAGTAGCCAAGCATGTCAAGGATCACTAATGCCGAAGTGTACATCAGCTCATTGTTTTTAGTCATGGTTGACGTGGAGATCGCCCTCAGTGCTGCATTCACATCCTCCGTGAGACTTTCAGATGGTACATCACTTAGCCGCTGTAAGTGGTTATCAGGGTTGCCCGGAGTTCATTCTTGCCAAGATCTTATCTTTCAGGTCAGTTGCTGCTTCGTTCAGCGTGATTGTACTCATCGGGGATTCGTACCCAATCTCTGGATGGGGAGTTCCTGTTACCTCAATTTTGACCTGGCCTTCTGGCATTCTTCTTGTCAGAGCGTTTGTGTTGTACCTCATCAATCTCAAGTTGTGGTAGCTGTTGCCGTTTGTGGATGTCGGAACACTGAGCTACTAGTTGTTTAGCTCTTAGTGTTGATTGTACGTTTCGGAGTAACAGTTGTTGCCATGTTCTTCTCATGTACCCCCTCTGACTGGGGCTACTGGAGTAGTAGCAGATCCTATCTTGCCTATTTCCGTCTTATATGTGTGTAGGATATGTAGCATTATATATGTGTGTGTATATATATATACAGTATATATAATGTGAATGTGTATATGTATGTATATATTTAGAATATATAAAAGTCGTAATTTGTTGAGAACAACGTGATAATATGAGACACACAATTAAAGAAATCTGTTTTTTATTTTATTTTATATCGTAGTAATATGAGAAACAAGCAAAACAATGTATAAAGTTGTATTTTTGGGAAAAATGTTGTTACAAGAGTAAAATTAAAATTTTATGGGAATTAAAGTCATAATTATGAGAAGAAAGTTATGTCCACAAGAATGTTTGATCACTCTTGCACTAAGTATTAACTCTTTTGTTCAAAGTTTGCACTCGCTCGTCAACTATGTTTCTGTCAAAATTGGCAAAGAGTACATTTAAAACACAGGAAGGGTACAAATTTTTACTTGATGTGAAAAGTATGCAGGGGTAGGATTAAATAAGCTTTGCTTCTTTTCTACTCGTTTTTGGACGTGTGGAACTGTGAATTGAAGTAGTTGATGAATCGCAGTGTAACTTGCTTGCATGTTAAAAAAAATTACCATTCAAAAAGTGAAAATAGTTGGAAAGTTTAAGACAAACGCAAAAATGGAAAAAATAAACTGCTGCAATGAGGGAAGAAAATGTCATCTTAGTACCATAGGCTTGTAATATTTAAAAAAAAAAATGTGTGTGTCGTAATATTGTGAGAAACAAAACAAAAATGTATTTTTTGGAAAATTAGGTTGGGGAAAACTGTATAGTAAAAATATATGCTATCAAAATATGTATCAAACTATTATGAATAGAAAATTATTTAAAATGATTTAATTCAAGTATTTAAGATGTTCAATGTTTAAATATTTGGGGGAAAAACAGCCGCAAAGATCAAAGTTGATATTAATAATTGGCTTTTGCACGTATATTTACAAAACATCATCATTTGCATTGCTGATATGGTGCTGCCCATATTAGGATCCCTCCTAGGTGTACTAATCAAGAAACCTGAACCTGTCAAAACGTATTCCTTGTCTTTCTGCAGACATCCGCGGCATCGAGGACTTCCTGGACAGCGCCTCCCACCAGGGCATGGACGTGTCCTTGCAGAAGGTAGAGTCCAACGTCAACATGATGATCACCAGCCTGTTCAGGACCATGCGAGTGGAGGAGCTGCATCGCTACCGGGACACGCTGCGCAGGGCCGTGCTGTTCATGAGCCCGGCCACCGCCAGGGCGTTCATCTCCGAGGTAAATGGAGAAAATGGAGGACGAGGCGCTAACTGGAACATTAGTAAGGTTTTGGAGTCTATGCGATACTGGCAAAGTAAACCACATGGTCATTTATTACCATAATAAAACATGCTGTTTTGTGGTTGAATATGACCTAACATATGTCACAAATATGTATAATTAAGCAAACTCTACCATAATTGGGGGGGCTGAATTTTATGTCTAGAGGGCTCTAATCATATTAAAAACCGTATTTAGAAGGCTTTTTTAAAAGCGTTTTTTAATGCTGTAACTATGAACATATTCCATTTACAAAGAAGGAATACTACTTCAAGGAAATTCGCTTATCATGGTCGGATCACCATATTGCATAAAGAGCAGCTACAGAACCGGGGCAGGTTACTCTGTACAGCCGTACGTTGACTACAGCCACAGCTGTTTTTTTTACATTATTATAGGCCCTGGTGGTTACAGGCGTTAGATCGTTGAATGGAGGTGTTAGTTGGAGCATTAATGGCATGCACCAGTCGTTCAAAGTTATTTTCGGTCATGCCCCCCACCTAGGGCACAGAAATGTTTTCACGCCCCCACCTCCCAATTTCAAATACTACTGAGAAACTCGAAACTGAAACCATGGAAATGTAACAATAAGAAGAGCTTTGAAGCATACAAGCGTACTCAAGAGACAGACTGCATGTTGAGTACAATAAATGTGTACATGTTGGCAGTTCTACTCTGACACTGACAGTACCGCCTGCCTCCCACGCCACCCCCCGGCAATTCACCACGTACCCCCAGGGGGCCCTGCCCCACTATTTGAGAAGCACTGGTATACTCTAACATACATACTTGGGCAATGCCCGGTGGGATACACTGTGGTCGCCGTGATAGCGCCGTAGCCCAGACATTCCATTCCAAATGTATTTAGTGCATTATTTACTGTTGGATTCCCCGCCTCCCACCCTAACTACCTCGATCCACAGCATATTTCTCATTTATTGAACTGTTTCTACAAAACATATATAATGTAACCCTTATGCAGTAAGTGACTGGCACGGCGCGGGTGTTGTTTTGTCATTTATGCAGTGGTACCTTGGCAAGAAGCGTCCCAACTAACGAGTGTTTTAGATGCGAGCCTTATCTCGTTTTGCTTTGAGCTGCTAGCTAAATTTAGGCTCGGGCGAGCGTATTATATATTTATATATATTATTATAGCAATCTAATGTATTACATGTATAACATACTGTATGAGTTGAACAGTATTTTCATATTTACAAATAGTGAGTACAAATATGGCAAGTAGTACCAGTGGTAGTACCTGTGATTAATTATGAGTTAACTATGGACAAAGTGAGATTAATCACCATCCAAAACTGTAATCAATTGACAGCCCTGATATTTACGTATCATGGTTAAAAATAGCCCGGGGAAGAGTTCATAAAAATGTCATTCATAAGAAGATCAAATAACTTTAAAAAAAAATCATAGATACGTTTCATCCGAGAACTTTGGTTACCACCTTCAATTTTAACCAAACAAACTTTTATGATCCCAGCTCTGAAAATACTCGGAACCGGAATCGAAAAGGAGGAATTGGAACCGGAATTGCTCAAATTCAAACAATGCCCAACCCTAGACATGACCTTATTTTACCTGTTTATTCATTTATATGTAAATTCTGCCCTCTGTTCCTTTGCAAGACAATGATCTGTGACCCTGTCGTAGCAACTAGGCGTCTTTTTCCGCTGCTCTTTGGGGAAAGAAACCGCAGAGTGACAGAAGAGAGTCGCCAAACGCAACGCTAGTCCTTTTTAACAAAGACAAAGTCGCTGGGGATCGGTAAAGTCTCCGAGTCCGTTCAGAACAACGCAATGAAAACCCTGGAAAATGCTCTGATGCAGGTTTATACTTCGAAATCGCCGAGTCCCTCTTTTCACTGTCAATCAAAAAGGGATTCTGCCTCAGACAGATCATCCCGCAGAAGCCGAGCGTCCGGGCCAGTCCACTTCCCCGTAGACCCCCAGAGATACAGAATGCCCGATGAGTACATATCCAATGTAGATATTTACACAATGTACACATTGTATTTCACCCCTTTTTATAGACATTTTAGGGGAAAATAAGCTTCCCTGGCATTATTGGAGCAATGGCCACTGCTTACAGGCATTACCTTAACACAGCCATGACATGTCCGTCGGCTATTCCCCCAACATGCATGTTTTTGGAACGTGGGAGGAAACCGGAGTACCCTGAGAACATCCCGTTTTGTCCACCAGCGGTTCCGTGATGTCGGATTTGCACATGCTCCCGAAACTAAAACTAACATGGGGCCTGGGAGGAGATAAATCTAATTTAAAGCGAGGAGCTTTCCGAGAGATGATGAAGGCTGCAGCACAAGATTGATTTGATTTGTGGCTTTCGAGATGCACGTCCCAAAAGGCAAGAACCATAAATACATAAAAACATGCAAAGATAACAGATGACGGTGCACTCAATTTGTGGGGTTATTTGTCACCGAGAGACACCGCCGTCGTCCCGTGCAGATGCATCAGGTGTTAACTGTCAAGACACGGAGGAAGGTAGGAGAAAACAGAGCAAACGGTGACGGATCAACATTAAGGTGCGTGATTCACTATCGGCACGATTTGGAATCTTTGGAACCTTTGCGGAATGACTGCGATGCAGGATGAGATCACATCTTCAAATGTCGGTATCAAATCGGCATGCTGTGTTGATTGGCGTACTGCTGTGATAAACGTGTAACGCAATGTGTCACATTTCCAACATTCCTGACTGGACGGATTCATGGAATTATGGAAATGTGTTCCGCACAGTATCTTTGCTGTTCCTAGAACTTCACTCTTCTGGACCGAGATGTCTGATGCTTTTCCTGGCATTTGCAGTAGCCATTTTTCCAGTTACTCATGTTCCTTGTTCCTGATGTTGCAATGACTCGGTATTGCCTCAGATTTAGCGTCCTACACCCTGCAGTTATGTGCTGGATTGTCTCAGGGACCTCTTTGCACAACCTACACCTTGGGTCTTGTCTGGTGCGGTAGATCCGAGCTTCTACCGCTCTGGTGTTCAAGACCTGCTCTTGTGCTGCTATGATCAGTGCCTCTGTGCTGTCCGGCTCTGCGCTGGTAGGACGTCTTGACTTCAGTGATGTTTTGATGGTACATCCCATGTAGGGGATGGTCCTCCCATGGTGGTCCCTGCAGCACCTCGTCATCTGCTCCCCGTTGTCTGGGACATTCACCGATCACATCGTCTGTTGGGGCCTTTTCTTTGATGTACTTATGGATCTTAGATGTTTCATCCTAGTCCTCGGCCTCCTTCTTTCCGGCTAGCGTACTGTCTCACGGTGCTGGACTTGGAATGGAACCCTCCGTGTGTGGTGAGGAGCTTTGGAGTCTTGACGTCTGTGGTCTGTATCTCTTCCTTTGGCCATCTTATTATTCCTGCAGGGTATCTCCGCTACTAGTTGTGTAGCTGTTAGTGATGACTGTGGGTTTTGAAGTAACCGTTCTTCTCACATTCTGTTCATGTATCCCATCTGACTAGGGTTACTGGAGTAGTAGCATTCCAGAGATGCGGCGTCTTAGCCGGCATTATGTGATTTTCTCACCATTGTATGAGGTAGGCAGTAGCATGAGGGGTCCTGCCCAAGGACCCACACTGGTAGTTGGTATTTTTGCCTGCCAAAATTGCATTTCAGCAACGTAGGATTCAATATTTATAAATGGAATATTTGGAACCTGGATTCATGACCTTCTCAATATAGATATATACCTATACCTACATAGTGCCCTTTACATTCGCATTACCCAAGTATAGTAGGTATAATCACAGAAAATTAGACACAAACTAGATACTATGAACTCACAAGTTTACAGTTCTTTGTTGTTTTTCTGTGGTTCCTTGTTGTCACTTCCTGTGGTGGCTATTGTTACATCAGTGTATTGTAACGGCGGCTTTACATGGCTTTACCCTCGTATTACTCAATATACTGTAGCGCCCCTAATAGGAGTAAATAAGCCAATTAAGACGTAACAAAAACTCCTGCTTGTGTGTTCCCTAGTGGACGTTAGTGGCAGGCGGACTATGTGCGGTGGACAGGAAGTGACATCCGAGGTTCAGAGTTGAGTTTTGGCTGGCCGAGGGTTATGGCAACAAAAACAGCCTGTGTTATTATTATGATGTGTTATGTCTTTATTATCATTAATGTATGCCTGACGCTTGTCTCATTGAACAATTACCGACACCTAGTGGCCAATGTAGGCATTCCCAGTTAGAATGTTTCTCTGCCTTGTATTTGTGTCTAATTCATGTAATTATTCCAGTGAGCCAATTATAAAAATGCTCAATATAGGCCAAGAATGCGTGCAATTTGCCTAACTGTGCATATTTGGTTTACCAACAATAGGCCATATTCGATTACAAAACAGTGATGATTTATTAATTACTTTTTGAACAAACACTATAGTGTGAGGGTGTGATGTTGAGTCACTGTTTATGCTTGAAAATGCGTAATTCAAGCCCAAAATATGTAACAGTTTCTTAAACGTGCACATTTTTGGACTAATAATAGGCTGTAGATAACCACAAAACATACACTTGGAAAATCTGATGGAGTGAAGCTGCAACATTTGCGACAACCGTATGCCATTACGACGCCATGGTTTAGACAAAGTTACAAAAGTAGTGAATAATAATAATATAATATATAATTCATTACAATAACACATGATTACAAAATAATAAAATCAAATACAAAGACTCAAAATGATCGGATCCGTGTGTGTGTGAAGAATACATTTAATTGATGTGACAGCTCCGGATCATAAGTCCTTAATGATATCAGACACATACCATAACAGGAATAAATAGAAAGACCGGGGGGGGGGGGGTTGCAAAGGCGCAAAAAGTCCTGCACGGTACGGATGTCCTGCAGTGTTTTGCACAAAACGCAGCTCTACTGACACGGCCGTGATATACTTCCTGCCTCCTCCCCGCACACACAAACAACACGCTTTGCTTCCGATGTGCAACCAAGTGTGCAATATAAATTTTGCTATTTGATATCAAAGAAACATCTTCAAATATTTACACTAATGCCTTTTTTGGGAGTCGGGAGCCGACTCGGCAGATGACACGCGTCACAAATTAAACATGAAGAAAAATACTCTGTGTAAGGCGACCGTTAATAATGCATCGCAGGGATACATCTGTCTGCACTGCACTCGTTTTTGCATGTTTGTTTTGTCTGTCAAGTTTTTTTGTTTGGTTTTTTTTCATGCTACCGTCTTTCTCATAACTTTGCGTGAGCTAAAGAATGGCAAAATGATGCCCTATAAATTCACGTTTACGCAGTACATTTCGTCAAATAGCGTATATCTGCTGCATACTGAATATTTATTAATGGATATATAGATATTTTTTGCGCACGAGTGAAACGATAACATTCCAACCTGTCATACAAGTGTAAAAAAAAGTCAACTCTCTGAACCTTTACGATAAAAGTGACTGTTGGAATGAATTGAATAGATTCAGCTGCACACTAGCGGCGGAGGCTAACAAGCTAAATGCTAGCGTCACGATCCAGGTATCATCTGTCTTTTTTGAACACAAAGTATAAAATGTATAGGTACTTGCCACTACTAAATGATAGCGGATACAACTATGGTGCGTTCAAGGTCTGCCAAACAAAGAGAGCAATATCTACGCTTTTGACGTTTTGTTGAAAAACCCATATTTTCAGAGGAGAAAAAAAAAGTTTACAAATATTGGACCAAAAATCTGCAAATGCAGGGCTATGAATGCTGACTTGTAAATGTGTGGGGTTCTGTGGTTATCATCACACTTATTATTTGCCATTACTGGTCCACATATGTGGAAAAAAGCTAGAATATTGATACTAATAACTATATAACAAGTAATAAGAACACATATATATTTGCACTTAAATGTTGTGTAATGTTATTTTATTATTTTATACATATATATATTATTATTATTATTATTATTATTATTATAAATACCAAAGACAACTGGACAGTCCTGAATAGACAAGACAAGTGGATAAGACAAAAACAGTTAGCTGTAATGTTGTCATTTTTATTTTATATTAGCATAACAATGGATTATTTGATTTAATAAAAATATTGACAACAATATGTTTGCGTGCAGAATTATTGCATTTTATTGTGACTGTTTTGTGAAAAGTTTCTTCATCCACTCATATTTTGTCTTCCTAATTTTATCAAAATCAATGTTCAAATCTTAGAAGACCATGCTAGTAGTAATGAGCTGGATACTCGTTCTAGATGAGAACCTCTTACTTGCGGCTCTGCCACTGATTGACTGGGGATGTAAAGTCAGTTGGAAAACTTTCCTCGTAGTACTGAACGCAATGAACATACAGTGAACGAGGCAGATCATTTCCCTGTTTGCCATCACTGGATGTTTGCATGAATCATCAACTCCACACAAAAAGGAATGAAAAAAGAATGCACCAATTTAAGCCCCACCCATTGCATTCCATTTCAATTTCTTCCGCTAATTTGGGTCCGGGTCGCAGGGGCAGCAGTTTCAGTACGGAAGCCCAGACTTCCCGGTCTCCAGCGACATCTTCCAGCTCCATCGGGAGGACACCAAGGCGTTCCCAGGCCAGCTGTGAGACATAGTCCCTCCAGCGTGTCCTAGGTCTTCCCCGGGGCCTTCTGCCGACTGGGGATGCTCAAAACACCGCGCCCGGGAGGCATCCGGACTAGATGCCCGAACCACCTCAACTGGCTCCTCTCGATGTGAAGGAGCAGCTGCTCTACTCTGAGCTCCTCCCGGATGGCCGAGCTCCTCACCCTATCTCTTAGGGTGAGTCCAGCCACCCTACGGAAGAAACTCATTTCCGCCGCTTGTATCCGCAATCTCATTCTTTCGGTCATGACCCATAACTCATGACCATAGGTGAGGGTGGGAACGTACATCGATCAGTAAACAGAGAGCTTTGCCTTCCGGCTCAGCTCTCTCTTCACCACGACGGTCCGGTACAGCGACCGCATTACTGCAGACGCTGCACCGATCCGCCTGTCGATCTCACGCTCTAACCTTCCCTCACTCGTGAACAAGAACCCGAGATACTTGAACTCCTCCACCTGAGGCAAGACCTCACTCCCAACCCGCAGGGTACAGTCCACCCGTTTCCGACTGAGAACCATGGCCTCGGATTTGGAGGTGCTGCGTCTCAGCTGCAAACCGCTCCAGTAAATGACCACATCGTCTGCAAATAGCAGAGACGAGATCCTAAGGTCACCAAGCTGGACTCCCTCAACGCTTTGACTGCGCCTAGAAATTCTGTCCATGAAGATTATGAACAGAATCGGTGACAAAGGGCAGCCTTGGCGGAGGCCAACGTTCACCGGAAACAAGCTAGACTTACTGCTGGAAATGCCAACCAGGCTCCTGCTTAGATTGTACAAGAACCGAATGGCACGTAGTAGCGGGCCCCCGATCCCGTACTACCGGAGCACCCCCCACAGGACACCACGAGGGACACGGTCGAATGGCTTTTCCAGGTCTACAAAGCACATGTAGACCGGTTGGGCAAACTCCTGCATACCCTCCAGTACCCTTGCAAGGGTGTCGAGCTGGTCCAGTGTTCCGCGACCGGCATTTTTTAATTTAATAAGCACTTCCCCTCACATCAGGTTGGAATTTGTTGTGTGTTTTTCTCCACTGGATCCAGCGGGAGTTCTCCATGAAGCCCGTTTAAGCTGTTATATATGGATTTCCTGTTCTCTTTCTATTGCTCTCATCAATTACTGTTCTCGACGGTGATCTTCCCCCCAGATAATACACTGTAGCGTGCATGGTACTTCTGTAGAGTGTGCCGGCGCTCCTCGCGAGGTGCACTTGCGTCCACTTGCAAGACATTTCACATTCAACGGGGTCAAGACGGTGCGTCAAACCGGTGCTCCTCCCCCCCCCGAGGCCCGAGCCGGAAGCAGAGGAGAAGACGGGAAGATTTCATCATTGAGGAGGTGAAAGATGTTTAAGGTCCAACATAGAGTAGGTCCTAAAATCCCGACCCTAACTGCTCGCTACATGAAAGGCGTCAGTGTGGCAGCATCTGCAGTGCTCCCCGACCCGTTGGGACCTGATCACATTTGTAATTGACGAGCCAGGCAGATGCTCCTGTGCACCGACTACAGCTGCTTAGTCTCATCACCGCTAATTCACTCCAACATCCACCCTTCATCCTCTGACACTCATCTGACCCCCCTTCTAGCATCTTTTTTTCGTGCAGCTCAGTTTAGCATCCACACACCGACGGGACGTGTTCTTGCCAACCTTGCAGGGTTTTCCCGGCCGACTCCATCTCTGAGTCAAATTCTCCCCTTTCGTTTCCCCCAATTCTGAGGAGTTTAAATCCGTCGATCACCAAAAGAGAAAAAGAAACCTCGGACAGAACCCAGGCTCTGTGGGGCGGCCGTCTGCCTCGACCGGTTGGGCTGAGAAGGAAAAAAATAGAGGGATACGTGGAAGATCAAGCCGGGAGACCAAGGGACAACGGGAAAGAAGTGTCTGTGATACGTAGCAGCGTATCGGGGGTCAGTTCCGACTGTATGATTTTGACTTTTAAATAAAGAGAGGGTGTCTGACCCCCATTCTACTTCTAAAAATTCTAGGAGTGACACGGAAATTCCCTGAGCGCAGTGTTCTACTGGGTTGATAGGGTTCTAAGAGCTCTTTAAGATAGACTGGTGCTTGACCGTGTAGCGCTTTATATGTAAGAAGGAGAATGTCATGTTCCATTCAAAATTGTACTGGTAACCAGTGCAGTGAGGCTAATACGGGTGAGATATGATCTCTACTTTTGGTTCCAGTCAAGTGTGGCAGAATTTTGGACTAGCTGAAGGGTCTTTCTCAGGGCAGCCCATTAACAAGGGGTTACAATAATCCAATCTGGAGGTCACAAAAGCATGGGCAAGTTTTTCTGCGTCTGGTAGTGGCAGGACTTTTTGGATTTTCTTTATGTTTTGTAAATGGAAAATTGCTGTTCTTGACACTTGTATTTGGGAACTAAAGGAAAGTTCCTGATCAAAGACGACACCGAGATTTCTGAGTGTATTATGTGGGGGGAGTACAAGACCATCTAGAGCGGTGATATCATTTGCAAGCTTGTCTCTGACATGCTGGGAACCAAGGACTATGATTTCAGCTGTATCTGAGTCTAATAGTCAAACAAGTTTGAAGTCATCCGGCTCTTTATATCGGTTAGGAGTTAGGAGTTAGGCCTGGAGTTGGGATAGCTGACTACCTTGGTTAGGTTTCATTCATAAGTACAGTTGTGTGTCATCTGCGTAGTCTTTTTGATGACATCACCCATAGGGGACATGTGAAGACTGAATAATACTGGTTCTGGCACAGAACCCTGAGGGATGCCATGGTTGATACATGGTTATTGCTAATGGATACAAACGGGAGGCGATCTGACAGATAAGACTGAAACCATTTTAATGTGGTTCCTTTAATACCAAAAGTGAGTTCTAATCGATGTGTTAAAATTTGGTGGTCAATTGTGTCGAATGCTGCTGTAAGGTCTAGTAAAACTAATCCTGAAACGAGGCCTTTGTCCTAAATCCTGACTGAGTACATGATTGTTTTGAAGGATTTGGTGTAATTGATTGGCAACTACTTTCTCTAGGGTCTTGGATAAAAATGAAGGATTGGATATTGGTCTGTACTTAGCCAGGGTTGGATCGATAAAGCCTCATTTTCTTGGGAATCCCAGCTGATTGGGACAGGTTTTTACCGCTGCGCCGTGAGGGGATTGGAACTCCAATATTAATGACATCTTCATTAATAATTAATCTTAATGCACGAATTAATCATCAAACTTACCTATTTGTTCATATGGTGCCCACACAGCAATGAACAACATGGTTCTCCTTTCTGCTCAGTTCTCCTTGCGCCATGAGGCGTTCAGGTGCACTCAGAATCGAGAGTGTTGGGACTAATTGTTTTAAATAATAATAGTAATAATAATAAATTATCTTCCAGCAGCCACTGCATGTTGTTTGCAATCAGCTCAATGGCAGTTTGATATGTACCGCTAATACAACATTGGTTCTGTTGCTGCAGCATTACGCATTAAACCTGCTAAAGTATGATCAAAAACATTTTGAGTAAGTAATTTGCTGCAAACAAGCATTCAAGTGAAATAGGCTGTTCATCAGCTGAAGACCAAAGCTCAAAAACCCCAAACCTCCCATGAAATAGAAAAATAAAATGTTGGGGAAAAAGGAGTCAGTAATGAGTAGCTGAGCCATTCTTGTTAATCACCTTAAAATGGGTTGGGCGTGCTCGATACCAGTGTTTCCAGGAGGTTAAAATGACATTAAATCCACATTTCTGACAAACAAGTTACCAGTAGGTGCAGTAGATTCTCAGAAAACAAACAAGACCCAGCATTCATGATATGCACGCTCTTGAGGCTGCAATTGGCCAATTAGCAGAAAGGGGTGTGTTCAAAAAAAAATAGCAGTGTCTGCCCGGACTTTAGAAACTTTTTTTGTTTCTAGGGTTTGCCAATCCTGTGAATGACTAAACTAATATATACTTTTTTTTTCACAACTGCTTCACATCTGTGTGGCATGGAGTCAACCAACTTGTAGCACCTTCCAGCTGTTATTCCGCTCCTACATTCTTTAACAACATTCCGCAATGATTTCATTTTTGATGTCAGCCCACAAGTTCTCCATTGGAGTAAGCTCCGGGGATTAACATAACATGGTTTACTAGTGTGTTTGGGGTGATTGTCTTGTTGGAACATCCATTTCAAGGGTGTGTCCTCTTCAGCATAAGGCAACATGACCTCTTCAAGTATTGTGACATATGCAAACTGATCCATGATCCCTGCTATGGGATAAATAGTAGGAGAAACGTGCCCATATCATGATGCTTCACTGTCTTCACTGTGCACTGTGGCTTGAATTCACAGTTTGGGGGTCGTGTCACTAACTGTCTGGGGCCCTTGGACCCAAAAAGAACAATTTTACTCTCATCAGCCCACAAAATGTTCCTCCATTTCTCTTTAGGCCAGTCGATGTGCTCTTTGGCCAATTGTAACCTCTTTTGCACGTAGCCTTTTTTTAACAGAGGGAATTTGCGGGGGATTCTCACAAATAGATTAGCTTCACACAGATATCTTCTGTCACAGTACTTACAGGTAACTCCAGACTGTCTTTGATCATCCCGGAGCTAATCGTCGGCCGAGCCTTTGCCATTCTGGCTATTATTTCATCCATTTTGAGTTGTCTTCTGTTTTCTGACACGTGTGTCCGGTTTTGCTGTCCATTTACAGACATCGGAGATCATTTCAGCTGAACAGCCCAAAAATGTGCTGCACCTCTTCATAGGTTTTCCCCTCTCCAGTCAAATTTTTATTCAAAGTATGCTGTTCTTCTGAACCACGTCTTCAACCACCCATTTTCCCCCAGGCGTTCAAAGAGTAATGCATGGTAAACAAGTGCTGTTTTTCACTGATTGAATGCCTCCCTGCTCTTTTCTTAACAACTAGTTGCCCAGTTGCACAGCCTCAAGAGCGTGCGTATCCTCAATGCTGTTAAGATACAGCTGGTATAAACCCATTTCTGTGTTCTTTTCACCAGGGCGAGCCTCAGCAGGTATGGTGCGTGTGTGTTTATGATGGTAAAGAACGCTACCACAGATGCAGTGTGCCGGCCAAAGCCACTTGACATTTTCCACCCCTAATCTGACTGCAAAAAAAAAGAGCCCAAAACAAGTCAGTCCCGTCACGTCGATGTCGTCCCCTTTTAACAGCAGCGTTTGCTTTTGTGAACAAGTCAGGCGCGCAAAAAGTTTGCAAAGCTCGTGGGAAGTGACAGCATGCATTGTCGAGCGCGCTGACGGCTGCTCACTCCCCTCCCCCCGTCCCCTAAAAAATAGGGAATAAAAGGACTGCACGGTGTGACTGACTGAGTGTAGGCAGGCCTGCAAATACTCATCGCTGTTGTGTTTGTCATTTTGGATTCTTCATCTTGGCCGCATCTGCCAGCTTTGAGAGGTGGTGAGGATTTGATGTGAAAAAAAAAGTTGGGCAATTTGTACACAGCAACAACTCAAATACAAAAATACACACATTTTCTTTTTTCCAATTTGTCTTTTTCTGTAATGTCTTGGTTTTTTCCATTTGCTTTTTCAATCAAGCTGCAGCCTATTCCATTTTTTCATTGCATTTTCTCATTGCATGGCTCAAGCTGGCAACTAAAAGCAAAGGCAATACAAGGACCGGATCCTTCCGCCAGGGCGACTAGTCCACACCTGATCACACGATACCTGCTTGCAGTGACTATGTAGTAGCTATGTTTATATGTAGCTTGTAGCACGGGTGACCGGAAGCGGGTGACGGACAGGAAGTAAATTCACTATCACGCCACCGTGCACATACTTTGCGCGAACGTCGATGGAGTCCATATTGAAGCTCCTGAGGGAACGGCCTGGATGGGACTAGTCAGAAGGAGGGTTCTTGTATTCCCTCTGCTTTAGTAGATAAACAACTATCTTCAATTCTTCCCATCATGCATTGCTTTGCTCACTGGGAAGTAACGGTACTTGCCTGTATTTTTGTTACCTACCTGTTGCTGTTGTGTTACCTGTTAAGTTGCTGTGTGATGACTTTCTTTTATGACGCCGTGAGTCAGACTCTAACGACACAGTGACAGCGACCCAGTGATTGGTGGTAATTCTGAAGGATACCAGATTAGAACATGGCTATAAATAAACCTCAGGGTTCAGCGGCTGACACATTACGGTAGTACGCTGGTTAGCATGCCATGTTTCAAACGTTGTAGGTCTTGTGTGTTCCTGCAGTGATCCCGTAGCATGCACATGTGCGCATGTGTCCTGTCCTGCACTCTTATTTTGGAGTGCTGTGCTTCCTGCTGAGGGGAGGTTGCAGTCACTTTACTCCAGGGAATTAGGCCAGATATTCCCAGTGGCATTTTATTAGATTTATAAAGCCGGTGTCGTTTTAGGGACGCTGTTGGTTCATCACTTCAGTCCCCTTAGTTTTCCTCGCCCAGGCTGTCACCTAGATCCTTCCTTGTTGTTACTGCCAGTGTGGATTTTTAGTATTTTTCTCTCTGTCGCTTTTTGGTATTTTCCCTGCACACCGTGAGTACTTTTTTAAATTTTGCCCGTTGCTCTTCTGTCTCTGCATCCCGGGGGTCAACCACTCGACAGCCACCTCAGATTTGTGACACAAACCCTTCTTTCGGTGACTGTATTGGTGTTATTTCTGCACACTGGGCTGTGATAAAGGGACATACTGTATTTAGAAAGTCGTTAACAGGTTTTTTATACTCCAACTACTAAAATATTCCATTTATGTGCCAGACTTTGCCTTATTAAGAGTCTTTCGTGTTTGCTTCAGCCATCGATCCGCTCATAAAATGTCACTAAATGTCAGCATCATCATATTGTCATATTTGCCCCTTTATACTATTTATACATACTGTATATATATGTATATATACAGTATGTATATAAACACACTGTAATGTATGTGTGTTTGTGTGTGTGTGTGTGTGTGTGTGTGTACATAGATCATCTCCTGTGTTTGTGTTCAGCCTTCTCTCTGCAGGTTTGCCAGTCGTTTGGGTCCACGGTCCGGTCAATAACTAAAAGGCCAACGAGTCCCCCCCCCCAACACACACACACACACACACCGACACACACACGTGGAGGAGACCCTCTTACCCTTTGCCACCTCAGCACATTCAGGCCTTTGCTGTCTGAGCGAAGACGAGCGTACAGAGAACAAAAGGGAGAGCGATTCTGCCGCTGCTTTTCGTCCAAAAGCAAGCGAATGATCAATAACGTCGATACTCGTACTGGGAAAGCAGGGCGAGACCCTCTCACCGTGTGGCTCGGTGGCAGCATGCACACACACACACACACACACACGCACACACACACACACAGTAGATCATCAGTGTGTGACCGGTGCTGGATCAGACTAATTAAAGCAGCAGTAATGGCAGTGATTTCAAGTCGTTAGCTGCAAGGAGGAAGCACGAGGGCCTTTGACACCCCTGCGACTGGTGTCGTGGTACGCTCCGGTGCTTTTGAAGCCAAAAACGTAATTACATCAACTTCTGTTTCCTGAACAAAATCGGTGGCGTGCTTGGAAACGGGCTCCGAACGTACAGTACAGTGGAACCACGATTTGCGAAAACCTGTTTACACAAAAAAAATGCAGAATACCAATACCAGTGATGATAACCATAGAGCGGGAACTCAAACTTCTTCTTTATGCTCAGCAACACACAAACAACACAGTTAATACTTTGCATGCACACGTTCAGCTAATGACTGGCAGGAAAATGCTTGGAGAGGATCACCGACACGCAAGTTATTTTGAACCTCGAGTATTACCTCCATGCCTTGCTGCACAAAATCATTGGTATGCATGTGGCCTAAAAGCAGCCCAGGATACTTTTGCATCAACTTTATTACTATTTCAATATTAAAAATGGGCTGAAGCTTCGGTGTGTACACATCCCATGTCCGTTTTAATGGCGGTGTTAATCACGAGCCATTTGTTCAGCTTAACTTCGGAGCACTTTGATGATAATGTACGCCATTAGTCTCCCTGAAAGTTTTACACCTTGATGCCTCTCATTGTTGCTTTATTTTATTAGGTTCTTTAGCACTTTCTTAAAATTGAGTGAGGCATTAAGTTTTGCATTTTTTGTGGGTGGGGTTTTTTTTCAGTGCCTTTTTATGTGAGATAGTTTTTAGTGCCGGGATGTCCAGCATTTTTACATGGAGGCCCACATAGTGAAAAACGAAAGGATTTACCAGCAACTTTGATATTATTCCTCAGCTTTGTGGTTTTGGTGAAAAAGCCTGTTTTTAGTCAAAACTCTTTTTTTTCATCTTTGCTGTGTTTTTTTTTTTTTCCCCAAATAGTTCAGCTTTCTTTTTTTAATAATAATGGTACATTTTCTTCTACTAATGTTGTCACTTTATTCCCATAATATTTTGACTTTATTCCCATATTATTATCAAATATTCCAAAAATCGCAGATGTATTTTGTTTTGTTTTTTTCACGTATCTTCTACATATCTTTCAATATTTCAACTACTAAAATTACATTTTTGTCCTCATAATATTACACGTTTATTTTTGTGAAATTGTGACATTTTTCCTTTTTTGTTATTTTGATTTATTTGATTTTATTTGATTTCTTATGTATTCTTATTTTAATTGGCTTTTATTTGTTTTGTTATGGCTTTTTTTTTTTTACATTTTTGCTGTTTTCTTCTAGTAAATTTCCTTTTCATAATTTTATTGCTATATATGAATTTTTTATATATTTTTTAAATTTCCAATAATATTTTGAATTTATTCTCATAAGTTTTTCTCCAAACTAATGTTCCAAAAATTCCAACTTTATTTTGTTTTGTTTCTCATAATATTATATAATACGGTATATACTTTCTTTTTTATATATTTCAACTTTACGCTACTACTAAAATAATGTAATTTTTCCTCATAATATTGTGTTATTCTTGTAAAATTGCAACTTTTACAACGTAGATTGCAACTACTTTTTCTCATAATATTTTAACTTTATACTTATACTATATGATTAATTGCACTATACAATACTGCTGATTTCAACATGTTTGCTGATGCTGATTTTTTTTTGTGGTAAATTATATTTAAGACGGCTCCAAATGGACCCCTGGCTGCACTTTGGACACTTCCCGATGTAGAGAATATGGTTGCAGAACACGAACAATGTGTTTGTTTGATTGTTTGTCTGAGCCAGAGGGAAACAGAGTGTACGGTGTAACATAATATGCATTTGTATAACATCAAAACAATCATATGGCTTCAAAAACAATGAATGTCAGCAGGGAGCCTCGCAGTGCCCCCACGCCTGGTCTGTTTGCACAGCATTAATGCCTCTCCTTGTGTCACTGCATACATTACGCTTTAATCTGCATTTAAGATGCATATTCACACACTTCAGACGTGCATCTAGCACACAGTGCGGGAGTTAAGGTCGGTATTGGACGTACGACTTCAGAACAAATTGTTCCAAGAGGAAATAAAAGCAACCTGTTCATAAAATCTTAATTATCTGTACATGCAGTGTTGCAAATAACAGTTCAACACTCTTAACTGCTATGCAACTGGGAAAAGTAGGGCTGCAGTACTGCGCGGGTGAGCAAATCAGGCGCTCCGTTTTTCTCCGAACTTTCCCCTGAACTCACTTGTAAACAAACGCTAGTTTTCCAAGGAAGAAATTTTCTCAGCTAGTTGTATCAAAACGTCACACACGCAACAAACCTTATCAGCCACCTGAAACACCAGCGCCGCAACATTTGAAACGCGCACACGGTGTGCCAGTCACCTCCGTGGCGTCGCACGGGCCTGTCAGTGCATGCGCCCGAATACAGTGCACCTTGCTGACCCACTTCAGGTAGCTCCTCCTACGCCATACTTCAGTTCTCCTGACCCCCATAGCGGCACACCAGCTGCTCTGACCATGTGCCCGAATATAGTGCACTTTGCTGGGCCACAGCCGGTGGCTCCCTCCGCTGTATACTCTGTATTACTATATATATGTAGTAGTAATTGGTCAATTTGTTGGTCAAAACCAACTGTGTTGGAGTCCGTCTTACCTCCAGGTGCTGGTCATGTTTTCAACTCCTATCCCAGCAGACTTTGCGTAAGAGACAGGGTACAACCTGGGACTGGTCGCCAGCCAATCGCAAAGGGCACCTATTGAGGTATTTTCACATTCCCGTTACCCTGCGCCACTGTTAGTGGTGTTTTGACAACCGACCACGTCACCTGCTGCCACCCCGAACATGGTTAAGCAAAGCATCCGTGCAGGCATATGCTGACGCGCTCCCGCAGGTACACGGAGGTTCTTAGTCTATGAACCTTATCCTTTGCTTGCAACCACGCCTACAAATGTTTCTCAAACTTGAACCAGAGGAAATGTAAAGCGGGAATTTGTACAGGAACCTTGCAGAAAATCAACAAAATGTTTATTCACTCTACAGACTTAAGCCTGGTGTAAGCCCAAGCGGTTGTGCAGTTGGTATGTCAGTGTGGGGGAGTAGTCGGGATTATCCGTAATGGATAACAGCTTGTTCATCCTCCTCCTCTCCAGCACCGAATCAAAGGTGCACTGGCAACAACACACTGTTGAAGGATCTCAGCTACTTCTCCTTCCACTTTCACGGTGACTCTCCATCCTAGGTCACGCGCTGAGTCTTGTACGCAAGGCTGCTTGTGCATTCTTCCTCGCTACCCTCTGAAGTCTGCCCGCAATCTCTGCATTTTCTTCCCCCCCGTCGCTCTCTTATCCTGCTCCTCCAGCAGTGGCTGCAGGGTGTTGCACTGAATGCACCAGGGATTTTATAGAAAAAGCAATTCTCCCGCAGCACCCTATTCCATCCACATGCAAATGGGCTGTGATGCTACAGCAGCAGGTAATGTGGATGGCGGCCAAGATGGGCTTGCTTGAGATGAAGCAGCAATTTTTTTTTATTCTCGCTGTTGGTAACCAGAAAGATTGTGGAAGTTATACAGCCCTGCGATTAGTTGCCATATGTGACCCATGATGGAAAAAGTGCCACCCCGCGTGGCTTTTTTAATGCATTGTCACGGATTACGTCGACTGGTGACTGGGGCAGTGCAGGTACATTCTACTATTCGAGAATGGCTGTAAATATCATAGCTAGTAGAACTATCTAGACACAGGGAAAGCTTTTAACACCTCAGTAAAACATTAGGGCTGTCCCAAACCGATCTCCAGTTAGGTATTGGCTGCCAATCAGCTGTATTTTGAAGATCGGAAAAGATTGGCTTTTGCCACGAGATCGAGCCGATCCGGTTGCCTGTTGTTGATTCTTGGCTCTGCTCCATGGTAGGTCCGGTAAATGCGCTTCAAAGATGGTTGCCGCTCTACTCCCGCCACGCGCATAAAGGCGTAAATGCACCGCCACCTTGGAGACATGACCGAGTGATACCGTGGTTAAGTGAGTTTCCCGTTGGATGCTGGATATCCGGCTCGCGGATGCATGCGGCAGCAGCAGCGGGACTTTGCTGGTTCCTGAAGACCCTGATCAGTCGCATAGTGACTTGGTGGATTTCTGACTTGTTAAAAATGCGATCTCTGCAGAGTGTTGGAACAGGAGGATATGCCTCCCCAGACCATCACTGACCCACCACCAAACCGATCACGCTGAATGATGTTGCAGGCAGCATAAGGTTCTCTACGGCATCTCCAGACCCTTTCACGTCTGTCACGTGTGCTCAGGTTGAACACGCTCTCGTCGGTGAAGAGCACAGGGCGCCAGTGGCGTAGTTGCCAATTCTGGTGGTCTAAGGCAAATGCCAATCGAGATCTACGGTGCTGGGCAGTGAGCACAGGGCCCACTACTCTAAGTTTGACTCGTAGGTTACTATGCTCTGGTCAAAAAGTGTTCCTCTAATTTTTGGTAGTGTATACGTGGTACTAGTCACACAATGTTTACCTACCGGTCGTAGTTCCTCCCGGATATGAAACAGACAAATGCACAAACATGAGACTTTGGGATCTTAGCAGCTGTCATGTCGCACCTCTTGCTTGTTTTTTTTAGTGATGGTCTGTGTGTGTTTGTGTATTGAAGAGCTTCACCCCCCCCCCCTCAGGAGTCAAGTGTATAGTGTTCTAAGAGTGTGTCCTTTCACTAATTAGCCGCAAACATCTGTCCGGGGCGGCTGCCGGTGGGAGATTATAATGGAATAACCGGAGACGCTTGCACCGCAGTGCAAATAAACAAACACGGCATGTACAGTTTGGGGTTTTACTTCATACATATTGGTCGTTTTCACAAGCGCAACCTTCGATTTCTTTATTACTCAATACGCATGTTAAAAATTACAATTCCGCAGAAGCACACGCACGGACCATAAAGTGCATATTAAGGGAACGATCTCGCCTTTTAATCGCGAGTCATCGTTCTTCGCCCGGCCTCGTTCTTTCTCCTCCGAGTTTTGCGTCGACGGAATGTTTTATGCGCGGCCGTCAGCGTTGCGATGATGAAGTTTTATGGAGACACCGCGGGAGATGAAGGCACTATTAGCTACACTCCGTCACCTTCTCCAGCTGTTGCCTTTTGTTTATGGCCCCGACGTGTTTTATGAGACACGGGCGCTATAGGCAGCCCGGCAATTACAGCTAATGATATACGAGGCCCGCTTGCTTTTGGAGGTACGCTAAGAACGTTCCGATGTGCCGAGAAGTTAAAGGAAAGAAACAAATCGGCATGTCAGCTTTGTGATGCCTTTTTCCTTCCAGGTATTTCAGATTTCATATGTTTATGTCACTTTATCCCCATAATATTTTGAGTTTATTCCCATATTATAACTTTTTCCCCAACCCAGTTTTCTCACAAACACAACATTATTTTTTTTAGTTTGTTTCTTCCATTACGACTTTTTTTTAAATCCCATTTTTGCTTCGACATTTTCCACATATTTTAAAATTATTCCCGTAATATTTCGATTTTATTCCCGTAATATTTTAAGATTTGATTACATTATAAGCTTTGTAAACTGACATTATTTTTCCTCACAATAGGACAGCTTTTTTTTTTGAAAAGTTGCGACCTGTACATATTATTATTTTGACTTTATTGCTGCTGTCGTTTTATATTTTTTTAAATTTTACAAATACAACTTTATTTTTCATTAATTTTTTAATTTTTTTTTCTTATTTTACGACTTTTTGTTTAATTTTCAAATTTTTGCTAATAAAATGAGATTATATTTCTTCACAAATTTACAAGTTCATTCTTGAAAATTTTTGACTTTTTTCTCTTATTATTTTGGCTTTATTCTTGTAAAATTACAGCTTTTTTCAATTTCTTCTGCCACTGTTGTTTTGGTATTTTTATTTATTTTTTTAATTAAAAAAATATTTATGTTTTTGTGGTAGCTATGACTTCATTTATACAGTATAATACTTTAAAAAGCATAACTTTTTTGCAACCTAACTGTTAAAAAAATGTTTTTTTTTGTTTGTCAAAATATTACGAACTCAAACAAACGTTTTTCTTTAATATTTCAATTTTAAAATTGGATATATACTTTATTTGTCTCCAAGAGAAATTCACATTTACAGCCGCTCTGCAAAAATTTCATAAAAAACTTAATCACAACATTAAACAACCAAGGCCAGACAAGCATAGGAACAAGAAAAATAGAAAAGAAAATAGAAAAGGAAATGAGCCATGAGCTAAAGGGCTGCTCACACAGAGCTCGTCAACCCAATAAAAAAATTGCTGGAGGTTGCTCAATATAACAGTCTAACTCGCGGTGTCATAAAAGAAAAAGTCATCGCACAGCAACTTAACATGCAACAAGTGCTGTTGGTAAGAAATAAGACAAGAACCATTACTAGTGTATAATAAACTGCTTCCCATCATGCATTGCTTTGCTTTGTTGGGAAGCAGCTTTAAAGCTAGTTAGCAGTTAAAATAGGTATTATTCTCCACTTGTATTGGTATTTGTCTTGTATATTTGTTTCCTACCATGTTAAGCTGCTGTGTGATGATTTTAGTATTCTTTCTTTTGTGATGTTTGGCTAGGCGTCCTGCATGCGGCCGGCGTTTGTGTGGCATTTTGAAGACAATACAGTGTTTTTTCCCCCAAATTTGTGATTGAATTTTGAATCCAAGTGGCATCAACCCACACAGTGCTCGCACCATCCGGAACAAATTGTGTTGTTAGTGTAAATAGCTGGGCTATTTTCATATTTTTTAAAAATTTTTTTACCACAGTGGCTTATAATATGATTGTTGGTGTCACTTTGTTGTGCTGCACATGTGTGTGTGTTTTTATGCTGAAGGTGATGTTTTGTTGTGTTGCAGGTGGTGGAGACCAACTTGGTAGCTTTTGATTGCCACTGGATCCTCATCAACGAGGTGAGTGATATTTTTTTTGATATGCAGTACAGCAGTGGTTCTCAGTTGTTTTTCGTCATGCCCCCCCTACGGGACAGCGGGAGAGCTGTGACGTGTGTTGGCATTGAAAGTGCCGCCCCTGGCACTTCTCCGCGCCCCCCAGGGGAGCCTGCCTCACTATTTTAGAAAGCTATACAATTATCCCCCCTGATTTATTTTCTTGCATGTTTGTCACACTTAAATGTTTCAGATAATCAAACAAATTGAAGTAATAGTCAATGACGGCACAACAGAAGACAAAATGCAGCTTTTAAATGTTTTTTTTTATTTATTATCCAAACCCTCATGGCCCAGTGTGGAAAAAGCGATTGCCCTCCATGTCAAATATAATTTAACTGAGATGAATTGAGATCTATCAGTCTGGAAAAGATCATGAAGCCATTTGTGAAGCTTTAGGACTCCAGCAAACCACAGCGAGAGACATTACAAGCAAACAAATGTAGGTTCTGCAGCAGGACGGTAATCCAAAACCCACCGGCAAGTCCACCTCTGATTGGCTGAAGACTTTGGAGTCTGACCTGAATCCTATTGAGATGCTGGGGCATGACCTTATAAAGGCACAGCATGCTGGAACAGCCTCCATTGTGACCGAAGGACAACAATTCTGTGAAGATGAGTGGGCCAAAATCCCCCCCCACACAGCGCTGTAAGAGACTCATTGCAAGTTCTGGCAAACACTTGATTGCAGTTGTTGCCGCTAAGGGTGACCCAACCACTTATTAGCTTTAGGCTAACATCACTTTTTGCATTTGTTTCCATTTAAAAAGTACATTTTGTGTTCAGGTGTGTTATCATTGACTAATATTGACATTTTTTTTGATGATCTGAAGCATGTAAGTGCAAAAAAGGAATCAGGGAGGGGTCAAACACTTTTTCACACCACTGTAATTATCATAAAAAACTAAAATAATTGAAAAAGAATACAAAGTACTTTTTTTTTGTTTCGGGATAAATACAATCCTATTGAGAAAATGGATGCATGAATCCATATTTGTTTGCATGTCGCATCGTTTTTTGAAACTACCCCTCATTTCAAATTTAATTGACATGAATTCCTCTCGAAAAACTTTGAATATTCCCCCCAAATTCTGCAGCGTTAAAAGTAGAAAGTGACATTTAGAAGAAATGCTCCATCCCGTGGGAGCCTGAGACTATTAAAATTCATTCCTACTGAGATTCTCCCGCTCTTTTTGTTTGTGACCTCTGTGGAATTATTTTTAATTGAGAAAAAGTTTTCCAATCAAAAATCGGGGCGGTGATGTGAATATGAATTGGACTTGGGAGGATGGGTATGAAGCAGACGTTCGCTCAGTCTGGATCTCAGTCATAGAAGCAAACACTGCCTTTTGAAGAATTATTTTAATAAAAGTGCAGTTCTTGAATATTATTGTTATAATTATTATTAACCGTTTCTCCTTTGTGAGAAATGTTGTTGATAAAACGAACAAAATATAGAATGGCCCGGAAGAAAGGAGGATATATTACGTCTTTGAGACACTTTTTTTCCAGCGGGTCTCGGTGCCACGGTGGCATCTCTCCAAGTCGTTGGTGCCTGTGAGTGACAGGAAGAAAAACTCTGGTCTGGATTTTTTTTTTCCGTTTATAGCGATGTCAGTGATGACATCATAGTGAAAATCAAAGGATGCAAGTTGGCAACACATGTACAGATGAAATTATATATATAAAATATATATAATTAGTATTATTAGAATTATTTTTACCCCCCCATTATTTCTGGGGTTTTTTTGCCAAATAAATTTTTCCAAAAAAACGTTCTATATTTTCTTGTAATATTATGACTTTTTCCCCATATTTTGACTTTCCCCAAAATATCATAACTTTTAACGTGTTCCCCAAAATTTATTATTTTTTGTTTCTTATAATATTACGACTTAAAAAAAAAATGTCTTTAATGTTTCAACTCTATGCTATTAAAATAACTATTTTATTTTTTGCTCAGAAAATGACGAGTGTATTCTTGTTAGATAATATCTCTTAATATTTTGTATAATATATATGTAACTGTAGATGTAATCTTTTTTATTTTCAAATGCTATATTTTTGTATATTATATATTTTCTTCAATTTTTGCAGTTTTACTAACTATAGAAGACAATTTCAACTGTGTTCTTATAAAGTTTCTTCTTGTAAAATGAAATTTTGCATTTGTTCTCGTAAAATTGACTTTTTCCACAACCTCGTTTTTCAAAAATTACAACTTTATTTTGTGTTGTTTCTCTTAATATTGCAACTTTTTAAAAATAATCTTTTTTTCTTTAATATTTCAACTTTATGCTGTTAAAATGATGTTATTTTTGTCATAATGTGCTATTTTTGTAAAATTTTGACTTTCTCTTTTTAGATCACACCTTTTTTTTCCATATTTTTACTTTTCTCTTTTCATATTACTGCTGTTTTTTTTTTTTTATGTGCGGCAGGCCAATAAAAATAAAAACACCTGCGGGTTGCAAATGGCCCTCGGGCTACACATTGGACACCTCTGCTGTATGCGGTGGTAAACATACAGTACTGCAGGAGAGTAGAACCTAGTTTTTCGAACGCCCCGTTTTTTTATGATTTGGGTTTTGACGAAAAATGTCCGAAAATGTTGCCCCGTTTTTCGTCTCTGTCTCACCACAGCGACAGTGTTGTAGGAGTTTACACCAAAGTACTACTTTTGAGGCACAGTGACACAGCGCCTCAGACCCTGTCAGTGATTGTTTTTATTATGGTCTTATTTTGTCAATGAAATGTTTAGCACTAATGCTACATGCTAATCACAACAACAATAGTTTTGTGTTTCATAAAAGCTTGATCTGCCTAGCACCCAGCTATGTGACTCCCTGGGCAGGAGGGGGACCACTGACTTTTTGGAACCCATTGGAAAACTTAATAATATAATAATAATAATAATAATAATAAAGACAAATTTTAGTAGCATTTGTTGAAACATTAAAGAAAAAATATGTTTTTTAGTCATAATTCTCTGCCAAAATTAAGTCAGACTAAAGTCGTAAGTGTGAGAAGAAAGTTGGAAAATTACGATAAAAAACAGCTCAAATGGAAAAAAACATCTCTGATTTTACAAGAATAAAGTCATTTTTAAAAATTGCTTTAAAAAAGTCACATTGTTAGGAGAATAAACTGGGAATATTATGAGGAAAAATAATGTAATTTTAGTGGCATACAGTGGAAATTGAAACACTTTTTTTTTTTTTTAGTAAGTTTAAAAATTGTGGAAAAATATGTTGGGGAAAAAAGTTGTAATACAAAAGTCCAAAATATTACGGGTATACAGTCATCATATTATGAAAAGGAAATTCACAAGAAGGAAGTCAAAATATTGTAATATGTAAGAGCACTGTCAGTGGCAGATTACTATCACTGCTCCACTCACAGACTGAGACAATCATTCCTCCCAGAGAGATTAAAAAACACACATGCAGGATTGGACTTTATAATGAATGATGTGTTAAATTATTATGTGTGAATATGCTGTTTTTCATTATGTATTGATGAATAGGATTTATTAGTATGTAAAATTGCACTACAAGTTGGAAGTGAACAGTTACGTATCCTTCTATTCTTGCTTTTCTATTTCCTATGCTTGATGAAATTATGTTATTCTGTGATTCGGTTCATTAGGACATTTTTGGAGAGCTGTCTGGAGATTGTCTGACACTCTTCAGCAGGGATGTCAGGTAGACCGGTCTGATCTTTTCCCAGCTTTTCTGGGTTGATGGTGCACATGCGAGAAGATGGATTGAACTGTTGGCATTGGCCAGTGGTCCAAGGTTCTCTTTTTCCGCTGAAAGAAAAGTATGCCTTAACTCCAAGGGTTTGAAGGAAGACCTGTGAAGAACAGAAGCCAAGTTGCTTGAGGTCCAATGTCAAATATCTAGTCGTCAGTTCAGGTGTTGGCAAACTCTGCTTTCTTAAATCCAAGGTCATCGCAACAGTCTACCAGAATGTTTTAGAGGACTTCAGGATTCCTTCGGATCTGTATGGAGACGCAGAATCCTTCTTCCAGCAAGATCCTGGCCCCTGCCCATACTGCCAGGAACACAACAAAACCTTGTTTGATGCCCATGCCAACACAATGCTTGACTAGCCCGCCAACTGGCCCGACCTAAATCCCATTGAGAATGTATGGGGCATTATCAAGAGGAAAACGAGGGGCACCAGACCCAGAAACGATTTTTGGTGTGATCTTTATGTCTTTGTTTTTATTTTTTCAGGCCAAAACTGAGTGGTAAATGGTGATTTATTCACATTAAACGGCAAATTTATTGTTTGACCGTTGGCCCACACTGCAGCTAGAGGGACCGCAGCGGCAGCAGTTTGGAGCTAGAACGTGGAGCTCGAAGCTGGGACAAATATTGATGAGAACTGGGCAAAGAAAATGGTATTTTGGCAGATGGCGCTCTCAACAAGACCAAAGTTGTTTGTGTTGCTGTGACTGGAGTTGTCACGAAGTGCGTCGCCTCGGGGAGAAGAGAGAAGTTACTGGCGCTGCAGGGATTGCTGCAGTGGTGCCTTGGCATCAAGTGTCCCACCTAATGAGTGTTTTTAGATGTGAGCCGTCTCTCTCTTTTTGATTTGAACTGCTAGCAAAAATTTAGGTTAGGAAATACTAGTTACCGCCAGAGCCGACGAGATCTGTTTGGGGGTGCTAGCTTATGCTATTGCCATTGACACTAGCATTATAGCAATCATGCGTACATTATGACCATTGTAATTGATCTAATTTAGTATGGATTGTGCAAAACTATGAGAGGAACAACATCAAATTTAAAGCACAAAACCATCATCTACCTGAAGTTCGTTTTTCAGAGAAGTTGTGCATCACAAATATGCACATCAGCACGAGTCATCAAAGCTTACCTTTATGCATTCCCACAGGGGAAATATGAGATTAAAGAAAAAGGGTAAAAATACAGTATTGGAGTCCTGCAGCGTGTGATAACAAAGGTGCGTTCAAGGACTGTCAAGCAGGACTGACCAATCGCCGCTCATATTAAACATGAAAACCATGAAAAAACTGGGTGATTAAAAACTGTATTATTTTGAATAAAATAATAACCCCTATTTGCAATATTTATATCCCTTTGCATAAAATTTGATGTAGTTATTGTAGTTGCACATCGAATCCTTTACCCAAAAAGAGATTTGCATCCCTACTTATTGGTAAATACTGTTTTTAGACTTAGACGTTATTCATCCACAAGTGAAATTGGTTACAGTAGCTCAATTATAGAAGAAAAAAGAAACACTCTTTAAAAACAATGCAATATGAATAAAATGATATATAATATTAGATTATATTACATAAATATAATCAAATAAGGGCGGCACGGTGGATGAGTGGTTAGCACATTGGCCACACAGTCAGGAGATCTGGAAGACCTGGGTTCAAATCTCCGTTGGGCATCTCTGTGTGGAGTTTGCATGTTCTCCCCGTGCGTGTGTGGGTTTTCTCCGGGTACTCCGCTTTCCTCCCACATTCCAAAAACATGCATGTTAG
>QODF01000315.1:352142-455793 GCA_024372805.1 Oostethus manadensis
TATATATATATGTAAACATTTTTGTAAGTAATGCTAGAACACTAAAGTAGGCCATTCCGGGGTTGCCATGGTAACTGCAGAGATGCCGTTCTCCATGTAACAAACCAGTGGGCCAACTACCATCGTCATATTGATTTTTTTTAATCCCACAATGATTAACCCTTTAGGTGTGACACTGTAGAAAATCCCCAGCTTCTCACTCGACTGGACTAGAAATGCCCTGACACAAAGTCCCACTTCCGCCTACCAAAATACCGGATGGGAAGAATTTCGACCGTTGAAGTGCTGAAACAACAAGTCCATAAAGGGACATGTGAAGTCTTTATACTCAAAGAGACTGTTTAGGCAGGTGCAGGCTTGAATATTCTCTTCTACTGTGGAGCATGAATACCGGAAGAGTGCGCTTTATTATGGATGAGGGGATGGTGCATGCTTGTCATAACTTTGCTTTATCTACAGCCAGCAGTTAGCGCGTCCCACTGAGGCACAGTTCACACTTTATAATTGATCAGCCTGCCCTTCCTCATCGCCTTGGTTCTGCTCACGGTGCGAGGAAGAGGAGGAGGATGCCCCCCCCCCCCCCCCTTAAAGTTTGTGGACTACTTTTTAATCCGTTATCCCACCATGTCCGTGAAGCAGCACAGTTTGGGTTAGGTTTGCTGCACTCATTTTGGCGTTTCTCAAAAGATGAGCAGGGTGGTTCATATCCTGCTGTTCTGAACTCCTGTTTACGTGCCTTTGTTGTAATGGGCAGGGGAAACTCGGGCTAGACAAATGCAGTATACAAGACAGATGCAACAAAGACAACCTGCTGGTGCTTGGTCTAACCCCATTTAAGAGGGGACAGACAAAGAGAAAATGAAATATCTACTCCATGCCTTATTTTATGGCACTTTTTTGCATATTGCACTTGCACTAAATAGATAAATGTAATATATTTTAATGCAAATGTAAATATACATGTATACAAGTATATGTATATATATGTGTGTGTGTAAATATGTATATATACACACATACCGTACTGTATATGTATATATACATATACAAATTAATCAACGTCAACGCCACCCCTGCTTGTTAGTGTTGTGACGCCCACGAACGAACCGGTTCTTTTGAACGGCTCTTTAACATGTGGCGGCTGAGAACCGTTCTGTTTTTTTTTACCCCAGTTACCTGGGGAGGAGGGCAGCCCAATGTGGCGCTTATTAAATATATATATATATTTTGTTATTATTATTGGTGCTTATTAAATATTAAGTCCTCCGTAGGGTTGGATTTTTTCACAGAGCAACAAAATGCACCCCAGGACAGTCCACCGGTCTGTTGTTTGTGCGTTTTGTTGTTCTGCATTATTAACAGCCTTTTACTGTGGAAATCTTTGCACTACAAGCAGTTTCAGACGGAAATTCATGGTGGCCGGCTTTGCTTTTTAATGTTGATACGTGTTCAAGTCATGGTTTACACACATACACGGAATTTGTACAAAAGGTAATAGTGACGTCACTTTCAAAGCAGGGTGATACGGCGCCACCCTGGGGGAAATTTACATTGAGTCTTGGTCACACTTTAAAATTTAAGCCACAGGTGTCAAATAAGGTTATAAAGTCATATTGGTGGAGTATCTCAATTCTTTTCCTAAAAAAAAAAAAAAAAGTTAAGGCCAGGCTGGCTTTTTGAACGACTCTTTTAAATGAACGGCTCTGCTAATCCGACTCCCCACAAAGAGCCATAAATCCCATCTCTGCTGCTTGTTGCAGTCGTGTAGCAAACTCTATTTTTCAACAGCCAAGTTTGTCGTTTGGCTGGAGCTGACCCAAGAAAGCTGCAAAAGACTGTAAGACATTTTGGTTCAGATAGAAAAACTAAATGACCCAAAGGGAAGACGACCCCACTTTTTCAAGGCTCGGTTTTGGAAAAATGTAAAAATAGCCAAAAGGTACGACACCAGCACAGACAAAAGGGTCAAAACAATTATGATTTATTCTTAGTATCAGTTGTTTAATGATATGTGGTTTTCAAACCGGGGGGGGCGCGCCCCCTACGGGGGGAGGGAGGGGCGCGCCCCCTACGGGGGGGCTATGACAGGGGGCGCTCAGGGCTACTACAAACACGTTTCATTATTACCTTATTTTTCTGGGGAGTGGGGCACAGAATATCATTTTATCTCCAATAGGGGGGCGCGCTGCAAAAAAGTTTGGGAACCACTGTTGTACTGTAGTGGGTCTCTTTGTCACGGCGGTCCAGATGGACTTACAAGCGTCCAACACCCGGGTACAAGAGAGAGAACACTGTAGGAGTGAACGCGTATTTATAGCGAAGGAGCACGGTAATAAAAGCCGTCTTCGTTTTTAGTCGCTCCAACTGGATCAGGGAGAACTCGGCAGGGTGGGCAGTGGGAATGGGAGGTCGGCGAGAGAGGTCAGAGAAGAAATGAAAAGCTTCCCTCTCTCAAGATGGAGGGATTTGATGCCCCTGGGGAGAGGTTAAGAGGCTGCAAGGAGAGAGGGCAGAGGACGAAGTCTAATAAGGGATGAACGATGTTTTCAAATAAAACACTGAAGGAAATATAGGGCTTGGCGGGTGGCGGTGGGGGGCCTACGGGGGGATCGGGTCTTTTAAGCTTTATGGGGTAAACAAGCAAGGGGCTGCCAAGATTCTCGGTCTTTTAGTTTGCAGCCGGCTGACTGTGTTGTGGATTACACTCGGTATTGTGTGTATGCACGGGGTCGTTTTGTCCGATGCCTGACTACAAGATAGGTTGGCAGGGACTAGCCCGAGGCCACCGACAGGAGGAGAAAATCACCCCGGCGTGTTGTCGCAGAGCGTTTGCTCCGATGTGGGATGTTTGTTTTCGCTTTCCATATAGAGTAGAATTCTCAGGCTACGGCCTAACAAGGACAGGAACGGCAGAACGAGTAAATGTCCCAATATTTCTACACGGATCACATTTCAGCAAGCATCTTCTTCCGGGACAATACTTTTGAGAAAAAGACTCCATACAATGTGGCGTGCATATTCAAGGAACAGTTTTTTTACATGAAGTTGTATGACATCCCCATCAACAGTGACATACCCCCAGTTCGTTCCATGAGTCCAGTTCTGGTCGGATTTGGGTGATGAAGAACGTAGATCCGCTTAGTTTCCCAGATCACCTAAGTGAAGCCTTTTGCTTAACAAAACAGTAAGCACTCGGAAGAGTAACACTTTTGCATGACAAACATGCCTCCCGGAAAAAAATCAGACCTCACAAATTGTCTGGCTTTACTTTGTGGCAATGCTGTACTTATGTGATCTCTGCAACTAACCAGATCTACTGGACCGAACTCACGAGAGCAATTGGGGGTTAAGCCACTGTTGATGCATGACACTAATGATGGGGATGCCATACAACTTCACATCAATAAATCCTAACTATCCCCTTAACCAAGCTACACAGCAACATTGTCATTACTATCATTATGGCGATCAAACTTCTTTACTGGCGTATTTATACCTTGCCGCACTACACCTTGTAGCTATTAGCCAACTAGCGACCAGCCGAGTGTTCGAGTCTCTGATGGGCAAACTTCCCCCAAAAAGTGCAGTTTACTTTTAGTGTAAGCACCGCTGTTCATCCCAGCACTGCCTTAAGCCTCTTGGGCATTCAATTCAATCCTCTTTACTCCTCCATGATGGCATCCCTAGTGGAGCAGGTGGACATCAGACACCTTCCACTGCGCCACCTTTCTGTTTGAGGATGCCACACAGGTACTCAATTTAGGTCTGGAGAAGACTCCGTCAGCTTCTTCATTAAGAAACTTGTCATCTTGGAGGCATGTGTCGGCTTTTTATCATGTTGGAAAACCGCCATGGGGGCTGTTTTTGGCTTCTGGATGTCACAGCACGTTTATGTTTCCCTCAGTAAAGCGGCAGCACTCGTGCATCCCCAGACCACGACTCTACCGGCGTGCTTTACTGACAAGACCCAATTCCAATTCCCAATAGACAATCAACCATTCACACTCACATTCCCGCCTCCAGTATCCAATTAACCTTAGTTAGGATATTCCTTTATTTGTCCCACAAAGGGATAGTCCGGGTTTACAGCACCAAAAATACAAGAGTACAAAGTACACAAGAGCAGAGTGAGTACAGTATATGCACTATTTACTATTTACAGCTGTGTAGATGTTGAACAAGCCACAGGTTTACAGCATTTTTATTGCACAGTTTATTGCACAGTTATTGTGTAGGGTTTTGAAGCAGTTTTTGTGATAGAGTCTGAAAGCTGCAGGACTAATGGAGCTCTTTAGTGCAGTGAGGGTGTGTTGGAGGGGGTGGGAGTCCCAGCGTGCATATTGTTGGAATGTGGGAGGAAGGATCTGGAGAGAACCCACGCACGGGGAGAGCATACAAACTCCACACAGATACGAACCCACGATCTCCTGACTGTGAGACCGACGTGCGGCCAAGACTAATTTTCAGTGAATGTATGCAAGCTGTACACTGCCTACTCTATGGTTGTGCTCACTGAGGAGATTGCCCTAAGAAGCATTTGCTGGAATGCAACAGGTGTGCTCACTCTTTGGAGACATCGCAGGAACCGGATGCAAAAAGGCTAATGTTAGTGTAGAAAACCAAAAGTGTGTGTTTTTACTGCATCGGTTTGTGCAACCTTAGCGTTTGAAGTTTCTCGGCACGCCCTTGACTGGCTGCTATGAATCCTAAATCTCCTTTGACCGGAGGATCTCGCTATCATAGCGATTTTTCAGGCATTTTCCGTCTTCTCCATGTTCCCGTTTTTCTACTACGTAGCCAGTGGGTATCTGTTTGGGATTTGTGCCACGTTTCAGCCCTCAAAGCCTGCAAATGGATTGTTCACTTGTGCTGTTTAGAACTTGAGAGGACAAGGTGCTCATACAAGGTTAAACCTGTTAAAGGCTCAATTGTGTTCCTCCTTAGGTGAGGTATGAATATCAATTGGTTTACTACTCATCTGTTTGTAGATGTGACACGGATCCAGTTCTCTTCTTTTTCGGCCCTCTCAGGAGATCTCCGACTACGACCTACAGGACTTGGTGATGAAGTCGGTGGGCCGGCTGACGGTGGTGCGTCAAACCTTCCCCATGCCGCAAAACACCACCCAGCGCTGCGTCAAGCACAACCATCGGATTAACACATCTCTCTGCGACCCCAAGAGCCCCAAGGCCCAGCATCTGGAGGTGAGTCCTGGTCTTTTTGAGTGTTGCATCACATCATCAAATCATCGACCTCATCGTTCCAAACCAAAGACAAGCCAGAAGAGTCCAGTGATGGGCAGGAAAACTTTACTTTTTGGTATTTTTTTGGTAACAAATGTCCCTTTTCTGTGCATTCTAGCTGCCTTGCAGTTTTACATGTTTTAATTTTTATTTTTACTAACTATGCACATAAGGCACTCCATTTACAAGCTGTGATTTTCTGGCACAGTGACACGGTTAGATCGACCGTGTATATAGGCTGGTTTGTCTATATGTGCCCTGCAATTGACTGGCGACCAGTCCAGGGTGTACCCCGCCTCCCGCCCATAGTCAGCTGGGATAGGCTCNCCTTAGGATCTCGTCTCTGCTATTTGCAGACGATGTGGTCCTTATGGCCTCATCAGGCTGTGACCTTCAGCGTTTACTGGAGCGGTTTGCAGCTGAGTGTGAAGCTTCTGGGATGAGACTCAGCACCTCCAAATCCGAGGCCATGGTTCTCAGTCGGAAACGGGTGGACTGTACCCTCCGGGTTGGGAGTGAGGTCTTGCCTCAGGTGGAGGAGTTCAAGTATCTCGGGTTCTTGTTCACGAGTGAGGGAAGGTTGGAGCGTGAGATCGACAGACGGATCGGTGCAGCATCTGCAGTAATGCGGTCGCTGTACCGGACCGTCGTGGTGAAGAGAGAGCTGAGCCGGAAGGCAAAGCTCTCTGTTTACCGATGGATCTACGTTCCCACCCTCACCTATGGTCATGAGTTATGGGTCATGACCGAAAGAACGAGATCGCGGATACAAGCGGCGGAAACGAGTTTCCTCCGTAGGGTGGCTGGACTCACCCTAAGAGATAGGGTGAGGAGCTCGGCCATCCGGGAGGATCTCAGAGTAGAGTCGCTGCTCCTTCACATCGAGAGGAGCCAGTTGAGGTGGCTCGGGCATCTCGTTCGGAAGCCTCCCTGGTGAGGTGTTTTGGGCATGCCCAGCCAGGAGAAGGCCCCAGGGAAGACCTAGGACAGGCTGGAGGGACTATGTCTCACAGCTGGCCTGGGAACGCCTTGGTGTCCTCCCGGTGGAGCTGGAAGAGGTCGCTGAAGACCGGGAAGTCTGGACTTCCCTATTGAGACTGCTGCCCCCGCGACCCGGACCCGGATAAGTGGAAGAAAATGGAATGGAATGGTATCAAACAAGTTTTTAACACTGCAGGATTTGTTAGCACTAACAATTCTTTGTTGGTTGGGATGCAGTCTCTTGGAGACTCTTGCAGTCTCTTGGTCCTCCTTACCATATACAGTATACAAGGCCGTTCCATCAATGGTAACAGTGGGCTACCCAGTGCAGCAGAAACACTCCATATCTGACAGAATGACTTACCAAGTGCCAAAATTACGCAACCAAGTCATGCCGGTCCTGACTGTCTCGCCCCCCATCTGCTCCGACATTTCACCCTCTCGTCTTCTCCACTCGGCTTCTAAAACTTGTAGCTCATCTTTTGTATATTCAGGCTCAAAAAGGTAGGGTTCTGTATCCTCATTTGTCCCAATGTAGTCGTTGTCGGTGTCTCGCTGATGAAGTCTGCCATAGCGTCTATGCTGTTGTTGTTGACAGAAGTTGCGTTAATTGCTATGTGCCCAGGAAAGAGGTTCTGGTAATGCTTTAAATTACCAGAATATTAGGCGGGGGTTTTTAGAGGGCTTTTTAGGGGAAATAAGTGAATCCTTATTACATGCAAAAAATGAGCAAGAAGTGGCTACCTGGAATGCACAAAAAAGGGAAGGCTCTTCTTCTCTCACAAATGGATTGTGCATGATGGGACTGATTCCAAAAAAAAGTTATTTAAATGTGTTGTTGGCATGGTATATTTTAATGTTCTATAACTGTGTAACTACTGAGTGATTAACTGAAAAAAAATTAACTGAAAGCATCACTTTTAGCATAAAATAAACAATCTTGGTGTTTGATTTGGCAACTGGTATAGTTGGTATCCCGGGGGCCTCCCTGGTGAGGTGTTTCGGGCATGCCCGGTCGGGAGAAGGCCCCCGGGAAGACCTAGGACACGCTGGAGGGACTATGTCTCACGGCTGGCCTGGGAACGCCTTGGTGTCCTCCCGATGGAGCTGGAAGAGGTCGCCGGGGACCGGGAAGTCTGGACTTCCCTACTGAAGCTGCTGCCCCCGCGACCCGGACCCGGATAAGCGGTGGAAAATGGATGGATGGAACTGGTATAGGTATAAATATTGGTAATGGTATCAATGATGCCGAGCTTTGTTTTTCTTGATGTTAAAGAAAACTGGATTTTTCTTCACTACCAGAGTATTGACGTGATATTGCAGTTAATAAATCACTTCATTGCTTCTCTTCTTCCCTCCGAGCTAATAATTGTACAAAAACAATTGGAATTAATTGAATATTACAGTAAACGCAGCTTCCGAGTTCCCAGCAAAGCAATGCATGATGGGAAGGAGTCAAGATAGTGGTTGCTTGTTATTCTGTCTGACTCACAGTGTCATAAAAGGAAAAGCTAAAGTCGTCACACAGCGACTTAACATGCAACAGGTACCGATGCGTGTGTATTATAAACAGCTTCCCACCATGCGTTGCTTTCCAGGTGCTTTATGAAACCACCTTTTGAGATAGTTAGCAGTTCAAATAGATATTTTTTATTATCCACTAGTATTGCTACTTGTCCTGTATATTTGTTACCTACCTGTTGCGTGTTAAGTTGCTGTGTGAAGATTACAGCGTTCTGTCATTTATGACACCATGAGTCGGACTGTAATGTTGACCAATGACCTTCTGCGAATGCCGGTGACTGACAAGCTCCATTGCAAGTTCTTTTGTAGCTCACGACTGGTTCCTGTCATGGACACGTGCGGCATACTGTGTAGCACGGTGTGTCTTAAATATGTACAAATCTTTTTCTGTCTGTAAATTAAGTGGGTGGGCTTATAAAGGTTTTAGCGGGAAGCTTCATTGACGACACCAATAATGTGCGTATTAGTTGTATTGGCCAAACATAAAAAGAGTGCTCTTTTTTTCCATGACTGTCCCTTTAACATATTTATCAGCTTTCAGTAATGATACGATCCCCAGGGGCTCCTGTGCGGCAACATAAATCAACAAGCAATAGAGGTTCATTTTAATATGTTTTGTGTCGGGCACATAAATAAGGGAGACACGCTCCCCTTTTTGTGTCATCCGTTTGATGGCAGCTTGATGACTTGCGTGCACAAATTGAAGAAAAACTGTAATGGCGTGCATATTGCAGCCTTAGGGAGCACATTTAAGACGGGGGAAAAGCACAAAATGGATAAACGTGAATGGAAAAATATTTTTTTGTCTGTAACTGTAGCACCGTGATATGAATTGTGTGGCGGAAGATAAATGTACAGAAGGATGACAACTTTAATCCAAAATAGCTTCACAGGCACAAAAACCATCAAATCAGCCAACCTGCTATCATACATAGACAGCTTATTGCATTGCCGGCTAGGGTCCTGTGTCATCGCAAGGAAAGAAATTCCAAGAAGCCAAGAACGCCAAGAAGAAGCAAACACGTCTCATTTGCAAACAAAATTTTTTTTGTTTTTTAAAGTTAAAAAAAGACGCATTTCATTAAAGTTTCTTTAGAATTAAGAATTATACAACTTTAAACTCATTTTCAGCCTCACTGTGAAAAAATAAAGGTTTTGGGAGAAACCAGTGGTGGGCTGTACATTTGGTACTTGGAGCAGGGGGGCCAGTATTGTTAAAAAATGATGATAATAATAACTATATATATTGTTGTACATTGGCCATTATTCCGCGATTTTATTTTGTCCAATCAGATTTTAGCTTTGATATGATAGGGCAACACATACTGTAGCTAAAATCAGATTGGACACACAAAAAAAGAACATACACTACTGGAAGCACCATAGCCACTATATAAGGGTTGCAGACCACTGGGTTAGGCCAGCAGAGAAGGCTTTGCTGGCCCAGACTGCATACCACCGCTACAAACATTGCAATTGCTGTACAAAATGTGTCGTCCTGTGACATTACGTTATGCGTCACGGGCATAACATAAGGACTTGACTGGGCAGCGTGTTACCTGACTAACAAAAATGCTGTGTGCTGGTTTGGATACGTTAGTTGTTTTTATGACGTGCTATACGCACCAGCTTAGATCTCATGAAAAGCCTCAAAAATAGACTTTTCAAGAGCGCTATTGTCACATGCACGGAAGGCGAGAGCAGTGAGGCGGGAAGTCCAATGCGTTTTCTCTTATATTTCAGTCATTTGTATGTTTTTGCAAATGACCCACATTTCAAGTAGTCTCAGTCCACTTCTTTGGTGCACACCTGGGTTCGGAAGATGGTGTTCGCTGAAGCAGGTCACTTCTTACATGGAATACAGAGTCTCACCAGGGTCCCCGCTGTGATTTCGATTTGATTTTTTTTTTTTTTTGCTTTAATTTCCACAGAAAAGGCAGAGAGAGAGACGGGCTGACGACCGACAGGAGTGACAGTAAAGCTAGAGATCAGCATCGGGTCCAAATGCATTGGCTTTGGCTCCTGTAGGCCTCCTTCCGATGTAGTTCATTTTGGTTTTATGAACTCCACAAGATGATAATAGCCGCATTGAGGTATCATGAGAGGAAAGCCTCCGGCAGCTTTCGCTACCTCTGCATGCGCTCTAAAACCCCGGTCACGCTACTCAGCTGTTGGTGTGTCACACTCGCCGTGGTGTTGTTTATACCTTATCGCTGTTACAACATTGGTACAAAATCATGCCCATCCGTGTTGCGTTGACATTGCTTTTAATTGCTTGCACGCGATATTGAAAAGTTTTATTGAAAAGCACAATTTGCATAACTCCTAGGTTGTTTGCAAAATGACTCCAGCCATCTCCCGTGCCGCATATCTTCACTGGGGTTGCAGGTTTGCTGGAGCCTATCCCAGCTGAGTTGGGGCGGGAGGTGGGGTACACCCTGGACTGGTCGCCAGTCAATGGCAGGGCACGTATAGACGAGTAAAGACAAAAATATATTGACAAACCCACAACATTCTTCATAATTACTTTCAGGTACACAGAGAATGTACTACTAAATACTATAAACCAGGGGTGTCCAAAGTGCGGCCCTGGGGACATTTTTGGCTTGCAGCTTCTTTTTTATTGGCCTGTGGCGTTCTGTAATACGAAACTATAACCAAAAAATGCACAAATGGGGAAACTAATAAAGGCAACATGCAAGAGAAGAGAATAATCTGCAGTGTTGTCTCACAACAAACATCCATCCATCCATCCATTTTCCACCGCTTATCCGGGTCCAGGTCGCGGGGGCAGCAGCTTCAGTAGGGAAGTCCAGACTTCCCGGTCCCCAGCGACCTCTTCCAGCTCCATCGGGAGGACACCAAGGCGTTCCCAGGCCAGCTGTGAGACATAGGACCTCCAGCGTGTCCTAGGTCTTCCCGGGGGCCTTCTCCCGACCGGGCATGCCCGAAACACCTCACCAGGGAGGTGTACTGCTGTGTGGACCTTTGACGGACCGTGCATTTTGTTGAAAATCAGCTACTCAACGCAGGCTAAACATCCTAAGTAGATAGTAAAGTGTTGCTCGAGACGACCGCGGTCGGAGTTTGTGCGATGCCGACGTTTGGGATGCCCGGTGGTCTTGCGGCTGGTCTGCTGGTTCCGTAGGTGCGTAATTACCACGAGACGCCGCGCATCGCCCGCGTCGGCTCGCCTGCCAGCTGTGGGGGGTGTCGTCCATCTTTTCATTATCTTCTTGTTGCTTTCGCAGGGAAGAGTCTGAGTAAATCAGTGCCATCCATCACAGGTTGGCGTGCATGCCCACCTTTGGACTTCCGAGTCCCCTGATTGACTGATTCCCTGTGTTTTGCTTTTAGATCACCAACCGCTACATCTACGACTCGGTGCTGCTGCTGGCCAACACCTTCCACAGGAAGCTGGAGGACAGGAAGTGGCACAGCATGGCCAGCCTCAGCTGCATCAGGAAGAACTCCAAACCGTGGCAAGGGGGGAAGAGCATGCTGGATACCGTCAAAAAGGTAACGGCATTCAAATACCAGCACCCCTTTAGTGCACAAACAGCATTTGACATAAAGTCCATTAGAGGGTTTTGAAGATTTACTTTTGGCCTCAAACTCAACCACAGAAGCCAAACAAAAAGAAAACGTTATCGGGTCATGTGCTGCAAGAAAACCCATCCATCCAAAATGTAGACTGTCTTTAGAAGCAGGAGCTTTTCCTTGCCTCCATCGCCCGAGTGATCGTTTACATAGGGTTCTGTTTATTACCCCCCAGCCAAAGTGCTTGCTCATTTGGGGTTGGGGCTTTTTTTTTTTTTCGCTCGAGGCAGATTGCCGCCCCTCGCTGAGTTTGAGATGTGTTGGATAATTCTTTCTAACAGGGAGTTGTTCCTTGCCTCTGTTGCCAAACTGCGTGTTTACGATATGTGGGGTTCAGTTAGTTATCGGCTGAAGTAGTCCTCAATCCCCCACGGAGTCTTGGTTCCGTTTGGGGTTTCTTACTTTTTCATTGCCTCCGTCACCAAAAGTGCTTGCTTATGTAAGGTTCCGTTATTTTGTAGTCAAGGTGGATACAGTCTTGGTTCTGTTGGATGTTTCATCTTCAGTTGGATTATTTTGTTGGCCATGTTGCCAAAGATCTTGTTCACGTGGGGATTTTGGTCTCGGATCTGTTCAAGGTTTCGTACTGGGAGGGAGTTTTTCCTTGCCTCTGTTGCCAAAGTGCTTCCTCTTTAGGTTTGAGTTACTTTTCAAATCGTTCGTTTTTCCTTGCCTTTACGGCCCGGGTTTTTGTTCTTTTGGGATTCAGTTGGTTGTCTGTCAAGACAGGTGGCTGCCCCAGTTTGCAGTTATGGTTTCCTTCTTACTGGGAGTTTTTCCTTGCCTCTGTCGTCAAACTGCATGTTTCCGACATGTGAGGCTCAGTTAGTTATTGGCTATTGAGGTTATTTAGTTATTGAGGTTTCTTACTTACGGGAGATTTTTCCTTGCCTCCGTCACCAAAAGCGCTTGCTTATGTAGGGTTCAGTTAGTTTGTTGGCTACGTTGCCAAAGATCTTGTTCAGATGGGGATTTTGGTCCAAGACACGGAGTGTCGGTTCTGTTGAAGGTTTCTTACTTAGTTGGTTGCCATATTGCTTTCTCATTTTGGTTTGAGGTGGTTTTCAATGGTTCGTTTTTCCTTGCCTTTAGCGCCTGAGTGTTTGTTCTTCTGGGGTTCAGTTGTTTGTCGCCCAGTTTGCAGTTATGGGTTCTTACTTACTGGGAGTTTTTCCTTGCCTCTGTCGTCACACTGAGCGCTGCGATATGTGAGCTTCAGTTGGTTATCGGCCGAAGCAGGCGGCCATCCCAAAGGTCGTTTTTCCTCGCCTCCGTCACCAAATGCGCTTGCTCATGTAAGGTTCGGTTAGTTTTTAGTCAAGGTAGACGCAGTCTTGGTTCTGCTCAAGGTTTCCTTTTCAGTTGGATAGTTTTCTTGTTCAGGTGGGGTTTAAACAGCCGCCCCCACACGGAGTCTAGCTTATGTTGAAGGTTTTTTCCTTGCCTCTGTCCCCGTAATGCTTCCTCATTTTGGTTTTAGTCGGTTTTCATTTTTTTCTCTGTCTTTGTCGCCCGTGTGCTTGTTAATTTGGAGTTTAGTTTGTAGTTACGGTTTCTTCCTTACTGGGAGTTTTTCCTTGCCTCTGTTGCTAACTCAAACTGGCTCTAAGCCTTTTTGAAGCCTTTGAGGCCGTGAACCAAGTCCTCTCTATTTTTGCTTGTCTCTTGCGTACCCCTTTAGGTGCTTTTTAAATTCATTTGGCACACTTCACATTTGGGGTGTGAAACATATTGCTCGTTAAATCACAAACTTTTGGAAGGGGTTTTTTTTTGGGTTCTTGGCTGAGGCACTCCGGTTCTAGTTCCCTTTGCTCCAATCATTTTTACAATATCGTGTCGTCGTACAAGTCCTCCTGGGATCAACATGACACGAGTGAGATCCTAAGAAGTTCGGCAACGGATGTGTGTGTGTGTTTTAGTCTCTTCCCAACACGGAGAACTCCCGTTGTTCCTAATTCCAACAGTACATCTTCCGATAAAAGTTTCAAACGTTGTCGAACAGCAAACTTCAAAAAAGGAACATAAGATTCAATTAACAACTTTCCAGCGGTTCCTGAAAAGTTCACTTGAAAAAAAACCCGCCGCTATTATTTTTCCTGAATCTGTTTTTGCATTTCACCTTGAGTGTCGAGTCCTTTCGTCGCGCTTAAATCCGGTCGACGCGGGGAAAAAAACCCAAGATTTTTTGCATTTTTAAGCCCTTTGTTTTCATAGCTGTCTCGGGTAATGCCTGTTACGGCACAATATTAAAATCATCAAGTTCCGAGAATAAAGTCGTACATGTACGACAACAACCGAGAAAAAAACCCCGTAATGTTACGCCGGTAAAGTCGGAACTTCACAAGAATAAAAATCGTAACTTGACTTTACAGGCATTGCCGGAGACAGCTATGAAACAGGGGGACTTATGTGGAGGTGGCAATAAAGGGTACCGGTGAGATGATGCTAACCCATGCTAATCCGTTTGCGCCCGACTGCTCTGTTTTGCTGTCCCATTATAAATAAAAGCTTCCTGAAGCGAGAGAAATGTTTCTTCTGGATGAGCTATGCTCTGTTTTCCCTTGGACACGTATGACACTCTGACACGTAATATTAGACCAAATCATTGGTTCCCAAAATTTTTTGCCCCTTTTGGAGATAAAATCCTTTTCAGCGACCCCCCCGCCCCCAACCGAAAAAGATAGTATAAATGAAAAGTGTTCAGGGTAGCCCCGCGCCCCCCTCCGTCATAACGCCAGGCTCCCCCTAGGGGGCGCGCCCCCCGGTTTTTAAAACCACTGGACTAAATCAACTAAATAAGTGACTTCCCTCTCCCTGGCCACTTCGTCCAGCTCCTCACGCCGTTCCCGGGCCAGCCGAGATACATAGACTCTCCAACGTGTCCTGGGTCTTTCCCGAGGCCTCCTACCGGTTGGACGTGCCCTGAACACCTCCCCAGGGAGGCGTCCGGGGGACATCCTAACCAGATGCCCCGAGCCACCTCATCTAGCTCCTCTCAATGCGGAGGAGCAGCGGTTCTACTCCGAGTCTCTCCCGGATGACAGCGTTTGTCCCCCTATCTCTAAGGGAGAGCCCAGCCACCCTGCGGGGAAAACTCATTTGGGCCGCACCCATGACAAACAGGTCCTAGGGAAGGGACCAGACAAAGAGTGGCTCAAAAGACCCTGATGATGGGTAAAAAAAAATGGACTTTGTTTTCCCTCGCCCGGATGCGGGTCACCAGGGTCCCCCTTTGGAGCCAGGCCTGGAGGTGGGGCATGATGGCGAGCATCTGGTGGCCGGGCCGGGCCCGGTCGGGCACAGCCCGAAAAAGTAATGTGGGTCGTCCCTCCCGTGAGCTCACCACTCGTAGGAGGGTCCGAATTGTTCGGGTGCAAAGTGAGCTGGGTGGCGGCTGGAGGCGGAGGCCTTGGCGGCCCGATCCTCGGCTACAGAAGCTGGTTGTCGGTATTATTAATATCATTTATGATTTATTAAAAGTAGTTCAATAATTTCAATTACTCTAAAATTATCACTAGAAAACGTCAAATTAATTTTCATCCGTTCAAAAATAGCACGGATTACCCTGAACAACAAAAATAGCTCCTGCAAAAGTGAAGACCTGGCGCCACATTTTTTGCCTTTTTTTTGTAAAACTTGTTCTTGTCGAGTGTGGAGGCATCGCAGCTTATGATGCACTATCGCGACTCCCGCAGTGTCGACAAACAGAATCCACAACACCCAAAATGAACCCACCTGTGGCACATCCTCCCCTGGGACCCAAGCAGCTACTTGGATGCAAAATCGCCATGTGTATGTTTTTTCCCTTCTCACTATTGGCCCTATAGAGCAAAAACCTCCATCATAGTTTGTCTTTCCCAAGCACGGCACGCACACAACCGGCCGCTGCGGCCTTGTTTTCCCGCATATCGCGTCCTCTGAGACTCCGAACCGGCGGATGCTGGATGCTCGTGAGCTGATGGAAGATGAGGTGTTGACTTCCTGAAAGTTTTTATTGGAACGGCAGAGCGAATCTGTCTTCCACTTTCTTTGCCGTTTGTCTCTGACACGAGCCGACACTTTGAACGGCTGTAATGGTCTACCCGTCTTCTCGCGTTATGGGCCCCGTACTCACCATTAAGATGCAATTTATGAGTCAGGGCGGTGAAATACTGCATGCTCGGCGTGACGGTACAAGAGGGTGGGCCAACTGCAAAAAGCTCTTAGATTACATCACTTCCAAGTTATTAAATTTGTTTCGTTTCCGCTAACGTAAACGTACTCCTAATAAGGCGCGTGCCATGTGGTTTCCTGCAATCAGGTATGATACGATATCATATCGCACAATGCGATACCATGGGGTTCAGCACTAGACCGTGCAATAAGATATGATACAAATATTTGGGTTTGAAGTTTACTTCATGCCTAAGATCATATTTGTCCTTTTGTTGAGAAAAATTGTATGACATTCTTTGGTAGCTGCTTGTTAGTTGTTATCATTTGAATAATTGTGATTTTTGAAACAGTGGATTTGTGTGTTGTCTGCACGCCGCGTTATGGATTCTCCTAGTTGATCTTTTTTGCAGTACATCAAGCGAGGGAAGGGTACTTTTGTAGTATTTCCTCATATCTCCACACAATAAGTTAGATATGGTAACACCGGAGAACTACAGAGAGTTTGGAGTGATTTTTGATCCAGGACAATTTTTATTTTATTCAATACTGAAGTTTTTCTTGCTACTTTATGTTTTATGTTTTTGATGACGCCCAAAAACTTATTTTCATTCACCCCTTCAATTTCCTCCCCGTCAATTTGCATTTTCTCACAAGTATCTCCTCTGCTGTTACCAAGTAGCATCATTTTCCTTTTACTTACATTCAAGGATAATCTGTTTTCCTCAAACCATTTTCATTGGAGTAATCATTTCATCTGAAACTTTCCTTATTAGCTCTTGTGTGTTTTCTCCAGAGGGAAAAGCAGCGGTATCATCTGCAAATAGTACTAGCTTTAGGTGTTTTGTCACTTTGCAGATGTCCTTAATGTACAGGTTAAATCATTTTGGTCCCGGTGTTGACCCTTGTGGTACGCCACATAGTACCTCTGAATTTGTAGATGCATATTCTCGTAGCTTCACGTATTGTTTCCTGTTTGCCAGGTAGCTTTTAACCCGGTTCAGGACTAACCCTCTGATTCCATACCTTTCCAATTTTGTAGTTAGGATGTCGTGATTGATTGTATGAAAAGTTTTCGTTAAGTCCATGACTACTGAGACTGCACACTTTCTATGATCCTTAGCATCCGTAATTTCCTTTGTGATATAAGTCAGTGCCATAGAAGTGGAAATATCAGCTCTGTATCCGTGGGAACATGGAGTTAGGGTTCCTGTCTCTAGTCTCCTTTTCCTCCACTGACCAGGTTTTGTAGTTTTAGTTGTAAATCGTAAACACTGGAAGATGGTCACTGATGTCATTGATTAGAAGGCCACTAGTTGAGCCATTATCAAAGTCATTAGTGAATATGTTATCAATTAATGTTATATATATATATATATATATTCATATATTTAATAACAAAAACAAAAAAAGGAAGAATCAGCAGTAATTTTACAAGAAAAAGTTTAATTTTACAAAAGTAAAGTAAATAATAGGAGGAAAAATCAAGTCATTTTCGTAGCATAAATCAGAAATATAAAACAAAAAGGATGTGTTTTGTTTGATTTTTATGTAATATTGAACACAAAACAAAGAAATAGGTTGTATTTCTTTGAAAAGTCATATTACTACTCGAATAAATTCATAATGTTACCAGAAAAAGTTAAAATATTTGTATTTAAAAAAACAAACATGAAATTGGCAAAAACAAAAATGTTTTTTTTTAGATGCAATATGAGAAACAAAACAAAGAAGTTGTAATTTTGGAAAAATTAAGTTGTAATGCAAAAAAAGTTAATATTAAGAGATAATATTAGAAAAATTACGACGCCGTATTAGGGCAACATAAAAAAAAAAAGTCAACCGCTAAAAACAAAAAGTTATGATTTTGGCGTATTATGGCCACATTAAAAATTGGGAAATTAAATTGGCCACATTAAAAAAAAGTAAAGATTTCGAAATTAAAACTCGTAATATTACGACTTTTAAAGTTGTTAATTTACAACATTAAAAGTCGTAATATTACATACCATAGTGTCACACGTGTCCGAGGGAAGCTATAGCATAGTTCCTAAGTGGGGAGGGAAACTCCCCTCTGACTTCAGACCAGCTGTTGTTTAAAACGGGACAGCAAAACGGAGCAGTTTGGTACAACCAGGTTAACATAGGCTGGCGTCGTCTCACCCCTACTCTCTAGTACCCCTCCCCCTCTACACATGGCTCCCGGTTTCACAGCGGTCCCAGGCAATGCCTAAAAAATGACGTTACGACTTTTATTCCCGTACAGTTAACTTTCTACTCTCCTAGCATGACGAACTTTTCTTGTAAATATAAAATATTATTGTCGTACATTTACGACTTTATTATCGAAATCTTGATGATTTTAATGCTTTATTAAACAGGCATTGACCGAGACAGCTATAAACACAGGGGGCTTGTGTGACTCTTGACCTGGGTCAGCGGTTAAATTAGGACTTTTTTTCGCTAGGTTCTGTTTGGGTGTGACCAGGATGGACAGGATCAGGAATGAGCACATCAGAGGGACAGCACATGTTAGAGGTTTTGGAGATAAAGTCAGAGAGGCCAGACTGAGATGGTTGGGACATGTCCAGAGGAGAGATAGTGAATATATTGGTAGAAGGATGCTGAGTTTTGAGGCCTAGAGGAAGAGCCAAGAGGAGGTTTATGGATGTAGTGAAAGAGGACATGAAGGTAGTTGGCGCGAGAGAAGACAGGGTCAGATGGAGGCAATTGATTGGCTGTGGCGACCCCTGAAGGGATAAGCCCAAAAGAAAAGAAGATTTCTCATCAAATTACGACTTTATATCACACAAATATTACAAATAAAAAGTAGCAACTGAATGAGAATAAAGTTGCAATTTTCTATAAACACATACTATTATGTGGGAAAAAATAAGATGATTTTATGAGCATATGACTTACATGACAAAGCTAAAGTGCAGTTTTTTGAAATACATAAAACTTCGTAGCATTTCTGCTTAAGTGGGCTTACAAAATATCCAAGTGGCATCTGTCAATTTTTCTCAATGTGGCCCTTGCTGGAAAAAGTGTAATACGATGTCATGCAAAATGCCACCATACCATAAGATATGGTTATGATAGCATACAATACAATACTATACAATGCAGTGCATACTTAGAGACCACAGAAGGGACTTTTGTCTTCACAGCTATGGTGTTAATGGACTGTTAGTATTATTATGTTGAAAGCAATGTGAAATGCTAAGCGGTGTGTTGATGAATGGGTCAAATGTGCAAATCCAAAAGCCAGCAAGCATCCGTTGTTTGGTCGTTTGCAGTTTGGCGTGAGCGGACTCACCAGCTTCCTGGAGTTCACCGACAACGGCACCAATCCCAACATCTTCTTCGAAATCCTGGGGACAAACTACGGCGAGGACAGAGGTCGGGGAGTCAGCAGGGTAAGTCCACACGGCTGATTTACTTTTCCCCGTTTGGTTTTTTTTTGAGTCCCATTTGCTTGGTCATGTTGTCCTTGATCCGAGGTCGTTTGAGCTGCAAGCCGCAGTAAAGTGCACCAACGGGTCAAACGGTCTATTTTTGCCCGCAACTAGTTTTTACCTTAAAATGCATAAACAAGAAGCTATGATAACGTACGCATTAACGCTGGTATTTTTTTTAAACTTGCACACGTCCCATTTGGTGACTGCATGGACTCAAATATTGAGCAGAGATGGACAAAGAAAAGGGTATTTGGTATTGTTACCTTTAGCTTGAAAGCCCCGGCAGATGGCTCGCACAACAAAAACAATAAAGCGTGCATTCCCACGTACTGCCGTGTCAGCGTTTGGACGCAAATGTGAGGTGAAAGAGAAAGAAGGAAAAATACAGTATAGGGAAATACTACTCGGGCATGGGAGAACATTAGAAGGTGCGTTAAAGGACCGTCGCACAAAGTAGGGCAAACCGCCGCTCGCATTAAACATTACCAAAAATGGGGAATTTCTAACTTCATAACTTTGGAATAAAATAATGTCCCACATTTCCAGAAATGATATCCCTTTACATAAAATTTAAAAGTCATTGTTAGTATTTGCGTATCGCATCCTTTCCCTCAGGGATTTACAGCCCCAACTTATTATAGATAAAAACTTAAAATTTCCATCTGCGATTAAATGCAAGAAATTAGAGTTAACTATGGACGAGATGCGATTAACTGTGATTATTTATTTTAATCAATCGACCCCCCCAGTGCAGGTGTAACTAATATTGGGGCCGGCTGTTGACGCACAGATAGCGTCCCCCGCGCATAGATAGTGTCTGCAGTATGTGCAGATAAGTAAAGATGGCGTGTGGTGATTATGGCCAAGCAGCGAGGAAAAGCTCGCAATCACATGCTGAATTAATTTTCACATTATTACATTAGTGCCACAAATCCTCCTAATTAAAATGCTTAATTACCTCTGCGGAAATTGAGGCACTTGTTAGAAGAGTATGACTTCCGCTCATTTTTCCTTCATAATATTAAGTGTGTGTGCGTGTAAATTACACAGGAGCGGTCGGGCTACGGAGAAGCTCACGTCGCTTTGAGAGGCCGTGCTCGTTTCAAAGGCGTCTTCATAGATTTACATATTAGGAATGTCCCGATGTCCCGATCTGATCTTCCGAATCGGGATCTGCTGCCGATCCGCTGCATTTTGAAGATCAGATAAAATTGGGCCGATCCGGTTGTCGTGACTTTGGCCCTGACTCCAACATGAAAGCTGGTTGTCGCTCGACTCCTAACGCTCGGATGAGGGAAAAAAACGCAGCACCACCTTCAGACACCGTGGTGAAGTTAGTTTCACGTTAGAGTTGGATATTCAGGTTAGCGGTAGATATCCCTCACTGTGCCCGGACTCCTCTGTCATGGTGTCGGGAGCTCGCACGCTGGTTGTTACTAGGGACCGTCAGAAAATGATTATTGCGTTTGTTAAAAAAAAGTCATTTAGTCTAAATCACACCACAAGTTGACCTATAACCATGTCAATTGATTTGTCCTACCCTAAAAGTATACTGAAGACGGCTGAATAGTTGGATGTCAGGATGGCTGTAATTCATTCATTTATTCATTTATTTCCTATACCGCTTATCCTCATTAGGGTCGCGGGTGTGCTGGAGCCTATCCCAGCTGACTTTGGGCGGGAGGCGGGGTACACCCTGGACTGGTCGCCAGTCAATCGCAGGGCAGGCTGTAATTCAGTTGGCCATTGATTTGCATGGCAAAACACAGCGCTCACTCCTTCACAGTCCCGCAGCACTTCCTAGTTTTCTTATTCACTGGCCTCCATAGCCCGCACACTAAACAGCAGCCTGGAACAACACAATATACCCCTCGCTACAGTATTTTGCACACCCATTTGTTCCTATTTATTGGATGGGCTTTTATTTTTGTTAAGGGACTGACCAGATAAAGTCATAATATAAGAAGAAAAAAGTTGAAATATTTGTAAAATTGTTATTTAAGAGGGAAAAAAATCCTATTCAGACAAGGAAAAGGTGTCATACTTTTACTAGAATAAAGTCGTTGAGGGGGAAAAAATATTTTTAAAGTTGTTTTTTAAGATGTAATATTATGAGAAACAAAACAAAGAATAAAGTTTTTTTTTTTTTTTTTTTTTCGATAATTAGGTTATACTACAAAAAATGTTATAATAATACGAGAATAACAACACAGTTATTAAGATAAAAAAAACAGTCACTGATGGAGAACTAAAGTTGCAATTTTACAAGAATAAACTCATAAAATTATGTGAAAGGCTGTTTTTATTGCTCACATTGTCTTTAAATCACTTTAAACTGGACAGTTTAATACCTAACGGGTGCAGGTGTATAGGAGTTGTTGACTGGGACTCCCAATCTCACCGTCGTATACAAACATGTCATGTGATCAAGATTGTACCATTCTGACTCCTCGGGGGGGGGTGACAAACACCAGGGAATTGAAGAAATATTTCGTGGTAACACAGGAAGGTGGCGTCAAGTCAACAACCACATGTTTTTTTTACATTAAGAATTAACATTACTATTTGGTTCATGCATGTAAAACAATAAATACGCGTTTTTGAGAGCCAACCGCTGCTGACATCACAGACGGGCTACGTAGCTACGTAGCTGACTTCCAGTTCCGGTAGCCATTTTGTTAGCACGCTAGCTCCTTTGTCTGCAGCTAAGGACGTTTTGGGATAAAAATCACGATCTTTGCGGCGTGTCACATCAAGAATCACTTCTTTAGTGAAGGTAAACGTAACCTTACATGTTCGTTTATCCCCTTCGTTAATTATTTACATGTGTTTGTTATGCATTTGCTGACTTGTGTTAACATTTCTGGGCATTCTGGAAACGATTCATTGATTTCTTTTGATTCGTCGTTTGGGTAGGAGTCGGACTTTCTGGAAGGAATTGATTAGGCCAACCAGGGTCGTCACTGTACTTATTCGGACAAAACGCTTCGGTTTATAGCGATGTAGCGACCCTCCACCTACTGTGTGTATATATATGTATTTATATATAATATATATAATATATTATATATATAATATATATATATAATAATTTGTCATTATATATAATATATATATGTATATTAATTTCTGTACATCCACCGTGACAGCTGAAATGACTCCGACGACATCGGGTTTTGTAGAATTTGAAATAGCGGTGCGATTAAAAATAACCTGTCAGTGGGGCGTTGAGAAAAAGTGCTGAACGGAATGAAACCACAACCAGTAGAGGAAGAACCTCCGGCAGTCAGAGAGTCTCGTCCGCGTTCTCCATCATTTGGAGACTCAACGAGCGGTTTTCAACTCCGGTCATCCTCAACGCTCGTCTGCAGTCCCCTCTGACATACAAAGACACTCCAGCAGGCCTTATTAGTGTTGTCGTCGGCGTGAAAAGGTGCGTTTGCCGCCATCACCGGGACAAAGAGATGGTTCACGTCGGCCGTGTCCGAAGTCCGGCCTCGGGGCTGTTTGAGGCCCGCAGCTCATATTTGGCCACACTGAAAAAAAACAAATTTACAGTCATGAAAAAGGTTATTTGCTATGATTTCAGATTTCAGATTTATGTAGTTTAACACAGAAAAACAATGACAATTAAAAAAACAACAACAAGATATTCAGGAATAATTTAATTAAAAAATTAAACAATAGCAGTCCGTCATATAATTTGCATTAATCCACTATAAAAAAAAGCACATAAATTAGGAAAGTCTATGCATTTATTTACATTGTAGGAATGTGTTTCCACTAATACATGAAAACCATACCAAAGAAATAAATCAAGAAATGTTAGCATATATTATATTTATAGTGGATAATCTGAAAGTATTATTGTTATTATTATTAATTACATGAAATTGTAAGTCTGTTGCAAATGTAAAAAAAAAATCAAAAATCTTTTTTATACAAAAATCTTCCAAAAAATGTCATTAATTACAAGCTTAATTAATAAACTTTTAAACTAATTAAAATGACGCATCCTGAGGGATTATTCAGTTTATAGTGGAAATTGCATTGAAAAAAAAGCTATTTGCTATTAAAAAAAAAACGATGTTCAGGAATAATTTTATTAAAAACTAATTCAAGATTAAAAAAGTAAAGAAAAAGTTGAATCAAAATTAAAATGGATTAAATTAAACAAATGTAAAAACTGGCAGACTGACAATTCCAATTTGCATGAATTTACTGTAATAAAAAATCACATTGATCGGGAATTATTATTTAAGTCACAGATCTTTGTCCAATATTATATTGAAATAACTGTAAATTAAATGAATAATTAATTTCAATTGATATTTTTATATATATATAAAAGTTAAAACCTAGAAAAAAATACAATTAGTCAGTAAATAATAATGCATTCATTCATTTACTTTATTTTTTGTTAATTGAAACTATATATTAAATAATTTATTGAATTTATTGAATGAATATAAGATTTAATAATAGCAAAAAATAATTATATGTCAATATATCATATTTAATTCAAAAATAATAAAATAATATCTCTATTTTAGTGGTCATTTAGGTTACAAACATATATGACTGCTTTGCATATTTAGACTTACTTTTTGATTGCTGACATCTGTGAACGTATAAAAGGCATTCAAAGAAACACATGCACAAAAACAAGTTCAAATCTCCTGGCATCTTTTGAAATGCTAAGCTAGCCCTTTCGCCTCCGCGTGGCAATTAATGTCACCCTGCATGACCATCAGTATGCAACACACTCTGCACCAAACACACATGCATGCGTGCAAGGAACAGAAGAATTACTGACATCCAAATTACTGTCAACTTTTTTTTATTTTTTATGTTGTGACAGCTCGTGTGACATATAAATCTTTGTTTGCCATTGATTTATTTAAACATGTTAACTGTCCTAAAATGTTTTATATTTACATGTTTTTGTTGGATTTGGCATTAGAAATAGAAATTGATTGTTAAAGATAGGAACGAGGTATTGTAGACTTGATTGTTGATTCACGTATGCCAGTTGCAGTACATGATGTTAACCAGCAGAGGCGCTGTTGCCTCAATCTCAACCAGTTACAATCACTAGAAAACGGTAGTAAAACGCCCGTGTGTAAATTGTATTAGAAAAGGTGAGGATGTGCATCCTAATCGATTGTGCTGATTTATGGAGTGCAGTACTCTGCTGTAACCAGCAGAGGTGCTGCTGTTTCACGCTTAAAAAAAGGATAATTCCATAACTAAAGATTTCAATCTAAAATGAATGTAATGAATTGTACAGGGGAACCTTGGTTAGCATCCGCCCGGGTCGGCGTGTTTTTCTTTTAATTAACCACCAAAATTGCTGTGTATGTATATGCACTGTATTTTTTTCTATTTATATTGCATTATAATTTTAGTTTTTTAAATATGCCCTTCCTGATAATTACAAGATGAATATATTTCCTAATAAAAAAGTTTTTTTAAGTGTTATATAACATGGTGACTGCTTTTGCAAAACGCTACCATGCTGCAGATGCAGATGAATGAACAGTTCTTGGAATTGAACCAATGGCAGTGCGGTGGTTCACATTCTTGTGTGTTGAAGCGATTCTCAAACACGCTACAAATGTCAATTCCTGCCTCCTAATCAATGCGCCGCGTGTTTCTGCCGAGGAAGTCAAATCATAATACCCAAACAGCAACAGGAAACTTAAAGGGCAGATTGCATTTTGTTTAAGAACAGCGGGCGCTTACGGGAAACTCTGTCATGTTGAGGTGTTAAATGAACGCAGATTTTTGTTGCAAGTGGTGCATGCGGATAGCTTTCAGATGCCCCCGGCGTAGAAACAAACCGAAGTGCGGGGTAATGCAGCACTAAAGGATAAATAACATTGTTGTCTTTTTGTTTTGTTTATTTGGGAGCTCATGGGAAAGAGCACAGCTGATTATCTCCGTGATGTAAAAAGAAGTCCTGCAGGGTGACAAAAAGGGGAAGGGAGGAGTCACGCAAAAACCACACGAATGCAAGCGAGGGATATACGTTACATTAGTCAGTTGGAGATGATGCTGAGCAAATGGATCACAGGGAGGGAATGGGGTTGAATATATGCAGGAAACCACGGGGACTGAGAAATATATATTCAGAGAAAGATCCATATTCCCCTCCGATGTTCCATCCCGTTAGCCAGATTTGCATGTATCTTTATTCAGGAGGCTGCTGCTAGGTTACGCAGAAGAAAAAGAATCTGGTAAAAGATGCATGGATTAAAAGAAGAACACGAGTGCATCACCCGAGAAAAAATAAAGTCAAAGTTTCCCTCTTTTTCCATCGACTGAGCCCAGACTGAACAAAAAATGGTAAATCAAATATTCCAGTTGGGAAGTCAGGGCAGCTAATCGCATGGCGCTCCCTGGGCAGCATCCTCCTGAGTTATGGCCTGCATCGGGGCATCGGACAACTGCTGGGACAGTTTGTGGTCCGACATGGCTGGAGGGCAATTTGTAGGACTCTCCCGCCTCTCCTGTTGTACTGAATTGTCTCCAGGACCTCTGCCCCACGCTCTTGATGTTGTGATGGAAGAAGGGCCATCCTGGAGAAGCTGCACTACCTGTAGCTGGTGTATAATACGGTGCGGATCCCAGCATTTTTTAATAGGCTATGGATTTTTGTTGGCTTTCCAAGTGTGATACAAATGTATGGCCTCCATGTGTCTGTGTGCAAGATACCACGAGTTGGTGGAATCTACTCTCAGGCTCGGATCAGGGTATCAGCCAGCTCTTCTAGTGCAACATGGCTAGAGGTCAATTTATAGGCCTTTCTTGGTGTACTGACCTGTTTCCTGGTGTCAACTCCACACTCTTGACACTGGAACTGTTTGCTTTAGGGGAGGTCTGCCATGCAACGTGTGATTTCGACTTGGAAGTCCTTCACAGCATAATTTTGAAGGGTTTGATAGATAGATATATGCTGTAGATACGTCAAACTACACTTTATTCGCAACATAAATGAACCAAGGTGAGGCAAGAAAGTTAAGAAAATTAGAAACTAGAAAGAGAATAAATAAACGCCAAAGAGGAGCCTCCTCAGCGTCCTTTCCTCTGCCGTCGATGTCAGGCTGTCCAGCTCTGTGCCAAGGACAGAAACTGCCTTTCTCACCAGTTTGTCCAGGCGTGCGGCGGCCTTGTTCTTGGGGCTGCTCCCCCAGCACACTACCGCATGCAGGAACAATATGTACGATTTCCTGTTCTCTGGGTTTTATACAGTGTGATACAAATGGAACACCTTTAACCGGCACTCAGGCCGACACCTGAAATCACTTTAGGAAATTGGTTTCCAGTACCAGCCTTTAGGAAGCTCCCAGTGCGTGCCTGGTGTGAAGCGTCGTAGTGACGTCCTTTCCCCCCGTGGTTGAACTCTTTGAATACTACGGCACATCTGCAGGCTGCTTCCTCTTTTTTCTCAATTGATGTCAGCAAGCTTCGTCCCTGGAAGGTCGAGTCCGTCACCAGCAAGTTACATTCTGGTTGACCACAGGACAGTTGGATGCTGATTGAAAGTGACAAGGTGCCTCTGGTGTCCCTGGATCTCCTTAAGTGTGGTAGCGCTTGCAGATTTTTCCAGGGGGGTTGATTGTTGTTTCATTAACTCTTGCTTCTCCTTTAGACTGATTCATTTGGGAAAATCCTGAGGCCCTAGTTTCTCCTGCTGCTGTTTTCATTTGGAATGTCCTCACTGCAATAAACATGAGTTGCATTTTCCAGCCTGTTTCCATTGGAACACTTTAGTACTGAACTGAGTATATGCCCGGTGGTACCCCTACTAAAACCTTTGTGGAGGTTTTGCGCTTTCTGCAGATTTGATCAGCTTTGGCACGTTTGTAGTCGAGGAGTTGCTGGAAATGATTTGTCATCTGTGTTCCTGGAATCATTGTTAGCATGGAGAAAATACGGGGCAGTGGCTCAGGAGATAATTGAAATATAAACAAATTGAGAGAAAAAAAATGAAATTAGCAGTTGATTGATTGATTTTTCTATTTCAAGCCATACATTTACACATTTTGCACACACTGCACCAACACTGGCACAAACAACCAACAAGAAAAACAAACACATATACAGCATATACAGCACACAGTCTAAATACACACATACACATTAAAACATTCATTCATTTTCTATACCGCTTATCCTCATTAGGGTAACAAGGATGCTGGAGCCTATCCCAGCAGACTTTGGGCGAGAGGCGGGGTACACCCTGGACTGGTCGCCAGCCGATGGCAGGGCATATACTGTATAGACAATCATTCACACTCACTTTCATAGCCATGGACATTTTAGAGTCGGCAATTAACCCAACACGCATGTTTTTTGGAATGCGGAAGGAAACTGGAGTATGTGGATAAAAACACACGGCCAACAAGGTAACCACTGGACCATCATCATATATTAACACATCCGTTATGCATAATGACTAATCCCAGGAGTTTACAATTCATATGCATACATGAATTTGATAATAGACCCAATCTTGTCTATTGTCGCATCTCTCTTTACACCTCTTGTGAATTTCTATTTATTACCACATATACACACATAAAAGTACCACAAATTGGTACTATCGAGTACCGATACCCTGTACCTGAGAACCGGTACCGTATCTGGTCACATGTAAAAGCTACCTATTACTCTTATGGAAACTCTCAGTCATCCAGGTGTCATCCATAGTAGTATAGGTCTGAATCGTTGACTGGACTTGGTAGTAAAGTTGCGGACTTTTCGCTTCTATTCCTAGAGGCTTAGCTTGAGCTCCTTTTTAATAAGTAGGGTCTCCGGTAAGACCCTAGCTCCTTTTACTTATTAAAAAGGAGCTCTTCCCGAAGACCCTGGATAGTAGAGTTGCAGACGTTTGGCTTCCGTTCTCAGAGGCTTCATCAGCTTGGGTCTTCGGTAAGAAAGCTAAGAGGCCCTTGCTTCTACAGTTCAGTACCAATATCCTGTACCTGAGAATCTGTACCGTACCGGGTAAAATGTAAAATGTGAACACTACCTACTACTCTTATGGAGACTCTCAGTCGTCCAGATGCCATCCATAGTAGTAGAGATCTGAATCGTCAACTGAACTTGGTAGTAGAGTTGCGGACGTTTTGCGTCTATCTCAGCTAGGGTCTTCGGTAAAAGGAGCTAGGGTATTTGGTAAGAGAGCTAAGAGATCCTAGCTTCTCTAACCAAAGAGACCCTAGCTTAAGTTAATTCGGTAAGAGAAGTTAGGGAGACTTTGCTCTCTTACCAAGGACCCCAAACTCAGAGAAGCTAGGGTCTTTTCAGTAAGAAGACCCTAGATCCTTTTACCGAAGACCCTACCTGACAAAGCCTCTGCGTATAGAAGCGAAACGTCCGCAACTCTACTACCAAGTCCAGTCAACGTTTCAGATCTCTTCTACTATGGATTACATCTGGACGACTAGCATTCACTTTTGACCCGATGCAGTACACATTTTCAGGTACAGGGTGTTGGTACTCAACTGTAGAAGCTAAGGTCTCTTACCTCTCTTATTGAAGACCCTAGCTGACAAAGCCTCTGAGAAAGGAAGCAAAACGCCTGCAACTCTACTACCCAGTCCAGTCGCCGATTCAGATCTCTACCGCTACCTACTACTAATCATAATAACAAAGAATATCATCAACCCTTGCCGTACCTAGATATCCCAAGAACATGTAGATATATGTACCTCTTCACATTTACAGTAACCGAGATTGTCCGTGTAGACCTTGTAGTTGCAGAGAAAAACGTGTTTTATGCCATTTTTGAGTCTTAAAAAACAGCCAATGGTTTTAAGTCTTTAATTATGTGCGCCACAATGGCAGTTAACATGAACGGCGAGGTGACTCACAATTCAGCTTCTTGCAAATACCACATTTCAAGTACTTTCTTCGGGCATTTGTGATAAAAGCACTTGACAGGTTTAAGAAAATAAAAAGCGGAATGTTGAAAAGTGTTGAAATGGAAAACAATGCATAGAATAGTGTCTGAGTGATTTACTTTTTTTTTTTTTGCCTGTTGTCACACAACAACCCACCCCCCACCCCCCTAGTGGGAAATTCATTGTGGCGCAGAACACAAACAGCGGTGGTGTAAACAGTGCGAGTAACACCAAGCAAAGTCGCCTGGCAGTCACGAACTCTTCTCTCGGTGTTATGACAAGCTCAGAGAACTTTTATTCCCCAGATGCTCTCCATCCTGTCCCACGTCTCAGCCCAAGGCACACTGCAGTGTGCAAAGTCAAGGCAATGATTGTAAGAAAATGCTGCTCTGTTGCTACTTGTTAAGAAAGTAAGTTGGCAATGTCAATCTCTGGTACGAGCACTTACTTTGATATATTTCTTCTCTTATTACTTCATATTATTTCCTTCACCATTTTGGGGGAAATTACTTAAAAATGTGATATTATATCATACTAAGTACAAGATATAGAAAAATTAAGACAAAATTATGCTATTAAGATGATGGGTGAAAGAATGTAGATAACAAAAAGTTTGGTGAAGGAAACGTACCTAACGCCAAACCGTCAAAGCCCTCTCAGGAGCAGCAGAGGGAACTAGTCGGTGGCTCTGGATGAAGAGGCGAGAGATCTCCAGGGCCATGAAGTAACATCAGGACCACAAAAGGCTTGAAAGCTGGGTGGGGCATACCTGGGACGCCAGGTGTTGCCAATCAGCTCTCTGGAGGTTTCGTGGGCCTATCACCGAAACACCTAGGAAGGAGGGTGCCCACCTGATGACCCCAAAGAGGTTTGAGACCCACATCCAATTACACAACACCCCTCATCCTGCCATTACCTCAAAGATGTGAGGGCGGTTGAGCGACCGCCCGGTAAACTGCCTAGCTCATCCTCTGTGGGCCTATCATCAAAACACCAATGAAGGAGGGTGCCCCCTGATGACACAAGGATGTTGGACCCCACCGGGGGATACCTTTCTGTGGCAGGAGGGACCTGGCACTGCTAGTGTACATGTCCCACCCATCCCTGGCTAGAGCGGTGCAGGATGTTGACTCTTCGGCAGACTACTCGGCTATTGTTCCAGGAACCAAACAAACAACGAGAATAATGTTTGACATGATACCGGAGACAACACTTACTCCGGGAATTAAGCTCCAAAATTACAGATGTGGATGTACTAGAGTAACATCTCATGCAGACTGGAGAAGACACCGAGGCTTGAAACAGTTCTTGTTATTAGAACAACAGCGACCGGTACATCCTCCAGAACTTCAGCTGGATGTTATCCCTCCCAAGTGGAGCGAAGTGGAGAAAATTGTGCGTCGGGCAAGAGCCGCTTCCTCCCCTGGGCCTAATTGACTCCCGTACCAGCTATACAAAAATGCACCAGGGGCTACTTGATGAAATTGGTGTGGCAGATGCAAACAATCCCAACTTCGTGGCGGACAGTAGGAAGCATCCTAATCCCCAAAGAAAAGCACCAGTTTTGCCAAATTGACCTTCTAACCGTTGAAGGGAAAATCTTCTTCACAGGCTAGCTGTCTACCTAGACTAGAACCACTGCAATGACACTACAGTGCGAAAGGCAGGGATTGCGGGCTTGTCCGATTCCTCGGAGCATATGCACATATGTATGAGATGGCATCAAATGCAAATCTTCAAAAGAGATAGAAAAGTATTTCACGCTGTGTTCCTGGACCTTACCAAACCCTCTGGATCAGTAACACCACAAGCTCCTATGGAAGGCTTTCATCTTTCCTAGAATTAGTCACGGACCTCATCAAATTCTGCTTCTATTCACTAATAAACGTGACAACAGAAGCGTATTGCAAAGCATGGCAACGTCTGGAGAAAGGCATAATGGCAGGTTTCACCACAATGGCTATGGAGGTCATCATTTGAGCAGCTCGGTCGATAATAGTAGGACAGTAGCTCAAATCAGGTCTTTGTTTCGCTCCCATCAGAGCGTTTGTGGATGACATGACTATACTTACCAGAACCAAGGCATGTGCCGGGAGACGTCAGAACAAGCTGCAGGAGAACATCCGATGGGTCCAGATGGAAAAAAAAACTAACCAAGTCCAGAAGAGAAGAAAAGCCAGTCAGTCTTGGGCGTTGTTATAATTCCACCCTCTGGGGCACAGAACAAGTGGACCAGCTTAGGAAGTACACTCATCAGTGGACCTGAAAGTATCGACAAGATAATGTTCCCGGGGAGACTAAACCTATGGTGTATTCAGTTTGAGCTGCTACCCAAGCTGATGTGTCCCCTTACCATCTACGAGGTCCCAATCTCACAGGTGGAAAAAACTGGAGATGTTGGTTTGTTTTCCATCTGAAATTACCACAACACACCACAGACCGGACCTCGTGCTCTGGTCCTCCACATTTCACAGTTTACATCATCGAGCTCACCGTTCCCTGGGAGTAAGCTGTAGAGGAGGCTTTCGAACGCAAGACCCTCAAGTACATCAAGCTGGCCACCAATGCTGAAAAATGATGATGGAGAGTCCAGGTTTCCCAGTGAACGTTGGCTGCAGAAGCTTTGTGGGCAAATCCCCAGATGGATTCGAGGCAACGATAGAACAATGTCTTAATATCATGGTTGTCCAATAATGTCTGCTCATCAATATTACCAGCCCGATATTGTAATAAGAAGGTAATATCGATCAATATTGGTATCGTTTTTTGTTTTCTTTTTCTCTAATGAAAACCGATGTAGCTAGGGGTGGATGAACAGTTCACAAGATGTAAATGAAAAATGATTATTTTATATATTTACATTTAAATTATATTGATACAGATTTTTATTCATGCATTCTTTTACCAAAACGACACTACAGTGGATCTGCTTGTGCAAAAATTACAGTTGATTCATTTGTCTTATGTTTTTATGAACTCTCTATATCTATATTTGATGAATTACAGGTATTCTTTTTTCCAAACCAACCACCTTATCATGTTCTGCATGGAAAGCTGGAGTCTTCACAAAGTCTAGATCCATCTTGCACTCAGGCAACCATCTCAGAATCGATTATAATATTTAATTTAAAAAAATCGTAAAATGGGCCGCACGGTGGCTGAGTGGTTAGCGCATTGGCCACACAGTCAGGAGATCTGGAAGACCTGGGTTCAAATCTCCGTTGGGCATCTCTGTGTGGAGTTTGCATGTTCTCCCCGTGCGTGCGTGCGTGTGTGGGTTTTCTCCGGGTACTCCGCTTTCCTCCCACAATCCAAAAACATGCATGTTAGCTTCATTGGCCGCTCTAAATTGTCCATTAGAGTGTGAATGTTTGTTTGTCTATATGTGCCCTGCGATTGGCTGGCGACCAGTCCGGGGTGTACCCCGCCTCTAGCCCAAAAGTCTGCTGGGATAGGCTCCAGCATCCCCGTGACCCTAATGAGGATAAGCGGTACAGAAAATGAATGAATGTTTATTGCTGATCATGGTCTTGTGTGTCTCTGGGATGTCTTTATGTCAGTGCAAGATAAACAGCCACGTTTTGCTCTGTGGAAGACAAAGCAGTCAAAACCATAAATTAAAAAAAAAGTTGTCAGGGGGCAAGAAAGTGAGTCAGAACCTTCTGGATGTTTTTTTTTTTTTTTTTTTTTAAAGTCCCGTCCGGCACAGGTGAATAAGTGATGGATGGACCAAGAGGAAAAAGACAAATTGGGTTATGGTGTCTTCCCAGAAGAAAGGAAGGAGTGATGAACAAATGAAGAGGAGCAATGAGAAGATCAAGGCCTAATTGGCTGTGACCTGGCAGTAAACACCGCAGCTAGTGGCGGTGGAACGAGGGAGTGATGAGCGGGAGAAATAAACGGAGAGGGAGGGAGCCAGCAGAGAGCCGTCGTATTTCACACCAAGGTTGTGTCCTCATGTTAAACACGCCGCAGCTTTGTGAGCAGGGCTGGTCCGTCGAGATCGGTACCGGGTCGGAGGAGGAGTATGTGGAATGATGAAAGTGTCAGCAAAGGAAGAGATGTCATTAAGTGATGAAAAGACGGCCAAACTCGTCATTGGAACGGACATCCATTGAAGGGCATTAAGCGGCAGGCGCAGGGTTCCTGAATTTTAAGCTTGTGCGGGAAATTGTGAACAAGCACAAAAATCGCAATATTAGGCAATACAGTTATCCCTCGTTTATCGCAGTGAATTGGTTCCATATCTGACCGCAATAAGTTAACATCGTGACGTAGGATTCAATAATAATAATTTTGTAGTTAGTGCATTGAAAGTTGTTTATGACTTGCTAAATACAGTTTTACCATTATTAGAGCCCTGTAGACATGATATAACACCCCTATAGTCGCCTTTAGACTTATGAGCACTACACTTATCACTTTAAGCATTTATAAACACAGCAAGCTGCCGAGCTAACTTGTTAGCCGCCAAATCATTGTAACTTTAAGCTTACCACTTCCGCACAGAATAGGAGAACTTGTTTTCACTTGGTCTCGTCGGACATGCCGTGGCTGACTCCGTGCAGTGTTAAGGTAATATAACGTAAGGTAATGTCTCATCAATGTTACGCCTAGTGGCAAGAATGCTACATTGGACTTGTCTGTCGTTATTTTTTGACCCATAATAGGCTGTAGTCAACCATGAAACCGTGACCATTTATTGATATTTCATCAAGGATGGGCCAAGCACTCATCCTATAAAGGCCAACGTAGGACGGGGTCACTGTGCATTCCCTCTTCTTTAGGGCTGTGTCCCCTCCGCACGCAATAGGTGTTGTCTTTAAGCAAATGGGGAAGCCGGGGTGATGGATCTCCTCGTCTTGGACCACTATGCATGATGGGAGATGATGGGAATGCTTTAGTCCAATGTTAATGTCTTTTTCCAGACCCAGATGTTTGTGGTCTGTGAGACTAAAGGTGTCCAGTTGAAGATATTCTTGTCCAGCGAGCTGCAGTGTTGTGTTCCGAGTGTCTTTAGTTGTATTTTGATGGGTTCCTGGTTCTAGTGCATCTGGTTGATGAGTTCCTTGTGTCCTGCTTATGGCATTTCCAAATAATATTGAATCTAATACTTCCCTCTGTGTTGGTCTTGTTTTTCATTTGTTTTCCTTTTCCATGTTGTTGTTTTTATGTGGTCTTTAGTATTTTTCCAAGTCCTTTAAATCTGTCACAGCAAGCACTCTCGCTTCTGGTCCTCCATTTAGCTCAATGAACATTTTGCAGTTGGCGCTCCAAGTGCCTCGGATCTTTCCCTGCTTCCTCAGGTCACGTGCTTTCTTGGCAATTCCAGCGTTGCGTTTTGTCAGCAGAAGCGACGTCGTCTAATTCCTCTTTATTCCCGACTGCTCTGGCACATGACCTGGGTGTGATCCTGACCCCCGTCACGATCACGTCGTTCATTCGGTTGTTCTGATCCGTGTCATTTGGAACGATTGTCAGTTAGTTTGTCCATTTGTCCTCTCATTCCTTCTTGGATTTCCTTCTGCCATGCCATCCGAATCTCAGTTTTTCCCACAGCGTGTTCTTTTCGCATTGCTTCCCGAATGTCCACCATTATCTTTGTGTTTTCCTGGGATTTATTTCCCAATTGTTCTTCCAGTTCCTCACATTTCTTTGTTATTCGATCCATTTGTATATCCGCATGCGAGGTTAGCTGGTTCCTGTAGCCGTGCACGGACTCCCCTGCTGGCCGCGGTGGTGGTGCCGGCGCATTCGTGCCGGTCGCTGCATCCCTTTTCCTTGGTATTTCCTCATTTGACAGCTCTTCTGATGGAGGCATTTTCCTGAGTAACATTTCCGGGGTACTTCGAGTCGAGCTACTCGAGCTCGTGCCTCGTTCTTTCTCCTCTTCCATATCAGTGGAATATTTTTGTTATCGCATATAAATGTTTATCATCTTCTAAATACAGTTTTTAACATTATTAGAGCTCCGCAGACATTAATAACACCCCTATGTCACCTTTACATTTGAATCACCCAAAATAATAGATATAAACAGATAAAATAACACATATTAGCCATAAATAACACCTTAGAAGTTCCTTGTTTTTTTCTGGACAGCGCACTTCCTGAGGAGGCTGTTGTCTCATCAAGCTACTGTAATGGCGTTTTTACGTGGCTATACGCTCGTATTATCCAATATAGCAGACATAATCAAAGTAAACAAGCCAGTTAACACCTGCTTGTGTGTGCCACAGTAAAAGTGTTCCCTCTGGAACCTTAGTGGCAGGCAGACAGATGTGTGGAGGAAAGGACGTGACGTTAGAGGTTCAGGGAACGGTAGTCCTATTATTATGATGAGTATGTTGTTATTATTGTGCCTGTTCTGACATTCACCTCCGGTGCTTGTCTCACAGAAGAATTACTGACACCTAGTGGCCAATGAGGATTACTACATTCACATGTAGAACGTTGACTCCGCATTGTATTTGTATTTTTGTTCATTTTGTTAGCTCATTTAACCTTTTTTATGATGGAAAATGCTTAATTTAGGCCAAGTTGCTAAAATGTGTGTATATATATTAATTTTACTAATACCGCCCATTCAGACTTACAATTTATACCTGCACCTTTTACACATCTACCATACATACACGTACATACGTATGCAAATCTCATTTAAAAACGCTAGCCTTTCGTTCGATATCTTCTGTCACCGTTCTGACCGACCCGACCTGGGGCCTATAGCAGGGCGCCTGAATACCAAACCTCATGGATCACCGTGCCCACTCGCGGCTAGCCCTAATATGCAAACGCGTTAAGGATTCGCACTCGGCGTGTACACGTGCCTCTCCCTGCCAGTGTGTGTGCACGCGTGCGCTTCCACGTGTTAAAGTGATTACAGTTGAGGGAACATATTTGCATGGGTTCGATATGCCATCCATCGCGCTCACCCTCCACCTCTTCTTGCATGGGTGCTCTCCTTTCATCTCCTCCTCTCCACGTTTGCCAGAGACTATATACGCAGTATATTCATATAAATATGTATTTTTTTTCACACTTTGGCGAGAGAAAAAGACTGAACTCGGAAAGTATCTGCTGCACTGCATGCTGTCATATGACTAATTAACACTTGCGTGTTTGTCAACTGTACACTTAATCATGCTGCTTGTCTCACTTCATCATTTGTATATTATTATAGCATCTATATTTAGTACAGTATACGTTAAATGTGTTTTTTATTATGTATTTGCTTAATTTTCCTCTTTAGATACTTCCCGTATTTGTATGAGAGCTGCTGAATAGCTTGAATTCTTCCTATCTCTACTCTCTATCCATACTAAATGATGCTAAACTGTTACAGGGTCAAACTGTCACCATCAGAAAGTCCGTATTAACTGTACAGGAAATGTTTGCGTGTACGATTCATGCAAGTGTTTAAAAAAAGTAAACCATTGTTTGTAGTGAGACCCCCCAAAAAGAAGTTTTTATTCAATTTTATGACTAGTAACTGAATGCCCAGTTTTGATTCTGGTTCTATGTTTAGCATCACACTTTCCATCTTGGTCACCACCAATACTCAAACGCATGCCTCGGGAAAAGCATCCATCCATTTTCTTCCGCTAAAGTTTTGCTAGTTGAAAACTTTAGGGAAAAGCAATAACACAATAATTGTATTATTTTATTTTTTTTAACTATTAAAAATGAGAGCAAGGCCGAAAAAAAAGGAAAAGATGGCAAGAAGCTAAAAACTAAAATACATACATTACATATGTTTATAATTCTTTTGATCGGGGTTTGACCAGAATTAGAAATTTGGCTTGCAACCCAAACTTGGAAAATGATATTGTATTGCCATCACACCAACATTACACTGTACATAACAATAGATAAACAAAGCAAATTACATAAATGTACACAAATGTTATTGGTAAAAAAATTGCCACAAAATATATGCTCAGTAAAAAAAAAAAAAAGCTGGTGTCAGAAGTGGGATCTGCCAGTTAGGAACCCTAATAAATTACTTATGTGGGGAACCTTGCTTTAGATGCTGACTGAGCTGATGTCTCACACAATAGGGCAAGTTTTTGTGCCACTTAACCAAAATTTTGGTGAAACTCGCTGATGGCGTCAATCCATCAGAATGGCATATTTTCTAAGGCTAAAAATTGCATAACCTTCACCTGGATTTCTTATGCTTTTAGTACAATTTTCTTAGGGTTGCCGTCCCTTGCAGCCCCTTTCTCAAGTCTCCTCTATGATGTTCCTCCTCCTTCTCACCCTTCCTCCTTCCAGCGAGGCCTGCAGGGTTTTCAGCAGCATTACAGCGTGTAAACCTCGGATTACAGCAGCCGAAGTCTGCCTAGGATTGCATGCCTCTGTGGATCACAGAACACACAGGCGTGGCGGATAACACACCCACCGCCCACCCCCGACACCCCTTACACATTCCGCACATTTGCATACAGCAGTGGACACACACTAAGGTGTACACAAACTCCTTGGGTACACACACTGCAGGCTGATGCGGACCACGGCAAACTCTCCAGAGGATTAGCTATCATCCCCTCCTCCTGTTTGTGTGATCATCCACTCTCTGTACTCTTGTGTGTGTGTGTGTTATTGGTACTTGAAGGACACCCAGGAAGGGAACCCTTGTTAAGGCGCTCTACAAGGTTGTCACGTTCCATCTGTGCCCCGTAGAAATGACATTTAAATGATACTGTTAAAGGGGAAGGAATATTAAATGACTACAGCTGCCAGATTGCAACACTCCTTTGAATAAGAGCTGTGTGCTTGGAGTTGTTAAGTCTGTGGTTTTTTTCACCCCAAAGTATCTCTACTTAATCTATCCGACTTGTGCTGTTCCAGAACACAAAAAAGTTGACTGTCCGAGGTGTCTAGGCATCCCACTTCTGACGCCGTTTTGACACAGAAAGGTGGGGAAGCCCCTCAACCAAACTCCAACAGGGAATGCCAGTAAGCATCCCACTTCTGACATCACAATCTGTTGTGCAGGGTCATTTGTCCAAAGGGTTCATCCCACTTCTGACACCATTTGAGTAAGACACGTAATTAGACTAGTTGTGTTGTCCCTGGACACATGTGCTTGAGGAGTACCTTAAACCTACCCCAAGGCTGTCCCAACAGGACATGCCACTAACCATCTAACCTCTGATACCACCTGACCTGTCATGAAATTGCGGTGAATCCCGCCCCGCTTCACAGATCTAACCTAGATCAATTGGCCGTTCACTCACTGCCGGGGTGTAACCCGAGAAGGTCCTGCTAATTGCATACACCACAGATGACCACTTCTTACCTTCGACTCAACCAACACATCATTTGCCTGAATTTTCCAAAAAGTGAAAATTCAAGTTTGAAGAGACTGCTTTTGGTGCCTCAGATCATCTCCGTTAGGAGTTCATTTCTAATTCGCCGGGGCCGCCAATTCCTTCCCGCACAGAGAAAGACGTTTCTTCCGAGTATATTAGTTTTTTTTTCCCCTTGCGTGAGTGCTGTTGAAATGAAAAGGTGAGGGAAAACAAAGAGAAGAGCGACATGTGCTCTGAATTTAATTCTTGCTCCATTTGGGATGTGAAAATGGGGATAAAAGGTTTGTGTTTGTACTGCGGTGCTTTATATTTTGCTGGCTGACCTCGGCTGACCTCAACTTCACTCCCATCACTCCGCCATTATGTATGTTATCTAGCGAGGCGCTATCTCCAATGAGGTGATAATGCCCTGCTGTTCAGGCGTTGCACGGATGAACGGCGGGAATGCATTTCCACACACAAACACTTGGCAGGGACTACGGGTCAGCCGGCACTTTCTCAAACTTTGACCAACTTAGGCACTCGGCGAACAGCTCACTGACTGACTGGCACTTTGACGGGCACGTGGATTAACAGTCTCACTGCTGCCGATGCCGCCTGTCTCTTCGGCATTCTCAGCACAACTCCTGGATTCAGACGATAAATCGACCGTGCGCGTGGGGTGGCCATGTTTACTGCCTATCCCCGTTTAACTCGACTGTGGATGTACACACTAAGTTTTTGCCTTTGCTCCGGGTTTCCTGGCGCTCTTTAGACTCTTTGTCTTCTTAAGATCACCCATCCATTTTTTTATTGTCCGGGTCGTGGGGGCAGCAGAGACTACCCGGTGCTTGGCCACCTCCTCCAGTTGCACCTAAGGGACACCAAGACGTTCCCAGGTTAGATGTAAGACATGAGCTCTCCAGTCTGTCCCTGGGGCTGCCTCTCGACTGGGTATACCAGGAAGTCCTCACCGGGAAGGTGTCCAGACTACATGCCCGAGCCACCTCAACTGACTCCTCTTGATGTAAAGGAGCGGTGGCTCTACTCTGAGCTCCCGGATGACCGAGCTCCTCACCCTGTCGCTTAGGGTGAGTCCAGCCACCCTATGGAGGAAATCCATTTAGGATGCTTGAGTACACAATATTTTCTTTTGGTCCTCACCCAAAGCTCGTGATCATAGCTGGTGGTGGGAACATATATGGACCGGTAAAGCTCTTCTGCCTTTCGGCTTACGTCTCTCTTCGTCACGCTGGTACATAGGCCACATTACGGCAGATGCTGCCCCGATTCACTTGTCGATCTCACGTGCCAATTCACAGGGAACAGGGCTCGACTTACTGCTGGAAACACAAACCAGGCTCCAACTCTTTGAGCACACCACAAGGACCGTAGTGTGCCACCAACGCTGTACTCCCGGAGTACCCCCCATCGTGCAAGGTACCTGATCAAATCCCTTTTTCAAGTCCATAAAGCACATGTTTTTTCCCTGCATGAGTGCTGTTGGAATGAAAGGTGAGGGGAAACAAAGAGAAGAGCAAACTCCCATGTACCCTCCAGTACCCTTGGAACGATGACGAGTTGGTCCGGTGTTGGATGCCTAGGATAAAAACCACAATGAACCTTCTGTACGCGAGGTTCGACGACCGTTTGTACTCTTCTCCCCCAATGGTCGGAGCACACCCTCGAGTCATGCTTCCTGAAACGGGGGACCACCACCCCAGTTTGCCAATCCAGAGGTACTGTTTCGACTTCCACTCAATATTGAAGCGACTAGTCAAACAAGTCCTTCAACATCCCAAAGTCTGGAGGAATTCAGGGCGAAACTCCTGGAGGAGTTTTATAATTATCCTCAAAGAATGTGAACCTTTGCCAGAAGTACCCAGCACACCCTCTCTACATGTTTGGGTCTCCCAGGTGTTTCCGACATGCTCCCTCGGCATATAACCTAACTCATCACCGGGTGGTGATGAGAGAAGCTCAGTTTCTCAAAAATATGCAGACGCAGGTCTGATGAACCGACTACAGGGTCGATCACAGACCCGTGGCCTAGGGTGTCCTGGTGCTATGAGTTCTATGATAACATAATAATCAAGGAGCCTGTGCGGTGCGACTTTCTGAATATTTGAAAGTGAAAGCCAGCAGCTAGCTTTGACATTTTTGACAATTTAAAAGAAAAGGGATCTTCTTCTTTTCCTTTGGGTGTATCCCTTCAGGGGTCGCCACAGCAATACAATTGCCTCCATCTAACTCTGTCTTCTGCATCCTCTTCTCTTGCGCCAACTACCTTCATGTCCTCTTTCACTACATCCATAAACCTCCTCTTTGGTCTTCCTCTAGGCCTCCTGCCTGGAAATTCAAAACTCAGCATCCTTCTATCAACATATTCACTATCTGTCCTCTGGACATGTCCCAACCATCTCAGTCTGGCCTCTCTGACTTTATCTCCAAAACCTCTAACATTTGCTGTACCTTTGATGTACTCGTTCCTGATCCTGTCCATCCCGGTCACACCCAAAGACAACCTCACTGGTCTCACTGCAGTTTTGTACACCTTTCCTTTCATTTTAGCTAAAACTCTTCTATAAAGGGATGACAATGCTAAAATGGATAAGAAATAAATATGATATAGACCAAATGGCTTTAAAATAACAATAAGAATCAATGGCATGAAATGTCTCTCCGGGGTAGACTTGCAAAGAAAAGAGCTACCGAAATTCTGCCTTTTTCGAAGTTAATAAAACTGTTTACATACCTCTGATGGCACACTGGAATCAATATGCGATTGTTGATTTTTTTTTTTTTTCCAACAAAATGCTTCCTTGCTTAAAGGTATGCGAATAAAATAAATGAAAGCAGTCATTTGCCAGAAAAATAGGCAAGCGGCATCCCAATGATTTGATTTGACAGTTAAATAAGACGCCCATCCCGTCAGAATGGGGCCACATGTGAATAAATAATTGCTGTTCCACGGCATGCGAGTACATTTGGGAGCAAAAAAAAAACCCACGCGGGAGCAAACAAACACAAGACCACAATTAGAGCAGCCGTGTACTGACGGTAAGCGCTTCGTGCGCAGGACCAGAAGTATTAGGCTGTACAATTTGTTCTGCCTGATCACTCGTACCCTTTCATTCGCTCCCCCTTACCACACGCACACACACACACACACACACACACACACACATGCACGCAACACAACACGATTATTGTGAAAGCGACAACAAGTTCTGTTCTGATTTCCCAGATGAGCTGCAAGCTGTTTTATTGCTTGCTTGGGAGTGCTTGGACGATGTGTGTGCATGTGTGTGTGTGCATGTGTGTGTGTGTGTCAGGGGAAAGGCTCTCACAACTACTACAACAACTACTACACATGCACACCTTCCCCCCTTAGCAACCCTCTCAACACTAAAGTGAATGCTGACGCACAAAACATTACCCGAGCCCTTTAGACATGAAATAACACCCCTATAGTCACCTTTGTGTTTGTATGACCCAATATAGCAGATATAATCTGAGGAAATAAGATGTAGCAGACATAAATAAGATTCACACATTTGCAGTTTGTTTCTGTACGGCGTACTTTCTGCAGTGGCTGTTGCCTCATCAATATATTGTAATGGCGGATTTAAATGGCGTTAGGCTCGTTTTACCCAACATAGTAGACGTAATAAGACTTTATAAGCACGTAAAGGCGTAAATAAAAAATCCTGTTTGTGTGTGTCACAGTAAATGTGTTCCCCTATGGACCTTAATGGCAGGCAGACGGGTGGGCCGTATTATCATTATTAATATTAAGCTATTATTATTGTGCCCATTGTGTGATAATTTAAGTTGCAATACAATAAATGCCTTTTTTAGTCATTACATCTGGTCCTTCTCTCAGTTGGCCAATGTAGAATACCCCATTCACAATTAGAAGGCTTCTTCTGCCTTGTGTTTGTATTTTTTGGTTCATTTACTTCGTTTATTTAGCCATTTGTATACTTGAAAATGCCTAATAAGGCCAAGAGTAAGTACAATTTGCTCACAAATACGACTGTACTCCAAGTGGCCCCACAAAATGCAAAAAGTTCAGCTTTCCAAAGTTTAAATACACCCCGGCGCTTTTCAAGTCTTGCAAGATTCCAATTTCATGCAGTTTTACCGAATTCCAAGCAAATCTGGAACAATAATGTGTAAGACGTTATCATTTAATTTAAATGTTCCATTTTTAATTGGGCAACGTAGCAAATGAGGATATCAACCGATGCCTCAGACTTCTTGGGACGTTTCTTTTTAATCTGGTAACCTTCCTCGTCGCAGTAAGGCACGCGAGTCAATAAAACTGTTCAAACAACCACTTCTACCCCGATCCTGTGTGGTCGTATACAGCGCGTGAGTAAATATTTAAACCCGTGGCTGGATGAGGAGGTGTTTCTATTTACTAGTCACAGAAAAATGCCTTGAAGAGTTCATCTCTTCATGTCCCGGTGGAGCAAATCCACTGGGACTCTTAAGTGACGTTAAGCTGCACGGCAGGAGTTGTCTAAAAAGACATGAAACAGGCGGCGGGGTCTTTCCAAAATACGCGCGCATGCATGTGAGGTCGGAAATAATACATGAGAGCATACACGGCCGACTGAACGGAGGAGTTCCAGTTGAACTGACGACGCGTCCGCCTCTCGCTACGGTCGGCCAAAACAACGGAAGTCACACAAAGTCTTTCTTAGATCATCCGATGGGAAGCGTCAACCAGTAGGTTTGATGGAAAACGATACCCGAAATGTCGGATTAGTGCCGCAAAGTCAGGTCGTACGTTGCCTCACTTAGAATAGTCCACTGTTCAATTAATTTATATATAGAAAACCAAGGGACAACTTTTTAAATGAAACTTTTTATTATTAACGAGGAAAAAAATCCAAACATACATGGCCCTGTGTGAAAACATGATTGCCCCCCCCAACAAAACTGAAATTAATTGAGCTCAATCAGTCTGAAAAAGGTTATAAAGACGTTTATAAAGATTTGGGACTCCAGTGACCCACAGTGAGAGCCATTTTCCCCAAATGGCAAAAACATGGGACAGTGGTGAACCTTCCCAGTAGTGGCCGGTCAACCAAAATAAATCCACGAACATAGCGACGACTCATCCAAGAGGTCACAAAAGACCCCACAACAACGTCCAAAGAACTGCAGGCCTCACTTGCCTCAGTTAAGGTCAGTGTTCATGACTCCACCATAAGAAAGACAAGACACTGGGCAAAAACGGCCCACATGGCAGAGTTCCAAGACCAAAACAAGTGCTGAACAAAAAGAAGATCCGAGCTCGTCCCAATTTTGCCAGAAAACGTCTTGATGATCCAAGATCCAAGACCTTTGGGAAAATACTCTAAGGTCTGATGAGACAAAAGCGGAACTTTTCGGACTGAGTGTGTTCCATCACACCTGGCTTCAAAGTAACACCGCATTTCAGAAAAAGAACATCATGCCAACAGTCAAATGTGGTGGTAGTGTAACGGTCTGGGGCTGTTTTGCTGCTTCAGGACCTGGAAGACATGCTGTGATAAACGGAACCATCAATTATTCTGTTGACCAAAAAATCCTGAATGAGACTGTCAGGCCGTCTGTTGGTGGTGACCTCAAGCTGAAACCAACTTGGGTTCTGCGACAGGACAGTGATCCAAAACACACCAGCAAGTCCACCTCTGAAGAAAAAACAAATGAATACTTTGGAGTCTGACCTGAATCTTGGGGCATGACCTTAAAAAGATGTTCCATGCTGGAAAAAGGCCTCCAATGTGACTGAATGACAACAATTCTGCAAAGATAAGTGGGCCAAAATTCCTCCAAGAGACTCATTGCAAGTTATGGCAAACGCTTGATTGCATTTGTTCTGCTAAGGGTGGGCCGAACACTTATTAGGGTTACGGGGCAATGCCCTTTTCACACAGGGCCATGTAGCTTTGGTTTTTTTCCCCCCTAAGAAATATAAAGGTTTGTTTCAAAACTACATTTTGTGTTCAGTTTTGACTGATATTGAAATGTGTTTGCTGATCTGGAACATTGAAGTGGGACAAACATCCGGGATGGGAGAAAACACTTTTTCAGAGTTGCTGCCTGACTCACGGGATGTTCCTAATAGTAGCGGCAATATCGGATATAGGTAAGAAATCGAGCATCTCTACTGGATTGTACACCAAACAGAATCCTGACCCAATTGCTAGGGAACCACTTTGGACCCAAGATAAGGAGCTGATGGCGAGAGAGGATTTGTCACTATTGCAGCCTGGCCTGCAAGCTGTGCTTGGAGGAGGAGATGATACAGGGATTGGGTTGAATCACGGAGGGACTGGTGCAGGGGAATACATTTGGAAAAAGAGGGTTTTTTGCAAGAAAGGAGTGAGAGAAGACAGAAGGACGGCTCGGTGCGCAAGCTGCTTGGAGACGGCCGTGACACATGTTGCTCATCAGCGGGGGAGACCGGGAAAAACCCGCAAGGGGAGGTAGCGGAGGATGCTGGAGCAGTGAAATGGCTCGCCAGCTTGTCTGCTCTGCTACTGTCGCTCATGCAACGCTTGGCAGCCATGACAGAAGCGAGGCGAAGTAGTGGCACAAGCCTGGACGGGACGCGGCGGTGTGGGTTTGGCACACGAACGAGAAGGGCAACTAGAATATGAATGAAGGCGTGAGGCGCCGCCGGGCTTTTTTCTACCAGCTGTTAGAGAGCAGAGAGGAAAAAAGCAAGGCCGGACCGCTGCTAGAGTCTCGCCTTTGACAGGAACGCTGCTGCTGTGCGAGGGGATCTTTTTTGTAGACATCAGCACTTTGTACTCAAACCAAACCTGGTATAGGAAAGTTTTTCCTTACCTCCATCACCAAAGTGCTTGTTCATGAGGGGTTCCTTGAGTCACAATAACTTCTGTTGGGCTCCCGAAGTAAAACTGACTTTATTCAGCCCCTCGTGCTTCTATTTGAGTGAGTTTTTCCTTGCCTTTATCGCCAAAGGGCTTGCTAGTGCAGTGGTCGGGTGGTGTTCTACAAGTGTACACCTGCTCCATCTGTCAAGTGCCACAAGATACCTTCTGATTTCGGTAAGATTTTCACACCACACCGAATCTCGTTTTTTCCTTACAGAGTGAGTTTTTCCTTGCCTTTGCCGACAAATTGGCACATTTAGTGTTCCGTTTGTTTCGTGCCCTCAGATAACTTCTGACATAAGTTCAGAGGCTCCCCACTAAGAATACTCCCATTTTGAGTGGGTAGTTTTTCCTTTCCTCTGTTGCCACTGTGCTTGTACACGCGGAGGTCAGTTGGTTTTCTCCTCATACTGTAGATAACTTAGAGAGGGAATTGGTGCAATAGAAATAAAACTTACTTTATTCACACAGCCGCCCCAGAAACCCGGGACTAGAGTCTCGGTTGTGTTTGAGTGTGTTTTTCCTTGCCTCCGTCGGCACAGCGCTTTTTCATGCAGTGTTCGCTTGATGTTGTATATGTCCAAGGGGCATGGTTCTAGACCTGCTTCACATTTCAAGTGCCTTGATTTTTTTTTTTTTTTACTTTAAGAAGATAGTCAGCCTGGGCTGACTCTTGGTTATGTTCAAAGTTTCTTCTTCCTACGGGGAGTTTTTCCTTGCCTCTGTTGCCAGATTGGCACATTTGGTGTTCAGATGTGTTTTAGCCTTCAGATATCTTCTGAAATAAACTTGATTTTAGAAAGAAGATCACCCCATACTGTTCTAGGTGTCTTCCTTGATGGGGAGTTTTTCCTTGACTTTGTCACCAAAGTGCTTGCTGTGGCGTGAGGGGCCAAGGTGGTCCTATTCATGGCAGCACCCCCGAGCATGGTTCTCGACCTGCTTCAGGGTCCTTGAGATCATTTCTGTTCATGCAGAGCACTCCCGTCACATGGAGGGTCTTTGTCGGATCACATGTCAACAAGTTTGCTGTTTTCTGCCAATTTAACCAAACAGAAATGTCACAGGGACGCAGCGCAAGACTGAGATTGAATAATGTGGTATCGAGCCATCATACAGAGCTAATAAAGCGCCATGTGAAACAACAACATCTCACTTGTCACTTGGCAGAAGCGTCCCGATGAATGATTGCGCATAAATAACCGCTTTTTCGTATCAAATAGTTTCCTCAGTATTGCAGACGCAACGTTGATTTCCCTTGAGAATCCCACGGAACATTAAAGCGCTATGACTCCAATCGTCTTGCACATTATTGCCATCGCAATAGACGCCGCACGCTTCTAATGACAAAATAAAACACACACAAATGCGACTAGTGAGGACATTTTTAATACCGAGCTGATGACTTTATAAAATGCATCGTGAGTTTTTCGCCTATTTCAATTAAATGTCTGCGTTTCCTGAATGCGCTTCAGTTTGTCTTATGTGAGGTTTTGCTAAAACTGGGATAACACCAGCACATGCAGGAGCCATAATGGGTGACGCTTATCAAGTCCAACCCAGTAAATCCGGCTGGAGAAACCATGTGATTTCGCTCAGCCAATCAGCAAAGGAAAGACATTTATTGGCACCTTAAAAGAAGTTTAAGTCACAACATCAGCAAATATAAAACATGATAAAATAGAATAATTTAATATAATTTCATAACATACTGTACTGGTTACATAGCAAATATTTAAATACTATTATTATTGTTGAAATTAATACATGGGAAATGTAGCCGCAACGGGGCACAAGCCAGTGTCTTATTGTGGCGGTCCCAAGCCCGGATAAATACAGAGGGTTGTGTCAGGAAGGGCATCCGACGAAAAACTTTGCCAAACCAGAACATGCGAATCGGACAAATGACTTCCACACCGGATCGGACGTGGCCCGGGTTAACAACGCCCGCCACCGGTGCTGTTCACCGACAGGGTGCCGGTGGAAACTGGATTACTGTTGGCCGAAGAAGGAGAGGAGGAAGGTGTGTCCGTAGGAGGAGAGAGAAGAGGAATGCTAAGAGTCTAGAACTAAGAGTTGGGACTTTGAATGTTGGAACTATGACAGGAAAAGGTAGAGAATTAGTTGACATGATGCAGAGGAGGAAGGTAGACATATTGTGTGTCCAGGAGACCAGGTGGAACGGTAGCAAGGCTAGAAGCTTAGGAGCAGGGTTCAAGCTGTTCTATCATGGTGTAGATAGGAAGAGAAATGGAGTAGGGGTGATTTTGAAGGAGGAGTTTGCTAGCAACGTCCTGGAGGTAAAAAGAGTGTCAGATAGAGTGATGAGCCTGAAGCTAGAAATCGAAGGTGTGATGTTCAATGTTGTTAGTGGGTATGCTCCACAGGTAGGATGTAAGATGGAGGAGAAAGAGAAATTCTGGTCAGACCTGGATGAAGTGATGCAGAACATCCCCAGAAGTGAGAGAGTTGTCATTGGTGCGGACTTCAATGGGCATGTTGGTGCAGGAAACAGAGATGATGAGGAGGTGATGGGCAAGTTTGGTATCCAGGAGAGGAACGCTGAAGGACAGATGGTGGTCGACTTTGCAAAAAGGATGGAAATGGCTGTAGTGAATACTTTCTTCCAGAAGAGACAGGAACATAGGGTGACCTACAAGAGTGGAGGTAGGAGCACACAGGTAGACTACATCTTGTGTAGAAGGTGTAACCTGAAGGAGGTCAGTGACTGCAAAGCAGTGGTAGGTGAGAGTGTAGCCAGACAGCATAGGATGGTGGTGTGTAGGTTGACTCTAGTGGTGAGAAGGATGAAGAGGGTAAAGGCAGAGCAGAGGACAAAATGGTGGAAGCTGAAAAAGGAGGAGTGTTGCGTGACATTTAGGAAGGAGTTGAAAAAGGCTATGGGTGGCCAGGAAGTCCTTCCAGATGACTGGACAACTACAGCTACTGTGATCAGGGAGACAGGTAGGAGAGTACTTGGTGTGTCATCTGGAAGGAAAGTAGATAAGGAGACTTGGTGGTGGAATGAGGAGGTGCAGGAGTGTATACAGAGTAAGAGGTTAGCTAAGAAGAAGTGGGACACTGAGAGGACTGAAGAGAGTAGACAGGAGTACAGAGAGATGCAGCGTAAGGTGAAAGTAAAGGTGGCAAAGGCCAAACAAGGGGCTTATGATGACTTGTATGCTAGGTTGGACAGCAAGGAGGGAGAGAAAGATCTATACAGGTTGGCAAGGCAGAGGGACAGAGATGGGAAGGACGTGCAGCAGGTTAGGGTGATGAAGGATAGGGATGGAAGGGTATTGACAGGTGCCAGTAGTGTCATGGGAAGATGGAAAGAGTACTTTGAAGAGTTGATGAATGAGGAAAATGAAAGAGAACAAAGAGTAGAAGAGGTGACTGTTGTGGACCAGGAAGTAGCAAAGATTAGTAAGGAAGAAGTGAGGAGGGCATTGAAGAGGATGAAGAATGGAAAGGCACTCGGTCCTGATGATATACCTGTGGAGGTATGGAAGTGTCTAGGAGAGGTGGCAGTAGAGTTCCTGACCGGGTTGTTTAACAAGATCTTAGATAATGAGAAGATGCCTGAGGAATGGAGGAGAAGTGTGCTGGTGCCCATTTTTAAGAACAAGGGAGATGTGCAGAGTTGTGGCAACTACAGAGGAATAAAGCTGATGAGCCATACAATGAAGTTATGGGAAAGAGTAGTTGAAGCTAGACTAAGGGCAAACGTGAGCATTTGTGAGCAGCAGTACGGTTTTATGCCAAAAAAGAGTACAACAGATGCAGTATTTGCTTTGAGGATGTTGATTGAGAAGTACAGGGAAGGTCAGAGGGAGCTGCATTGTGTTTTTGTAGATCTGGAGAAAGCTTATGACAGGGTGCCCAGAGAGGAACTGTGGTATTGTATGAGGAAGTCTGGAGTGGCAGAGAAGTATGTTAGAGCGGTGCAGGACATGTACGAGGACTGTAAGACAGTAGTGAGGTGTGCTGCAGGTGTGACAGAGGAGTTCCGAGTGAAGGTGGGACTCCATCAGGGATCAGCTCTGAGCCCCTTCTTGTTTGCTATGGTGATGGACAGGCTGACGGACGAGGTTAGACAGGAATCTCCATGGACTATGATGTTTGCAGATGACATTGTGATATGTAGTGAGAGCAGGGAACAGGTGGAGGAGAAGCTTGAGGGGTGGAGGTTTGCCCTGGAAAGGAGAGGAATGAAGGTCAGCCGCAGCAAGACGGAGTACATGTGTGTAAATGAGAGGGACCCAAGTGGAAGAGTGAGGTTACAGGGAGAAGAGATAAAGAAGGTGGAGGATTTTAAGTACTTAGGGTCAACAGTCCAGAGCAATGGAGAGTGTGGAAAAGAGGTGAAGAAGCGTGTGCAGGCAGGCTGGAATGGGTGGAGAAAAGTGTCGGGTGTGATGTGTGATAGAAGAGTTTCAGCTAAAATGAAAGGAAAGGTGTACAAAACTGTGGTGAGACCAGCGATGTTGTTTGGTTTAGAGACAGTGCCGCTGAGGAAAAGACAGGAGGCAGAGCTGGAGGTAGCAGAGATGAAGATGCTGAGGTTCTCTTTGGGTGTGACCAGGATGGACAGGATCAGGAATGAGCACATCAGAGGGACAGCACATGTTAGAGGTTTTGGAGATAAAGTCAGAGAGGCCAGACTGAGATGGTTGGGACATGTCCAGAGGAGAGATAGTGAAGTGTTGGTAGAAGGATGGTGAGTTTTGAATTGCCAGGCAGGAGGCCTAGAGGAAGACCAAAGAGGAGGTTTATGGATGTAGTGAAAGAGGACATGAAGGTAGTTGGCGCGAGAGAAGAAGATACAGAAGACGAGGTTAGATGGAGGCGATTGATTTGCTGTGATGGCCCTTGAATGGATAAGCCCAAAGGAAAAGAAGAAGGGAGTTAAAATTATTACATAAAGTGTCTTTTATAAAAACCCTACTTTAGAATTTTGTATTTATGTTTTAATGGGGAAAAAGCACATAATGTGTACACCATAATTCTGATTTACATTACTCTTTGGGTAGTACACTTTGTAGTCACTCTATTAACAAGTCATATTTTGCCTTTTTATTTGGTAACTTAACAAAGTTTGGTGTTATAAACACGGAATATGATTTTCCCCGTCGCTTTCCTCCCTGCCGGGAAGCCAAGCTGGTTTGATCTCCGATGTCAAAAGAGGAAGAAAGTGCCTAGAAATTAATGAATAAATAAAGAAATGAATCACAGGTGCAGGTGGAATTTGAGTACAAAAGTAAGAGAATTTGACGCGGTTGTACGTGCAAAAAGTAGGCCATAATAGAAAGTAGGACAAGAGAAGATCAAATATTAAGTAGATGCGTTTCACTCTTCATTTATGTTTCCCACACAATCTTTGTCATATGATGTGCATCCCAATTGTTTAAAAGCAAACAGATGTCTCACACTTTACATTTTGAGTCTATGTGTGTGTGTTCACCTCAGCTGGCTACGTGGGATCCGGTCCACGGCCTGAATGGCACTTTGACGGACAGGAAGTTGGAGAACAACATGCGAGGAGTGGTGCTGAGAGTTGTCACGGTCTTGGTGAGTACTACCCGATCCTGCAACCGGTTATTGGTGGAACGGCCGGCAACACGAGGGAGTGGGAAGATAAGTGTGACTCCCCCAGGGCTCAAGAACAGAGCCCTGGGGGACACCATCGAAGTCCTTGGATGACTTTGTCAATTTCTTTGGTGCTTTATGCGGATCCCACACTAAAGAGAAGAACTCCATACGTGGAGCTTCTATGTGAGAGGACACAGAGGGTCAGTTTGCAAAGTTTTGTGTGCAGAGCTGCGCAAAGTCACAACAAAAATAAATAAGTCGGTAAGCTCGCCTCCCTTATTTCTGACATTTAACATGCGGATGAAAGGAGAAGTGAGGAGCGCGTCGCCGCTGCTCCTCACTGCCTGCCAGTCTCCCCTGCAGCCGCCGCCGCCGCCGTCATTCGAGAACATCCCACGTGCGCTTTAAAGATTCACCTCCGTAAATTCTTCATATCTCGTCTTTGAAGTCGGAGAAGCCGAGAAGAAAGCGATGATGCGCCACATCTTTGTGGCCGTCCCTTTTTCTCTCGCTTTTGCATTTTTTTTCATACCCTCATCAGATAATACTTTTAAAGAGAACAGCGAGATATTTTTGGGTACAACATACTATTGCTCAATTATGGTTTCTTACCATAATTCTAAGAAGGCACATTTTCACTGAACACATGTATTCAGTATTTGCTTGAATGACTTGAAGAGAAAAAACACTGAATCAGGTTCGATGCACGCAGAATATTGTGTCGAAAAGGCCGACTACACACCCGTCTTTCATCAGAAAAAAAGGTTTGTTCTTTAGCAATTCGCAGTAGAACATAGGCAGGTTTCAGGGAAATATCCGGTCCTGACTAAAAAAGGCATCATTAATTCATCAATAATAACACTCAAAAAAAGTTTTACATCAAAATAATTGATTTACTAACATAACACCACAAACTGGTTACAATTTTCACATTTGGAATGTGCATGCGTTCAAATTCCCCTACAATCCGTTCCGCTCTTCCACTTCCTCCTTGCTGTCGTGTGCGTTTTTTTCCATTCACGTGTTCCTTAGTTTACTCAGCTGTTAGCACTCTGATGCTCCACAGTTAAAGTGTTTGTTGCTCCAAGCATATTTCATTAAACTACGTAGCATCTCAGTTGGCTTCATTGTGACTTAGCAGTTATCTTAAACTGCAGTCATTCAAGGAGGGGAAGCTCTTTTTTTTCCCCGGCCTGCGTCATAAATGTGTTGACATGTAAATTCTTTCGGTGTTTTTACCAAAGACGAAGTCGCCCGGGGATCGGTAAAGTCTCCGGACCAGTTCAGAACAACGGAATGGAAAACTTGGAAAAGGCCAGGGTGGAGGTTTATACTTCCAGATCGCTGTTTCGCTCATTTCCCCGTCAATTGAAAATGGATCATCCAATCGTTATGCAGAAGCTGAGCGTCTGAGCCAGCCTCCTGCCCCATTGAGCCTCAGAGATGCAGAGCACCCGACGGTCGGGCCGAAGCCCAGCAATTATCCACTGACAGGGGGCATTCAAAATGTATATTATTTCCTAAAATAAAAGAATGGCCCATATTTCCAAAATTGAAACCCCTTACATAAAATCTGATGAAGTTATCCACATCCACAAGTTTACCACATTGTATAAACGTCACTGTATCTGCCCTTAAGTGCGGTTAATTATGAATTAACTATGGACAAAAAGTAATTAATTGCTATTAAATAATTAATTACCTAATTAATTTAGCCATTTTTTGTGCTAGGCAAAAAAGTGCATATTTTGGATTAAAGTGAATGTGCAAAATTTGAACTGCAAAGTTGTGAGGGATGACAACGTAGCTAATGTTGGACTAAGACTTTTGCACAGCACAGTTTGTCATTTTTAAAAATATAATGTATGCATGTCGAAAGCGCATTTTACTTAAATAGCAACGCTTCCCACAATAAATAAAAACCAAATTTAGACATTTCCCAATTTTACAAGAATGTGTATTTTAAAATCCCTGGTTAACAGTAAAAATAAAAATAAAAAGCCAGCAACTGATTCCAGTGCTTGCCTTTCAAAATAAAGTGCCATGCATGTATATTTTTGGGACCCACACAGAACCACTGTTGACTTGCTCCCTATCCGTTGGAAGTCAGCTCCGCGGGAAGCCGATTGATTGTTTACTTTTTCCTCGGGGCCTTGTCTGCAGCTCCCGTGTAGCCCGTTTGTGTTGGGAGCGGAAGGACCCTCTCAGGGGCGCCGCGCGTGTTGCGTCCCCGCGACCGGATGTGTTTCATTCTGCGCAATCACCCCCGTTGTGTTGTTGAATTAATTATCGATCTTTTCACCAGTGGCTGAGCTCACGCCGCCATTAGAGCCAATAATCCCGAATAGATCCTACGGATTATCAGGGGAGCGTATTGATTATCAAACGGATGGCGGTTCTGACGTCTTCATGGCTTTCTCATTAGTAGAATCCCTCACCAATCAGCCTTAAGATGATGCTTCCGCAGCAAATGAATTTGAGGCTTTTCGAGGCGCGTCGGGCCGCATTAAAACATTTCTTCCCGACAGGAACCTGATGGTACGGAATAGCTCAGACAGCCCGTCGTAAATTCCCTCAGCGACTCACCTCTCAGTCGCTTTTTGTCTTTTTCCGCCTGCACTCAAGTGACAGCCTTGGCCACGGGGATTATATTTCCGTGCTGGCTGTCCTTCACAACTTTTATACTTTTCGAAGGGAACATCCTGGCGCCAAACCACGACACGCCGTTTAGCGGAAACTTACGTCAAAGTGTGTTTGGCTTCCGAGGTGATCCGAAGCTGTGATGGGCTGCAAACCTGGAATTGCCGGGACCTCCAATAGAATCAGATGCGTTTTATTTTGCTTGTTTGCTCATACTTTTATGATGGGTATGACACCATCTCCGAACCTGCGATTGTGAAAATGGAACACCACATGATGATAATTATTAGGATAATTAACATTTTAGCAATCAATCAATGACTTCCATTGAAAATCATTTTACAGGATGCAATAACCAATCATATCAATGCCATAGCCATGCAATAATCATGATAACCATTTACTAATCGGTGACACTATTTTAGATTAATTCAGAGTATGTCGTGGGTTGAGTGACCTTTGGTTGACCTTTGAGAAATGTGTCATATCTCAAAAACAAAAGCAGCCCTGATGCTGATTTTAACGGCACAAAACAGCACAAACAAGGACACTCAAAATGAGACTATGTTGGTGTCATTTAGAGCATGTCATGGTACTGAGGGATCTTTGGTTGACCTTTAAGAAATGCTTACGATTTCAAAAACTAAAACAGCACAAACGTTCTTTTCAACTGCACAAAGCAGTACAAACACAGACGGTCAAAATGAGACTATTTTGGTTTCATTTGGAGCATGTCGGGGGGTTGAGTGACCTTTGTTGACCTTTAAGAAATGTGTAATATCTCAAAACGGAAAGTGGCACAAATGCTGATTTTAACAGCACAAAACAGCACAAACAAGGGCTGTCAAAATGAGACTATTTTGGCTTCATTTGGAGCATATCATGGGGCTGAATGATCTTTGGTTGACCTTTTAAGAAATGTGTACTATTTCAAAAAGGAAATCAGCACAAACGTTGATTTCAGCAGCACAAACAAGTCAAAGTGAGCCTAAGAAAGTTCCTAGTTCGTGAATTGTTCACTTACAATGGCAATAAAGTTTTCTGATTCTGATTTTGGTTTCATTCGGAGCATGTCAGGGGGCTGATTCTGTAAACTGAATTAACTCAAAAACGAAAGCAGCACAAACGTTGATTTCAACTGCACAAAACAAAACAAACAAGTCAAAATTTGACTATTTTTGATTCATTTGGAGCATGTCGGGTGGCTGATTCTGTAATAACCCAACACTTTAATTTAAACAAACATTAATTTCAACTGCAAAACAGCACAAACGCAGCACAAACAAATGAGAATCTTTGACTAGGGTTTTGTGCGGGGTGGGGAGGGGTCAACTCTAGCAGCACTTTCTGTGGTCGTTATTCAAAGTCTTTATGAATAAATTTGGTGTACACGCTTTGATGTGCAATACCACTGATTTTGTTTCCGGTCCAATACTGAGTAAAAATCAGGCTGGTATCAGCAATACCGATTCGATGTTTTGTGCAAAGAAAAAATGTCAAAAGCAGTGTATTTCATAGCATTATAGCATAAATATTATGAGGTATTTACTTACTTGATTAATTCAATGAATTAATAATTTAAATTAATTAGGCAGTTAAATAAATTAACAATTTTATGATTAATAGAAGGATCAGCCATAGAAGGACAAAAGTTAACATTACATACAACATAACATAACATAGCTAACATTACATAAAATAACATAGCTATCATAACATAACAGCCATAACATAGCATAACGTAGCATAGCACAGCATAGCTAACCTAACCTAATATAATATAGCATGGCATAGCTAACATAACATAACATAGGATAGCTAACCTAACCTAACATAACAAAGAATAACGTAACATAACAAATCATAACAACATAGCATAGCATAGCAAACATAACATAACATAGTTACCATAACATAGAATAGCATAAAGTAGCATAGCATAGCTAACCTAACATAATATAGCATCGCCTAGCTAACATAACATAACATAGGATAACCTGACGTAACATAGCATAGCTAACATAACATAACATTGGATAGCCTAATGTAAAAAAGCATAGCTAACATAGCATAGCTATCATAATATAGCATAGCTATTATAACATAGAATAGGATAGAGTAGCACAGCATAGCTAACATAACATAACATAGGATAGCATGACGTAACATAGCATAGCATAGCTAACATAACATAGCATAAAACATAACACATACAACACATTACAAATAAAACACAACAAATATTATGCCAATAGCATAACATAACATAGCAGGATGTGTCATAACATAGCACAAAGCAGCATAATATTACATAGCAGGATGTAGCATAACATAACATAACAGGATGTAGCATAACATAGCATAGCAGGATGTAGCATAACATAGCACAATGCAGCATAATATTACACAGCGGGATGAAGCATAACAAAGCATAAAAGTATGTAGCATAACATAGCATATCAAGATGTAGCATAACATAGCACAATGCAGCATAATATTACATAGCAGCATGTAGCATAACATAACACAGCAGGATGTAGCATAACAAAGCATGGAAGTATGTAGCATAACATAGCATAGCAAGATGTAGCACAACATAGCACAATGCAGCATAATATTACATAGCACAATGCAGCATAATATTACAAAGCAGGATGTAGCATAACATAACATAGCAGAATGTAGCATAACATAGCACAATGCAGCATAACATAGCATAGCAGGATGTAGCATAACATAGCACAATGCAGCATAATATTACATAGCAGGATGTAGCATAACATTACACGGCAGGTTGTAGCATAATATAGCATAGCAGTATGAAGCATAACATAGCTTAGCAGGATGTAGCATAACATAGCACAATGCAGCATAATATTAAATAGCAGCATGTAGCATAACATAACAAAGCAGGATGTAGCATAACATAGCATAGTGGGATGTAGCATAACGTAGCATAACTGGATATAACATAACATAGCAGGATGTAGCATAACATTATTAAGCAGGTTGTAGCATAACATAGCACAGCAGTATAAAGCATAACATAGCATAGCAGGATGTAGTATTATATAGCACAATGCATCTTAACATAACATAGCAGGATGTATCATAACATAGCATAGCAGGATGTAGCATAACAGAACATAGCATAGCAGGAAAAATATATAACATAGCAGGATGTAGCATAAAATAACATAGCAGGATGTAGCATAACATAACATAGCAAGATGTAGCATAACATAACATAGCAGGATGTAGCATAACATAGAATAGCAGTATGTAGCATAACATAGCATAGCAGGATGTAGCATAACATACCACAATGCAGCATAATATTACATAGCAGCATGTAGCATAAAATAACATAGCAGGATGTAGCATAACATAGCATAGCAGGATGTAGCATAACATAGCAGGATGTAGCATAACACAACATAGCATGATGTAGCATAAAATAACATAGCAGGATGTAGCATAACATAGCATAGCAGGATGTAGCATAACATAGCAGAATGCAGCATTATATTACATAGCAGCATGTAGCATAACATAACAAAGCAGGATGTAGCATAATATAGCATAGCAGGATGTAGCATAACATAGCTTAACTGGATGTAACATAGTATAGCAGGATGTAGCATTATATAGCACAATGCAGCATAATATAACATAGCAAGATGTAGCATAACATAACATAGCAGGATGTATCATAACATAGCATAGCAGGATGTAGCATAACATAGCATAGCAGGATATAACATAACATAGCAGGATGTAGCATAAAACAAAATAGCAGGATGTAGCATAACAGCATAGCAGGATGTAGGATAACGTAGCATAACAGGATATAACATAGCATAGCAGAATGTAGCATAACATAGCACAATGCAGCATAACCTAACATAGCTGGATGTAGCATAACAGAACATAGCAGGATGTAGCATAACAGAACATAGCAGGGTATAACATAACATAGCAGGATGTAGCATATCATAACATAGCAGGATGTAGCATAACATAGCACAATGCAGCATAATATTCCATAGCAGGATGTAGCATAACATAGCATAGCAGTATGTAGCATAACATAGCATAGCAGGATATAACAGAACATAGCAGGATATAACAGAACATAGCAGGATGTAGCATAACATAACATAGCAGGATGTAGCATAAAATAACACAGCAGGATGTAGCATAACATAACATAGCAGGATGTAGCATAACATAGCAGGATGTAGCATATCATAACATAGCAGGATGTAGCATAACATAGCACAATGCAGCATAATATTCCATAGCAGGATGTAGCATAACATAGCATAGCAGAATGTAGCATAACATAGCATAGCAGGATGTAGCACAACATAGCACAATGCAGCATAATATTACATAGCAGCTTGTAGCATAACATAACATAGCAAGATGAAGCATAACATAGCATAGCAGGATGTACCATAACATAGCATAGCAGGATATAACATAACATAGCAGGATGTAGCATAAAATAACATAAAAGGATGTAGCACAACATAGCATAGAAGGATGTACCATAACATAACATAGCAGGATGTAGCATAACATAGCATAGCAGGATGTAGCATAACATAGCATAGCAGGATATAACATAACATAGCAGGATGTAGCATAAAATAACATAGCAGGATTTAGCATAACATAGCATAGCAGGATGTAGCATAACAAAGCAGGATGTAGCATAACATAACATAGCAGGATGTAGCATAACATAGCACAAAGCAGCATAACATAACATAGCAGGATGCAGCATAACATAACATAGGAGGATGTAGCATAACATAACATAGCAGGATATAGCATAACATAACATAGCAGGATGTAGCATAACATAACATAGCAGGATGTAGCATAACATAGCAGGATGTAGCATAACATAGCACAAAGCAGCATAACATAACATAGCAAGATGTAGCAAAACATAACAGCAGGATGTAGCATAACAGCATAGCAGGATGTAGCATAACATAACATAGGAGGATGTAGCATAACATAACAGCAGGATGTAGCATAACAAAGCAGGATGTAGCATAACATAGCATAGCACAATGCAGCATAATATTACATAGCAGGATGTAGCATAACATAACATAGCAGGATGTAGCATAACATAGCATAACAGGATGTAGCATAACATAGCATAGCATGATGTAGCATAACATAGCATAGCAGGATGTAGCATACCATAACATAGGAGGATGTAGCATAACATAACAGCAGGATGTAGCATAACAAAGCAGGATGTAGCATAACATAACATAGGAGGATGTAGCATAACATAACATAGCGGGATGTAGCATAACTGAACATAGCAGGATGTAGCATAACATAGCATAACAGGATGTAGCATAACATAGCATAGCATGATGTAGCATAACATAGCATAGCACAATGCAGGATAACATAACATAGCAGGATGTAGCATAACTGAACAAGAAAATATACAAAAAGGCCTTTTTCAGGGACAAAGCTCTGACAGTTGGTGCTCCTAATTCCTCCACTTTCCTGGAGTACTTACTACCCCGTCTGTCTGCACAAAAGCCATGTTTGGAACACACTGCGCTGTGCTGCTACAAAAATGACAGGGAAAAAGGCAGCGGTAGAGAGAAGGACCATCTTAACGCTTAGAAATGTTGGTTTTTCCTGCAGAGAAATCTGTCATACAGTAAAACGTAGTAAAGAACTGCATGCTGGTTTAAGCCGGCAACATATCGGTGTGAAAATCCTCGATTGCGACCCGAGACCTTGGCCTTTTTTTTTCAACTTCTCTCCATTTTCATCAATCAAATGTCAGGAAACTACATTCTGACTTCTGTAGTCAGCCGCTCTTTGCCTTCTCGGAAACGAGCACGTTGCGCTTTTAAGACCGAGCGTGGGAGACGGACGGCGGAGTCCGGGCCGACTGGATTCCAGACGGACGCGCCGGCGGTTTTTTACGCTTGACTAAAAAGGAGAATTGTCACCTTGATGCATGCGACGCCAGATCTCCACCATACGTTTAGGGCGGGGCGAGGATGTGGAAAGTGTGGAAAAGTGCCAAGCGGTTTCTCACGGCTGGTGAGTGGCAGGGCGGGGCAAAAGAGAGGCTAAACTGACAATGTGGTTTTCAGCCTGGAACACATTGACCGGGTATCGATTGAGGCCGGCAGCTTAAAGAGAGTGAAACTTTTATTAGGATGATTAAATGACCCGCCGTCCCTGAAAACTTTTAACAAACTTTTAAAATCTGACATTATTGATTAAGCCTGCAAAATCCGAGCCCTTCTTTTTTTTACTTGACATTTCTTCGACAAGATGTGCATATCTGTGTTCGAAAAATCGCATCGAGCCTGTTTTCGGTCTGCTTTGTCTTCTACTTGTCACTTCAACCTCCAACCGCAGGTGATGCTACAGGGGTATGCAAAAGTATAGGCACCCCTGATGGTTTTCAAAACTTTCTTTTGAAAGTCATGAGTTGTTTGGATCAGCAATTTCAGCTAAATATGGCAATGAATTATTGGAACACCAAATTTGTTTGGCAAGCTCCTTGATCCTCGACCTACATACACAGGTCATGCCAGTCGTGAGAAAGGGTATTTAAGGTGGCCAATTGCAAGTTGGTCCACTCTTTGCATCTTCTCTGAAGTGTGGCAACATGGGAGCCTCCCAACACAACTGTCAAATGACCTGAAAACAAAGATTGTTCAACATCATGGTTTAGGGGAAGGATACAAAAAGCTAGCTCAGAGATTCCAGCTGTCACTTTCCACCGGCAGGTATTGAAAGACCACAACTCTAGTTCTGGTTCAGGCCCGGAGTGGCAGGCCAAGAAAAATCTCCGACAAGCAGAGGCAATGGATGGTGAGAACAGTCCAACTCGGTGGTGGCTCCATCATGGCGTGGGGCTGTGTGGCCAGTACAGGTACCGGCAATCTTGCTAAACGTGAAGGTCGCATGGATTCCAGTCAGTATCAGCAGATTCTTGTGAACAATGTTCAAGAATCAGTGACAAAGTTGCGCCAAGACAACAACCCTAAACGCTGCTCAAATTCTATGAAGGCATTCGTGCAGAAAAACAAGTGCAACCTTCTGGAACAGAACCTCAGTCCCCAGACCTGAATATGATGGAAAATCTGTGTCGTGATTTAAAGGCTCCATGCTCGGAAACCATTAAACAGGACGGCTGTGTAAAGAAGACTGCTGAAAGATTCTGTCAACCAGAATCCACATCCTCATTGGAAGTGTTACTTCTGCAGAAGGAGGATCTACTCGATATCGATGTCATTTTTTTCTGTTGGGGTGCCCAAATGTATGCACCTGCCTAATTTTGTTTAAATAACTATTGCACACTTTCTGCAAATCCTGAAAACTTCATTTGACATCTCAAATAACACCGTGTTCGTCTGATATATGACATACTTGACTGAAATTGCTGATCCAAACAACTCATGATTTATAAAGGAAACTCTTCAAAATGATGAGGGGTGCCCGAGCTTTTGCATGCTACTGTATACTTGGACCTCTAACTCTAGTGCTAAAGCTAGCAAAGCAATTCATTTTCCATCTAAATATATTCATTCATTCATTTTCTATACCGCTTATCCTCATTAGGGTCACGGGGATGCTGGAGCCTATCCCAGCAGACTTTGGGCGGGAGGCGGGGTACACCCTGGACTGGTCGCCAGTCAATCGCAGGGCACATATAGACAAACAAACACTCACACTCTAATGGACAATTTAGAGCGGCCAATGACTAACATGCATGTTTTGGGAATGTGGGAGGAAACCGGAGTACCCGGATAACTTCAATCGAGTTATGATTCTGTTTTCTGTATTAAATATTTTTCTATATTTACTCAATACCGGTAGTTTTTTTTTCCACATAACAATCCGACCTTGTCCTCATTTTGCACATTTTTTTGTTTTCACACATAAAATGGCTAAATGAACAAAAATACAAATATAAGGCATTCAGAAGACACATACTAAAACGCAAAAAACTGTTGTATTCCACACTGGTCACTAGGTGTCAGTAATGTTACACCGATGAGACAACAGCCACCTCAGGAAGTACCCTGTCCCAGAAAAAAGGAATATATGTGAGTCAGTTATGACTTATTTATGTCTAATATGTGTGATTTTTCCTGTTATTGGATAATGTGATTGTAGTGTTGTTTTTTCATGTGTAGAGGGCTGCAATAATGCTAATAACACTTTTCTATAATAATAACAATAATGACAATAATCCATTTATAAGTAAGGAATTGCATGTGGAAATTCACCGATCGCGGTCGTGTCTGGAACCAGTTAACGAGGGATTGATTGATTTTATTCTAGAATTTATTTTAAACACCTAAGTTAAAACTTTATTCCAATAATAACGTGACCATTTTTTCTTCCATTATTATTTTCCTTACTGTAATATTTCTCTTTTTCTTACATCATTATTTATTCTCATTTTATCCCGACTTTTACTTCTTTATTATGACGTTATTCTCGTAATGCCATTTGCTGCACCCTTACGACCTGACTCTTGCAACACTTTCTTATAGAATTTCCGCTTTGTTCTCCTTCCTTCATGCCGTTATTCTCGTAATTTTGCTTTTCTTGCTCATTTCAGGTGTGCACCTTTGTGCCTTTTACCGTGTTCATCGAAGCCAAGCTACTCGTTTGATTGTAAAGGTTCAAAGAACGTGCATATGGATGAAATCAGTAGAACCGGAGTGTTATCCCTACCGTGTGTGTGTTTCCATACGTGTGTGTGTGTGTGTGTTAGTGGGTTGATGGATGCCTGCAGTGAGCGAGGGGCTTGGCATGCATGTCCACTCGCTGGCTAATAGCTTATTGAACGGCTGCAGCTAGCACGGATTAGAAAGCACAGAGCTAATGCCCAACATAGCGTGTGTGTGAAAGAGCATGGATGTGTGGAATTGAGTCAATAACACACAGGCCTTCCATAAATCTGCCAGTTGCATTGGCCTTGATGGAATGCACATGAAGTAGTTAAGGCACACTACAGACCTTGCACTCTGACCCCTTTTCTATGTCGGAGTTGAACCGCTAACAGCTTCCGCCATCTGGATGTCCAAGCAGAAACTGTGCTAATGCACCATTTGATTAAACTTACCGAAGATTTGTCAGATCAAAATCGCCAAACAGTTCTATTTACGCTTGTTACCAATTTTACAAGCACCGGTGATCACTGTTTCCACTTCATAACACACCTCGTCAATAGAAGGGATAAGTGTTGACAATTTAGCGGCGTTGTCGCTACATTTAGCAACCATTTATTTTATGTATTTATTTGTAATATTTATTTATTTATATGTAATAATGTGCACCCCTAAACCTTCAGTATCACGACCATCTTACACAAAACCCTTCTACGTAAAAGGTGTGTTATATTTAGTGACTAGGGGTCGAGTGGTTGGCCTCCCTGACCTGAACCCGTGTGGTGTGTTGTTGATGGACTTCTGTGCAAATTACAGTTTGTCCATAACAAACACCATGTTTGAACATAAGGATGTCCATAAGTGCACTTGGCACCAGGACACCCTAGGTCGCAGGTCTGTGATCGACTTTGTGGTCGTATCATCAGACCTGCGTCCGGATGTTCTGGAAAGGCGGGTGAAGAGAGAGGCTGAGCTGTCTACTGACCACCACCTGGTGATGAGTTGTTTTAGATGACGGGGAAGGATGCCGGACAGACCTGGTAGACCCCAACGCGTAGTGAGGGTGTGCTGGGAACGTCTGGCAGTCTCCCGTTTGTTGAGTCTTCAAATCTCATCTCCGGCAGAGCTTCGCCTGCATCTCGAGGGAGGACCGGGATATTGAGTCCGAATGGGCCGTATTCCGGGCCACCATTGCTGAGGCTGCCAGTCGTAGTTGGGGCCCCAAGGTGGTTGGTGCCAGTCGTGGTGGCAATCCCCGAACCCGATGGTGGACACCGGGGGTTAGGGCTGCTGCTGCTGAAGAAGGAGTCCTATCAAGCATGGATGGATTGCGGGACTCCCAAAGCAGCTGACAGGTACCGGCAGGCCAAGCGGCACGCGGCTTCGGCAGTGGCCGAGGCAAAAACTCGGGTGTGGGAGGAGTTCAGTGAGGTTATGGAGCACGACTTTTGGTTGGCCTCGAAGAGGTTCTGGCAAACCGTCCGACACCTCAGAAAGGGGAAGCAGCCCCCAGTTCACACTGTTTACAGTGCGGACGGGGGCTTGCTGACCACGACTGTGGATATAGTTGGTCGGTGGAAGGAATACTTCGAGGCCCTTCTCAATCCCACTGACATGCCTTCCATAGAGGAAGCAGAGTCTGAGGATACGTACGTGGACAGTTCTATCACCGTGGCTGAGGTAATTGGGGTAGTCAAATCACTCCCCAGTGGCAAGGCTCCGGGGGTAGACGAGTTCCGCTCAGAATTTCTCAAGGCTCTGGATGTTGGAGGACTGTGTTGGTTGACACGCCTCTACAACATTGCATGGAAGTCAGGAACAGTACCTCTGGACTGGCAGACCGGGGTGGTGGTCCCCATTTTTAAAAAGGGTGACCGGAGGGTGTGTTCCAACTATAGGGGGATCACACTCCTCAGCCTTCCTGGGAAAGTCTACTCCAGGGTGCTGGAGAGAAGGGTACGACCGTTAGTCGAACCTCGGTTAGAGGAGCTGCAATGTGGTTTTCGTCCCGGTCGCGGAACACTGGACCAGCTCTACACCCTTGCAAGGGTACTCGAGGGTATGTGGGAGTTTGCCCAACCAGTCTACATGTGCTTTGTAGACCTGGAAAAGGCATTCGACCGTGTCCCTCGTGGTGTCCTGTGGGGGGTGCTCCGGGAGTACGGGATTGATGGTCCGCTTCTACGTGCCATTCGGTCCTTGTACAATCGAAGCAGGAGCCTGGTTCGCATTGCCAGCAGTAAGTCGAGCTTGTTTCCGGTGAACGTTGGCCTCCGCCAAGGCTGCCCTTTGTCACCGATTCTGTTCATAATCTTCATGGACAGAATTTCTAGGCGCAGTCAAGGTGTTGAGGGAGTCCAGCTTGGTGACCTTAGGATCTCGTCTCTGCTATTTGCAGACGATGTGGTCCTTATGGCCTCATCAGGCTGTGACCTTCAGCGTTTACTGGAGCGGTTTGCAGCTGAGTGTGAAGCTTCTGGGATGAGACTCAGCACCTCCAAATCCGAGGCCATGGTTCTCAGTCGGAAACGGGTGGACTGTACCCTCCGGGTTGGGAGTGAGGTCTTGCCTCAGGTGGAGGAGTTCAAGTATCTCGGGTTCTTGTTCACGAGTGAGGGAAGGTTGGAGCGTGAGATCGACAGACGGATCGGTGCAGCATCTGCAGTAATGCGGTCGCTGTACCGGACCGTCGTGGTGAAGAGAGAGCTGAGCCGGAAGGCAAAGCTCTCTGTTTACCGATCGATCTACGTTCCCACCCTCACCTATGGTCATGAGTTATGGGTCATGACCGAAAGAACGAGATCGCGGATACAAGCAGCAGAAATGAGTTTCCTTCGTAGGGTGGCTGGACTCTCCCTAAATGATAGGGTGAGGAGCTCGGCCATCCGGGAGGAGCTCAGAGTAGAGCCGCTGCTCCTTCACATGGAGAGGAGCCAGTTGAGGTGGCTCGGGCATTTAGTCCGGATGCCTCCCGGGCGCCTCCCTGGTGAGGTGTTTCGGGCATGCCCAGTCAGGAGAAGGCCCCGAGGAAGACCTAGGACACGCTGGAGGGACTATGTCTCAAAGCTGTCCTGGGAACGCCTTGGTGTCCTCCCGGTGGAGCTGGAAGAGGTCGCCGGGGACCGGGAAGTCTGGACTTCCCTAATTAAACTGCTGCCCCTGCAACCCGGACCCGGATAAGCGGAGGAAAATGGAATGGAATAGGTCGAGTGGTTAGCATCTTGGCCACACAGTCAGGAGATCTGAAAGATCAGGGTTGGAATCTCCGCTTGGCATCTCTGTGTGGAGTTTGCATGTTCTCCCCGTGTGTGCGCGGGTTTTCTTCCCACATTCCAAAAACATGCATGTTAGTTTAATTGGCCACTCTAAATTGTCCATAGTTATGAATGTGACCGTGAATGCTTGTTTCTCTGCCGTGCAATTGACTGGCAGCCTGTCCAGGTCGTACCCCGCATCTTGATCGAATCCAGTATACCCCCGTGACCCCAATAAGATGGAAGGTACACATCAAAAGGGAAAGCCGGGAATTGTTTCTTGCGTCATGTTTTCATTCAGTAATTAACAACAAAGGGGAAGTAGTCGCTGGTCTGCATAAACCCCTCCACAATGCAACCCAACCTCTGACCAGCAACAGACCCTAGAAGGCCGCCCTTGGACCTTGAACCTTTCCAACGAACATCGCTGATCGTTGGGGCTGAGTAATTGGATGGCTTTAAACGACTCTTTTATCGACTCGCTCGCTTTGTGACTGATTGTGTTTTGTTTTCTAGGAGGAGCCGTTTGTGATGGTCTCTGAGAACGTTCTGGGCAAACCCAAGAAGTACCAGGGCTTCTCCATAGACGTCCTGGACGCTCTCTCCAACTACTTGGGCTTCAAGTACGAGATCTACATCGCGCCAGACCACAAGTACGGCAGCATGCAGCCCGATGGACAGTGGAATGGACTGATGGGGGAGCTGGTTTTTAAGGTGACCGACAGCCGCCAAAAATGTCATTTGTGTCCTACAAGTGCAGACATGCCACTCAGAAAAGGTTCTTGTTTTCTGTTTATGCAAAAAGCAGGGAAGCATGCAAAACATCACTTGCCATCGGCGTCATTTATGCTAAGCACGGCTTTCGCTTCCCCGGGGGGCCGACTTTTCGCACACACTCCTCGGCCCGCTTTTTAGCATCACGGCATGCAAATGATGTCACTTCAAATTTCACATCTTCACTCTATCAGGGTTTTCCAGAAATTTGCTGGAGCCTATTCCAGCTGACTTTTTGGCAGAGGCGGGGTACACCCTGCACTGCCCTGTCGCCAGTCACTCGCCGGGCACATATAGACAAACGACCATTCACACTCACACTCGTACATATGGACAATTTAGAGTCTCCGATTAAAACATACATTATTTTGGAATTTGGGAGGAAGCCGGAGTACCCCGAAAAAAACCCACGCATGCACTGGGAGACCATGCAAACTCCACACAGAAATGCCCAACGGAGGTTTGAACCCATAACTTCCTGACTGTGTGGCTAAGATGCTAACCACTCTGCCACTGTGCGAATTTTCAAAAAAAAACAAATAAATAAATCAAATAAAAAATATAATAATAATAATTATAGCATATAAAAATATACCATAATATATTCCAAAAAAGATTATTAAATTACATGTATTAGGAAATAACAATAATTCATATTAAAACTATATATATACATATATTTATATGTATTCATTATTATTATGATGATATTATTAATTTTTAAAAATAGAACATTGCATCTCTGTGGACGATAAACAAAAGCATGCAACAAAGCGGCACCCTGAGCCGAACCGCACTGCCTGGTTCTCCACTGCAGCGGGCCGACGTCGGACTCTCCGCCCTGACCATCACGCCGGAGCGCGAGAGCGTCGTGGACTTCACCACGCGCTACATGGACTACTCGGTGGGCGTCCTGCTGCGCAAGGCCGAGCGCACGGTGGACATGTTCGCCTGCCTGGCGCCCTTCGACCTGTCGCTGTGGGCGTGCATCGCGGGAACCGTGCTGCTGGTCGGCATCCTGGTCTACTTGCTCAACTGGCTCAACCCGCCCCGGCTACCCATGGGGTCCGTGTCGTCCACCACGCTCTACAACTCCATGTGGTTCGTGTACGGATCCTTCGTACAGCAAGGTATGTACGATATGTATGCGATCGAATCATTGAATCATCGTGTGGCGTGCACTACTTGGCCCAACCAGCAGAGGCACTGTTGAGTCAGTATCGACTAGTCTAAAGAACAACAACATAACGTCAGCTACGGGGAGTTGAGGTACTGCAATCCAGTACGACACTGGCATGGAAACAGGAGTTCAGAACATTCAGAGAGTGAGACGGCTGAAATAGCAATTGATGGATTATCAGAGAAAAGAAGAGATGATCGATACTTGCTTTCATACCGATATCCGATGCACCGATATTGTCCAAAACAAGACCAAATCCCTCGTTTATGGCGGTTAATTGAACCCGGACCCGACTGTAATAAGTGCATTTTGACCAAGTAGGATTCCTCATTTCTAAATGAAATATTTTCATAGTTGGAGTGTAGAAAACCCGTTTACCGTCTTCTAAAAACGCTTTTTTAACATTATTAGAGCCCTCTAGACATGAAATAACACCCCTACACTCACCTTTGCACTCTTTTTACTCAATAGTCAAATACACATTAAGCAAAGAAATCCTCTTTGCCGTTTCCTAAATGTGCCTTTTAATATTATTAGAGACATGAAATAACTCTAGACATGATATAACAGCCCTATAGTCATCCTTACACTCCTATTACCCAATATACAACAGTTGACATGATATGAGAAAATAAGACACCTTCTAAATAACCTTTTTAACATTCACACCTAGGTTTCGGGTTAACCCGAGGGTTTGCATAACCCTAACCCGATTTGCATTACAGTCATCCCATAGGTAATTCGGTCCACCATTAAAAAGCAACATAATGCCATCTAACGTGGACTGCCTGTCGATAATAGCAAACGGAAGCGAAGAAGCATTTGTGGATCGACCAGTGCAGTAATGACTTCTTTCCTCCGACTTATCTTTCCTGAGATTTACCGGAATCCGTGTGGCATGTGGCGCTCAGGTGTGGATGTCAAGGGAAGGATCTGGAGCCGAGTCAGGAATTACAATCGTGACCTTGAGAAGAGAGGGCGAGGAGAATACGTTTCGGCGAGACTGGAATGAGTTCTAACGGTTGCAAGCCGCGGAAAGGGAACTTGGACTTATCAAGGGAAGTCCAAAAGTCTTGTTAGTAAGTACTTACGGAGAGGTGGCTTATATGCCTGGCAGGAATCCCGAACGGGAATAATATTGTTTTAAACCAAGTTAAAGATCTCATATTGTAGGTCAGAGGTCCCACAATACTGCATGGGAAGTCCAGTAATGTTGAAATTTAGACCGGAAACCGCACGTATCTGTAGTCCCCCCGCCACCCCCGTAGCTTTAATGCTAGTGAGCTGTGTTTGTCTGTGAGTGTACGTCTCCGTTGTGTAACTGATCCACTTTTTTCACAAAGTGCGATTACTTACTAAACATAACTTTCTAAATATGAACTTTCTAGACATAAACATGTTAGCAATGCTAGTATGCTAGCATTAGCATGTTAGCATTTTGGCCATTTATCATGTATTATCTTACATTGACAGTTAGCGCTGTCATGCTAGCCGTTAGCATGCTAACAGTTACATGTTAGCAACGCTAGTATGCTAGCGTTAGCTTGCTAGCAGTCGGGTCATTTTTCAGGTAACATCTTACATCGCTATTAGCGCTTGGTGATAGCGTGCTAACAGTTACACATTATCAACGTTAGTATGCTAACATTAGCTTGTTAGCATTCGGGTCTTTTTTCAGGTATTGTCTTATATTGTATTGTCTTACTGCACTATTAGCGCTAGGTGTTAGCGTGCTAACAGTTACATGTTAGCAACGCTAGTATGCTAGCGTTAGCTTGCTAGCAGTCGGGTCATTTTTCAGGTAACATCTTACATCGTTTTTTCTCACAGCGCTATTAGCGCTCGGTGATAGCGTGCTAACAGTTAGACGTTACCAACGTTAGTATGCTAACATTAGCTTGTTAGCATTCGGGTCATTTTTCTTATATTGTATTGTCTTACTGCACTATTAGCGCTAGGTGTTAGCGTGCTAACAGTTAGCACACTACAGCATTTCAGGTCGGCTCCCATTTGCATTAGCTGGTGTCTTTTTATAGGGGTTCGAAAACAAACATTGGATGACATGTTGCTTCTCCACCGAGGTCTTCTTGTTCAGGCTTTATTTGCCTGAGTTTTATAATCAAATTTCCTTTTTGCCTGCAAAAGTCGCTGAATGAGGCGCTGATGAGCGTTCCGCCCCGCGCTAAACAAGCCTCCATCTTGTGCGGCGGCGGCGGCTAATGGCGCTAATGATGATGCACGTTAATGGCTGTTTGATTTTGGCAATCACTTCTCCGTTTAGAAGTAATTAACGTTTTAGTCATGGCGTCGTCAGTGAGGAAAACGGGAGCGAGAGGGTGGGATTTCGAGTGGCTTCTGTCGCGGAAGTTTGCACGAGAGCGTCGAGCGGGTGATTCGTCGCTGACTCGGCGGCCTGGAAATATCTCGCTTAAAATCAGCGGTGCGCGAATGTTCATCCCGCTGCAGGGTCGAGTGGGCGCAGCCTGGAAAGCTGCCAAGAAAATAAAGTGGAACCTTGGAACCTGAACACTTCCCACCTTTCATTTGTTCAGATGTGGGAAAACAGTTTTTATATAAGCAGGAGAAAATGCATGAATGACATCATAGAAATAGCAATCGCTTTTTTTTTTACCTGCGGAAAACATAAAATGCTGTCATGCAACCCGGATTTCCTTATAGGGACAACGTTGAGCAATGGCTCCCGGGAAATGTTTGTTCGGCTGCGAGGGAAAGCTAATTTTCTTTAGCAATACGTACTATTGGACTATCTGCCAAAATGCTGCTGAAGTTTGACACCTTTCCAGCGTTACTTGGTCGTGTTGAAGAGTCAGAAGAGCAAGCTGTGAGTAACAATTTATCGGTGTCCTTATGTTGTGTGAGTAACGGGACAAAAGCGGTTGTGTGTGCAGCGTTATAGAGTGTGCATACAGGGAGCGGAGGGACCTGCAGGCATGCACATTACAAGCTCACCCATGTCTGGAGCTGCTAATAACTGTTAAAAATGCCGACATTTTAAAGAGATAAATCACTGTTTGCTATCATCTCCTATATCGCCAGAATTAGGAAGTGGGGTTCGGCAGCTGTCGAACTGGACGAGAGAGGCAGGACGCCCAAGGAAACACTGCTGGGAAAAGACACACAGTCTGGAAAATTCCGAAAGCTTTCTGTGCGGCTTAGAAAGGCAGGAAAATGAGAATAATAGGTCCCTTTTATGTGACACCTTGGCATTGGTAATGGTTACCCACAGGTTAGTCGAAAGAGGAAATGTAAATAGAAGTGCAACTACAACAACATGGAGAGAAGAACTTTAAGTACAGTGGTACCTCGGTTAACATCCGCCCTGGTTAGCGTATGTTTTGGTTAACAACCAAAATGTTTGATACAATTTTGCCTTCGCTTTGCGTTCGCCCGCTTGTTAGCATCAAAAATGACGTCTGGTTTGTTTGACCCGCCATACTGGATCATGCGGCCAAGAGTAAATCTTGCGATACTTGGACATGAACACGCAATGCATTGTGGGCCTTGGACGCTATTTTAGGTTGTTTACATTATGGACCCTACCGAGTCAAGAGTGCGAGACCTCAGGAATTTTACAGCTTAAAGAAAAAGACATCCGTCATTTCTGAGGTACGGTTTGCAAACGTGACGGGAGTGGCTACGTCATCGGGCGTGACGCACGCTACGCCGGTTTCCGCGCAACAGTCTGTCAACCCCAAAACTTGCAAGACACTCGTTTCTGCTGGCAACAAGAAAACGTATGCAGCCAACGTCACCGCTTCACTGGCTAACGTACATGTTTATTAGTTCTAGGATGTTGAGATTAAGTTTGATATTTTTGTTACATTTTTGCAAATTGTGGTTTCAGTAGAATATTTTATGGGGGATTTCCCAATAAAACTAGGTAGACGTGATTAAATGTTCAGTTGTCTATTCATTTGTCATTTCAGATTATTTTTCGGCATGCAAAACTACAATTGTTGTCTACACAATGTGTTTTGTGTTAACATTTTGGGGTGTCCGGAACAGATGAATTGGATTTACATTATTTTCAATGGGAAATTTGCTTTGGTTAAAGTCAGTTTTGGTTTGAGTCCGACCTTCTGGAACGAATTAATAACGTAAACCGAGGCGCCGCTGTAGTTATTTTGGTGATATCGTTTTTGTTTTGTCATTGCCGTGTTTACACTTGCGCAGGCGCGCAGCGGTATGCAATTTTTCGTGCCAACGGCCAGTGTTCGTCCGTGCAAACACACAAACATCCTGAGAATCCGTTCCACCCCCGTGAGCAACATCAGATGTTCACAATGTGGCTACACCAGTATAACCCCTGTCCAAACCCCTGAGATCATAACAAGTTACCATTACATTACTTTAATGAGCTGTGAGATACGTTGTATGTCAGGTTGAAGATCTGGATAGGGGTGCTGCTCTGGTCTAGGCGAGGTTCCTACTCTGGTGTAGGTGGAAGAATTGAGGCCGGTACACCTTTTAGATGTCAACTTTTGTTCTCATGAAAACATTCACTTTTTGCACAATGAGATGCGTCCACTTGCGTCTTGATTTGATTCTAAAATGCGCCACTTGACGATGATTTTTGACCGGTGTTTTGATTTGATTCATTACCTCGAAGCTCTTTCACAATCAGCAATGGATGCTTGATATGTACTGTAGCGCAAATTTCCACAAGCTGTGAGATCTCCTTCAGCTCCTCACAACCGAGTGCGGCAGCCGCCATTTCGAGAAAGTTTTTGTTTCATTATGTACTTGAACTCATCATATTCAGATTTTTTTGACATGGAGTTGTATGGCATCCCCATCACCAGCATTGTGCATCTATAGTAACTTACTGTACCCGCCATTCCGTTACATGCGCGGAGTTCTGGTTGGGTTTTGGTTTCTGGAGACACTAAAGGGTTTGGCTTCTCAAAACAATATGCTTCTAAAAGAGTAATACATTTACACCACAAAAATGCTTCTTCCAAAAAATATCAGACCTCACAGTCGCTCCGGCAGTCGCTATCTTTTTTTTTACCACGCTGGCTCTTTGTCATTGCAGCGATCACCACCCTTGAATGGAAACACTGTGAAACACATGCAAAGCGATGGACAAAGTTGGGACAAGTCGCTGTTGTTGCACTGCACTGGTGATGGGGGTGCCATACCACTTCATGTCAAAAAATCATTTTATGACCGCCATAGAATGGGGCTGGTAGAGATTGGCCTCGTACTTGTTTGTCAGTGTAGATCTGTACAAAAAGCGATGTCAGTGCTTCCATGTCAGATGCAGACCACTTTTTCAACTCGTCAGCTGGTGAGGTCATCATCACCTCTTGGACACCATCACTGCAGTGAACATCCTTCTCATCCCTCAAGTACTGGGACCGCAACCATCCATCACAGTCAGGTTGCACCTTTGTAGAGAAAGGCCGAGTTGTGCCAGCTCGCACGAAACATCTCCTAGGGCAGCGCGAGTAACCTTGAACTTTGAATCAGTCAGCTTTTTGTAGCCGTATTTTGCCATAGTTCCTCAGAACCGCATTCACAGCCCGGTGCCGTGACAGCCATCGCACTCCGTTCAGGGGCCCCGGATGACGTTGTGCATCCTCATTTAGATCCTTTCCTAGTTCCTCCGTGTTACTCCTCTTCACGGACGGCCGAGAGAACGTGGAATAAACAGTTCTAGGAAGAGTTTCCACGTCGGAGGCATCATCACTGCCCGAGTCCTCTCTACGGGACCCACTGTGGCTTCGTGCACAATACTCGTATGTGATCTGTAAGTGATTATTTCCGATTCCACCACACAGTTTGCTCAGACAGTGTTAAACCACAAAACACCACAAATCTGAGTGATGCTATTTGCCATGAATGTACTTTTACTAGCAGGCATCTTATTAGTACGCCTATGTGTCTTTCAAAAGGGCACCTTAACTTAGGATGGGGGGGTGCATTGGCTTTTCTTTCTTGACCACCAGTAGCCGATGAATACGTGAGTGGAAAAAGGAAAACACTTGTGCCTTCTGTGCTACAACCTTTGTGTGTTTCACCTTGGAATCGCAGCCTTCGGGGAGATGGGGGGGAAGTGTGAGGTCTGGATGATGAGATGAGGGCTGTGAATGTCGCTTTGGGCGTTTTCACTCCCGACTGTGAGCTAGAACAAGGAGCATGCTGAAATACTTGTAGCTCTTTTCGCCTTTTTGTTGTTTGTCTCCCTTTTCTCTGCGTCGCTTCCTTGATGTTTTGTGTTTTGTCTTTCGTTACACACGCTTTACAACGCGTTCCCTTTTCTCCCTTTCCCCGGTCTGCCTTACATCTTCTCTTCTAACTCGGCTTGACGCACGTGTCCTCACTACCGATGCAGTGGTGTTCTCCAAAGTCTCCACTTTGCCGCAGCGGCCCATCTTCCCGCTGCCCCATCCCCTCCGATAAACGTCTCGGGACTTAAAAGTCACATTTCTCACTTGCATGATTTGGTCTTTACACTATTATTACACCCCTATAGTCACTTTAACACTCAGATTACCCAAGTTAAGAGACATAAATAAGACTTAACAAAGACCCACACTTAGAGCATACTTTCTGTCGTCTTATCAATGTGTCATGACCCATACCCAGTGACCTAGACTCCTGCAATGCTGCTGTTTGTGGTAAAGGAGAGCCTCACCATGCACTCCAGTCACTTTATTAACAAGCAAAGAAACACATACGCAATGAACATTCGCACAGGAGCTACTGTCGGCGACAACTCACTCTACACGCTGCTAGATATTACACTGCATAATTTTGTGGTTTTGTTTGCTGTTTGCTATTGGTTTGCTTGAAAATGCTTACAATTTTTCACCCAATTGTTTACACCCGTTTTCTGAAAGCATGCCTTGTATTCCCAGAACTCTACACACGAATCCAAAACACGCACAAAATCGGCAAAACCCATGAATTATCCTGCAAAATTGAACTTTACAATCAATAGAAATGGTATTTTGTGTTCAAATGACACACACAACAGACATTTGTGAGAACCCTAAAAAAAAAACCTCAGCGGGATTGAGGAGTGGAAGATTACGGCGGGAGATGAACAAAAAAAGTGTGTATGGCCGATGAACTCTGAGTTACAAACCGGAGCGGCCCGGTGGAAAGATACGCTGTCCCAAATTACGTACCCGAGCTGCTCTGGGCAGTCTGTCTGATCAGGTTGAGCGAGTGCATTGTGTGGGGTGTCCAGGAATGGGATCAGATGGGTAGTCCTGCACACATTGTGATGTTCCGTCAGCCCTGGCCTGGGACTTCAGCGATGGCACGCCGGCCGATGATATTTTTCCTCCCTAGCGTCGTCTTTTTGTGAAGTTGATACCAACCTGATCATTGAAGATGAACACTCCACTGCGTGCCACCTCTAGCTCAGGGACGCTCCGAACCATGCATGACAACATCAGCAATAGACATGGAGTCGTCACTATTGTGAAGCACAATTACTGTGTAATTTATATACAGTACAATTGATATATATTGAGGATATGCAAAAATGGTGGAATTGCGTTCAAATTGCACGAATGGATAGTCTGTCAAAGCATCCCAATGGGAGTCCCTCAAGGATCAATCTGCAGTACTTTACCTTTTCTGCTTTGAACATACTTGGCAAACCCTCGCAATTTTATCCTGGTAGACAGACATTTACGCTCAGTTCCACCGATTTGTGGGGTTTGCCACATACATGGATTTTAGCAGCACTCCGTGGAGAAGGTATTGCACCTCAAGAAATACTATGATGTGCTTTTCTTAGGGTGAGTTGCTACTAAATGAGCTGAGTATTTGGGAGCAAGGCAGGCATCATTAGCTATAGGAAGTGCGATAAGCTATAAAAAAAAGTCTTCATGGTCGGCCTGTGATGCCTTGAAACCTTTCAGCTACTGCAACAGATTCCAAACTGTCCTAACCTCGTTGTTTTCTTTGGCTCTTCTGCTGTAGTGTTGTTCCAACTTTCAAAGTGATCAGATTTATCTGAAGGACTGGAAAGGTGAAGCGAAAACCTCGGGGAGGAGGCTTCGTTACGTAAGATCATTTCAATCCCGTCTCCTGTTCGGATACCTTTCTGTCTGCCTTTTGTCTGCCATCGCTCGCTTCCTTGCTTCCTCTCCATCCTGACCGCGGCCCGTCATCTTGAGCTAAAGCAGAAGAGTCAAAAACAAAACTCGCGTGTCATGTTGAATAATTGTCTCACGGAACTCTCATTCCCAGGCTTTCTGTTCGTCTGACTTACTTCCGTTGGTACTTACTTTGTACTTGGTACTTACTCACGTTGTGTATGTCAGCTTGGGTTGCATGCTGCATGAAGGTAAACCTATAGTATACATACAGTAGAATGAGTACAACCCCACTTATTTATGAAAAATATGTTGTATTTTCTTTAATTATATCCACTCATTTGGGTAATACAAATGTAAACGTGACTGTACGGGTGCTATTTCACATCTAGAGCTCTCTAATAGTGTTAAAAACCATATTTAGTGGATTGTAAAGGTAATTGCGTTTTGTCGACTAGTCAGGCGTGCTGGTAGTGTCATGCGAGAACATTGTGAGGAGTAGCACGGTCCCCTCCCTTGGAGAAACTAGTTTGTCTAGCACTGTATATAAGTTGCATGTACACACAAACAAAAGTTTTTTCCACGCTTTCCTCAAACTTTATAGAAAAACTCTGACTAAGTATATCCTCTGGCAAAAAAAATCATCCTAGCGTTTATGTGTGCTTTGCGGGACCCTTGGACAAACTTGCTGCATCATCACTTGTAAACATTCATTAAAACCGGCCGCCTCTTTGTAAGCCCTGGAGAGCTTTTCCCCGCTGGAGTGAATGGGGAGCCGGTCAGGTTCCACACACCGGTGGGCAAAGTGTGGAGAGCACTGATAAGCACTGGTTTTAGGAGTGTGTATGCGTGAGCACTCCCCAGGGAACACACTCCCCGGACATTTCATGGGGCACACCTGCAAGAGCTGCACCATCAAGTCTGCAACAGCAATGACTGGCGTTGCGGTGTCGTTTGACTTTATGCACATCTCTCTCTGATTCGTCAGTACAACCAGCTGGTTTTTGTGGTCTGCATGTGGAGTTAGAATATGGTAATGATTGAGCAAGAAACCCGATGCACTAATGCGAGGCAGTTTAAAAAACAGTACTAACCTACGGTGCTTCTAGAACATCGGTTAGTGTGTTGTTCGCTTGACGTCAAACTCGGGGCATCATTTTGCCTCGGTTTGCGTTTATTTTCCACTTGGCGTCCAATGTGGCGCACGTATTAACAGACTGCTCGGTGTCTGTGTTGATCTCGCTCCCACATCGCCATCTTTGTCGACATCCACAACATCCAGATCCCAACCGTGATAGTAGGATTCTTTTTTTTAAATAAATGGAATCTTTTCAGAGTTAGAACATAGAAAACATGTTTACAACCTGCTAAATATGGGGTTTAACATTATCAGAGCCCTCTGTCTATGAAATAACACCCCTATAGTCACCTTTAGACCCATATCATCCAATATAGTAGATAAAGTACGAGTAAATAAGCCGTCTGCAACATAAGACTCGTTCTTGTGTGTGTTGCAATAAATGTCTTCTGGATAGGAAGTAACACTGAGTTCAGTTTTACGCTTAGGATGGTTTATGGTCCTAACAAAGTAAGCTGTGTTTTTATTAGGGATTTGTGTCAGGGATTAAATGGGCCGGTTGTGAGATCATTCAAACATGCAGTAAAAGCCTGTTGTTCCAGCCATCAAGTCTGGTGTTTGTGTGTCTCACTGAACATTACAGTAACATTACTGACACCTGGTGACCAGTGTAGAATACTACATGTCATTTACGGTGTATTTGAATGCAGGTTCCGAATGCCTTGTATTTGTATTTTACTTTAATTACATATAAATGCATAATAACACAGTATTTTGTTTACTTTTTATTAAATAACTTCTGTTTCCCAAGTAGTTTGTGTATTATTGCTGGTTAAACACTTGCCTAGCAGAAAAGTCATACATTAGCGTCCTTCTCCTTCAAGCAACTAAAACCACCAAAGCTGTCTCCTTCAGCACCACAAGTGAACAGCCTCATAATTCCTTCATCACACACTTTGTCAGTCTCCCCCTTTTTTTCTGGTTGCTCTTGTTGTCGCTCTTGTTTCGAAGCAACCTGGCCACTTACCTTGGGCTGTCAATTATTATGAATTGGATTTGAATTATTTACCTTACATTAGGCCTGTCGTTATTACAAACTTTGCTCTGCGGTAATTGTCCTACAAATTGTTGTCGACAATTGATATCATTGGCAACATTTTTTTCAGTGACATTCGCCTTAGAAACTCGCTTTTGTGCCTTCATTCATGTTAGCGTATGCTTGCCCACGAGGCTAACTTGCTGCTATCATTTGTATAACTAAATCGCTCTATTTTGTTTGCTATTTATTCTTTTATATTCTATTCCATAGCATTTTGTAATATTTTATATTATATAAAATATATTTATATTAAAATATAATATACTATTGATATATTCCGCACTATTATTGTAGTATTCATCCATTCATTTATTGTATTATTCATTCATTTGTTTGTTTGTTTTTAGATTTTATTTTATTTTTCTTTACTTGCATGTAACTATCGGTAATTGCCGAGACATTTTTTTGCAGGTTTTTCCAATTAAACATGTTCAAAACTAATAAAAACATTCCCACCATCAAGGTCATGGTTTCAAGCAGTTTAAGGACATTTCGTTCAAAATGTCAGTGCCTTTCCAAGAACGTTAAGCAACTCGAACTCCTTTGCTTTGATACCTCACATTAAATTCAGTGCAGTACGTCGCGGACATTGGATGTTAAAAATACGTTCCCCTCCTTCCTGTCAGCTTGATCCGCACTCTCTCGTCACACTTGAACGCAACATAAATATGACACGGTCAGCGGAAACCCTTGCTTTTATTAAAGACCGCTTGCCGGCCTCTTACACAGAATATGGATCAATGCAATCTGTAGATACCATAAGAGGAACAACAGTAACACACACTCAAGGTTGTTTTAGTGTGTCGTTGTGGGAAGGGTTACATTTTTTTTATTTCCAAGCATTTTTTTCCTAGAGGGCAAAAGTTAGGCTTTGCAGACCGGAAGAAAATATTCTATTAGCCTTCATGGCGGAGTAAAAAAAACAAAACAAACGAGGGGGTGCTTGTTTTCAATTATATGCGCTCTCCCGGACCGTGCTGTTGAATCCCTTAGCCCGTCTCAAAAGAGTTGATTACAAACAAAACATCACAGTTGTTACTAACTTTTGCACCGAGGAGGGAAGCTACGTGTGTGTGTGGTGAAATAAATAAACCTAAATTCATCATTAAAAGAGCAAAAGTACACTTTGCACACTTACCGTACCAATGGACGCATACATTAAAAAAAATTGGGCTGGCCACTCCATAATGTTGGTCTAGAACCGCCATTTCTAGGGCATGTCCTCTTCAGCATAAGGCAACACGACCTCTTTAAGTAGTTTGCCATATGCACACTAATCCATGATCCCTGCTATGGGATAAATAGGCCCAACACCATAGTAGGAGAAACATGCCCATATCATGATGCCTGCACCATCATGCTTCTTCACTGGGTCTCACAACCTGTCTGTCGCCCTTGGACCCAAAAAGAACAATTTTACTCTCATCAGTCCACAGAATGCTGCTACTTTCTCTTTAGGCCAGTTGATATGTTCTTTGGCAAATTGTAACCTCTTCTGCACATGTTTTTAACAGAGGGACTTGGCAGGGATTCTTGTAAATAAATCGATTAGCGCAGCCGTCTTCTAACTGTCCCAGTACTTACAGGTAACTCCAGACTGTCTTCGATTGTAGTGCTGGTTTCATCCTTAAATAGAGGCTTTCAACCAATTGCCATTTGCACAGCGACATTGATTAATCTTAGTCACACTAGACTGCCATTATTTTGAACACTTCTGTAATTCGTATACAACATGAGCTTGTATTGTGTCTTGAACCGGCTCAGGTTAGTACACTCTGACGTGATGTGCAATAACTGTTGGTCATCATATATGAAGTAGATAAATACCTTTCGAGGAATAAAACAGGCAAAAACAGTATTTGCATTGACAAAGCCAACCAAGAAGCAGTTAAGTTTGCCGTTTGTTTACTCAGCACGTCGCTCAGAGGCTGACCTTGATGATGCATACCATTTCCTGGGGGGGGAGGGGGGAGTTGCTATGGCAACGTCATGTGCATCCGAGCCACGGAGACTGAAATATATACAGCGTCTGTTCGCGACTCCCAGGTGACAGACGCCGGGTGGAACATGATCGGCCAATTAAGTGGGGCTTCAGAGCAGTTGTGACGTGCCTATTCACAGCTCCTGCAAATTAACATTTTGAACTGGAGACTGCAATTAGCTCCGAAGTGGGAAACGCTGTCGTCCCGAGAAATGATGCGAGGTGTATAACACGGCTAACGCGACGTGCAATTGGACCCCTGCATTACATGTCAAATGGATGCATGAAGACTTAAACAACATCTAGATTATATTTAAGAACGTGTTAACTCCTCTGCAAACTCCTGCTTGGATCTTATTTCTCCTTGTCACTGCTGCGCTTCCGTAATGCAGTAGAAAGTCGCATTAAACTGTAAGCCCTTGCAGCCGAAGCGGCGTGAGTGAGCGTTCAAGATGGAGAAAGGAAGCATATTAAACAGCGAGTGATAATCAACACATCCATTATGCCCTGACGCAGTGAATGCTGGCATGCTGGGTAATGGCGGGTGTGCAGAAATTAATATTGTACAAACATGGTCAGATTGCCCTTTGCAGTTTTTTTTTTATGATTATTCATTGTTTGGCGCCAAGGCTCAGTCTTGTCATATTTAGCTGCAACAGGCTGCTGTTCCTGCTACTGAGCAACAGATGCCAGTTACCAAACATTACCACAGATTCCAAACGTGGTTACCAGTTACCAAAAGACCCCCATTACCACAGACACACCAAACACAATAACTATGGAGATCAAATACCATTACCACAGATACCAAACACCATAACTCGTTACCACAGGCCACACCACATACCAGTTTCATCAAATACTGAATCCAATTACCACAGATACCAAACATTGGACTCTATAGAGGGTCAGTAGCAAAAATACGGGGCAGAGTGCTTTGCTGCTGATTTGCAAACTTAAAATGTTGGCTGTTTTGACTAGGTTCCAAAAACCACACGTACCAGATACCAAGTACCATTACTAGTTGCCAAACCCATCAGCATTTATCCAAATACCGCCCTTACCAGAGAGCAAATAACAGTAATCAGAGATGCCAAATACTGTGACCACATACCCCAAACAATTGCCATTTACCAAACACCGTTACCAGCTGCCACATACCACCATTACAAGATTCCAAGTATCACAGTTACCAGTTACCAAACAGCAGTATACCACCATTATCAAATACCATTAACCATTACCAAACACCCACATTACCAGATAGAAAACACCATTATCATGTATACCAAATACCGGTACCAGATACGAAACACCATTACCACTTACCAAACACATTAGCATGTACCACGTAGCGCCATTACTAGATTGTAAATACCCTTATCACAGATACCAAACACAATTACCTGATACCTAACACAGCATTTACCACACACCAGACGTACCAGAAATACCTTTGCCACAAGTACCAAACACAATTACAACATAATAAACACCATTACCAGTTGCCAAATACCACCATTACAAAATTCCAAATATCATAGTTCCTAGATACCAAACACCATTACCAGTTGCCCAATGCCACAATTACCAGATACCCAATACATTACCAGTTACCAATTACATTAGCATTTACTAAACACCACCATTACCAGATAGTAAATCATTAGTAAATATTACATATATTACAGATACCAAATATCGTTACAAGATACCAAACACAATTACAACTTACCAAACGCATTTACCACAAACCGCCATTACCAGATGGCATATACCCATATCATTGATACCAAACACAATTATCAGATACCAAACACCATTGCCAGTTCCCAAATACCAGCAGTACAAGATTTCACAGTTACCAAATACAAACACCATTAATGTTTGCCAAATACCAAAATGATCAGATACCAAATATCATTACCAGTTACCAAACACATTAGCATGTACCAAATATTGCTATCATCAGATAGTGTGTATCATTATCACCGATACCAAATGGTGTTACCAGATACCAAAAACAATAACCACTTACCAAACACCAATATCACTGACCAAACATTTAAGCATTTACCACATACCACCATTACCATATGATAAATACCATATCCCAAATGCAAAACACAATTACCCGTTGCCAAAGTACCACCATTAGCAGATCTGAAATACTATTAACAGATACCAAAAACATTAGCATTACCACTATCACCAGATAGCGAATACCATTATAATGGTTACTAAATAGCATTACCAGGCACCAAACACAATTATCAATTACCAAATTCATTCAACACATACTTCCATTACCATATGGCCAATACGATGATCACAAATACCAAATGCCATTACCAGATACAAACACCAAATACCAACATTACCGCATACCATTTACCAAATACTGCTAGTACAAGATCTGAAATAGTCCTGTTGTAATGGTGCTTGAGGTGTGTACCGTGCGCATCCGTTTGATAAAAGTGAATCTTTACCACTGCAAAGTCCACCTAACTCAGGCGTTCTCTGTATGACCGGTGCCAGGGTATGGGTCGCATCGTCGGCAATAAGTCGGACCCGTTTCCAGTGAGGGTTGGATCCTTTGTCACTAATTCTGTTCATTACTTTTATGGACAGAAGCCCAGCATTTATCCAACGACCGTCCAGTTTTGCGCAATGGTACAACCCACTCTGCACTTCCCCATCGAAGTCAGCAGTAGTGTGAAAAGTCAAGTTAGCTCACGACAGTGACTCCTCAGCCCCCCCCAAGGACCAGTCTTTGTAATTTGTCGTTTCTAAGTCTTATTCCCTAATACACACTCTGGCTTTCTGAACCTGTTGACTCTGCAAAGATGAAGTTGGATATTAGACTCGTTTTTAGTCGTCTCATGAATTGAAGTGAGGGAATTAACAAGTCCCGCATGCAGACTTTTTAGCCGAAAATGAAAATGAGCTTGCTGCTTTGCAAAAAATACTTTCATGAAATGTTTTCCTTTCTCCGTCTTTTATATTTTTTTCAGCCTCTTGTCACTCTCTTGTATAAATGTCATATCTCAAAAAGCTTTAAAGCATACTTTAAAGCGAGGGTGTCCTTTTTCCTAGCAAGGGCCACACACTGAAAAATTAAAGGATGCAAGGGCCAGTTGGACATTTTGTATGTGCTAAGAAGGTATAAATATACAGTGTATATAGTTCAATATTATATTTTATTCCCATCGTACTGTGCCTTTAATTTGCCCAAACCGTACAAAACTTTATTTGTTTTAATTATTACTTAAAAAATTTTTTTTATTAAAAAAATGTATAATTCCGGTGCATGAGACGCACCCACTAATTTCAGTATGCTGGAGCCTATCCCAGCTGGCTTTGTACGGGAGGCGGGGTACACCCTGGACTGGTTGCCAGCCAATCACAGGGCACATATAGACAAACAAACATTCACACTCACATTCATACCGATAGACAAGTTAGAATCACCAATGAAGCTAACATGCATGTTTTTGGAATGTGGGAGGAAACCGGAGTACCCGGAGAAAAGCCAGGCACGCACGGGAGAATATGCAAACTCCGCACAGAGATGCCCAACGGAGATTCGAACCCTGAACCTCCTGACTGAGGCCAATGTGCTACCCACTCGAACCACTCGGTCATAAGTCAATATAACAGCCTGATTCACGGTGTCATCAAACAAATATCACTAAATTCATTATGCATTTTGTCTGAGCAAAGCATTTAATTGGAGGACAAGCCGCATAGAAAACGGTGGATGGAGCTGCAGTGCTGCTTTTGTCCACCAGAGCGAGGCTGACATCATTGCAGCACCCCAATGAATGCATTGCTCAGATGCAGTGTCTTATGGGAAAACTTCAACAGTTTTTTCCCCCCATTTTAAAGTCATATTGGTACGTGTCTGTATATTTCTCAGGTATAGCTTTTGAATCTTAAGTTGCTGTCTGATGAGTTTAGCGTTTTTTGCCAAATTACACCGTGGGTCAGATTATTCTATAGTTACTCTCATATGTACTGACCATCGGTGATTCCCAATGCTTGTTGAGAGTGCACTGATAGCTCATGATTGAGTCCTGCCAAAGAAAGAGATACCGTTTCCTGACTTCAAAAAGATGCCGAGGCGTTCCCAGGCCCGCTGAGAGACATAGTCTCTCCAACGTGATCTGGGTCTTCCCCGAGGCCTCAGAGATAATTCCATTCCATTCCTTTTTCCTCCGCTTATCCGGGTCCGGGTCGCGGGGGCAGCAGTTTCAGTAGGGAAGTCCAAACTTCCCGGTCCCCGGCGACCTTCTCCAGCTCCATCGGGAGGACACTGAGGCGTAAGCCACCCTGCGGAGAAAAGTCTAACCCTCATTGGAAACGGGTCCGACTTATTGCCGGCAATGCAAACCAAACTCTGACACCGGTCATACAAAGAGCGAACCGCCTGGATTAGGTTGTCCGATACCCCATATTCCCAGAGCACTCCCCACAGTATTCCCCGAGGAACACGGTCGAATGCCTTCTCCAAGTCCACAAAACACATGTAGACTGGTTGGGCCTCCACCGGTCCACAACATCTCGAGTCGAGTTCAGCAGCACACCATCCCCACCATACACGGTGTTGACTGTCCTCCTATGGCGGCAGATGGTGGTCCAGAATCTCTTCTAAGCCATCCGGAAGTCGTTTTCCATGGTCTCTCCGAACTCCTCCCATGTCCGGGTTTTTGCTTCAGCGACCGCCAGAGCCGCAGACCGCTTGGCCTTCCGGTACCTGTCAGGTGCCTCCAGAGTCCCACGGGCCAAGACGGCCTGATAGGACTCTTTCTTCAGCTTGACGGCATCCATCAACACTGCTGGGTGTGGGATTACCGCCACGACAGGCACCGACCACCTTACGGCCACAGCTCCAATCGGCCGCATCAACAATGGAGGCACGAAACATCGCCCACTCGGATTCAATGTTCGCTGCCTCCCTCGGAACATGGTCAAAGCTCTCCCGCAAGTGGGAGTTGAAACTCCTTCTGACAGGGGACTCTGCCAAGCGTTCCCAGCAGACCCTCACAATGCGTTTGGGTCTGCCAGGTCTGACCGGCATCCTCCCCCACCATCGGAACCAACTCACCACCAGGTGGTGATCAGTTGACAGCTCCGCCCCTCTCCTCACCCGAGTGTCCAAAACATGTGGTCGCAAGGTCGACGACACAACCACAAAGTCAATCATCGAACTGCGGCCCAGGGTGTCCTGTTGCCAAGTGCACATGGGGACATCCTTATGCTTGAACATGGTGTTCGTTATAGACAATCCGTGACGAGCACAGAAGTCCAATACCAAGACACCGCTCGGGTTAAGATCAGGGGGGGCGTTCCTCCCATTCACACCTCTCCAGGTCTCACTGTCATTGCCAACATGAGCGTTGAAGTCACCCAGAGGAACAAGGGAATCCCCTGAGGGAGAACTCTCTAGTACTTCCTCTAAGGACTCCAAAAAGGGCGGGTATTCTGAACTGCCATTTGGCGCATAAGCACAAACAACAGTCAGGACCCGTCCCCCCATCCGAAGGCGTAGGGAAACTACCCTCTCGTTTATCGGGGTAAACTCCAATGTGCAGGCTTGGAGTCGGGAGGCAACAAGAATTGCCACCCCTGCTCGTCGCCTCTCATTGCCGGCATTACCAGAGTGGAATGAAGTCCAGCCCCTCTCGAGAGGACTGGTTCCAGAGTCCTTGCCATGCGTTGAGGTGAGTCCGACTATATCTAGCCGGAATTTCTCCACTTCACGCACCAGCTCAGGCTCCTTCCCCGCCAGAGAGGTGACGTTCCACGTTCCGACAACTAGCTTCTGTAGCCGAGGATCGGACCGCCCATGGATTTTCATTTTCAGGCAATTTTTAAATTTGTATTTATTTTAAAACAGGGTTTTCTGTCACGGGCCATATCAAGGATTGAATGACTTCAACCAAGTGACTAACTGGTCAACAAACAGCAATAGCTGGTGAGGTTGAGAGCCCTGTTTTAGAATGAGTGCATTTTGATAAAAACACATTTGAAATGCCTTAACAGTATGAGACCCCTAATGTTATAATTAAAAAAATACACAAATGTTTGTTTCATTACAAATGTGCATAAATAAAGAAATATAAATATGAAAAACAATGAAAAATATATATTTAGACTGTTTTTTTAAATGTGCACAAATGAACACCCAACCCGGGGTATATGCATAGCACAGTTAAGTAAACAAACAATTGCAAGGACTATATCGGCACGATATGGTTTTTCTTTGTCCTGACTTGTCCAATTAGATAACATTTAGTTAAAAAAAAAACAACAACATTTGCAGATAAAGGGACTTTATTGCGTTATTGGCTGATGGTTCTCCCTGTCACTCTCCTCACCGCACTTTTGTTTCATTCGGCTGGCAGCGGCTGTCTTGTTCGTGCCCGTGCATGACCGAACAAAGACATGGAGTGTGTTGTGTCAGTGTATTGAAGTTTGGAGCCCTTCCAGTACATTACTTTCTCCCAAAAAGTGGGGCGAGGGAGCAGGTGGCCATGTTCTTTTCAAAGGATAACATCTGTGTCCTTCCCTAATGGTCCTGACCGCTTGCAGGCGCGTATGATTTATCTCATATAAAAATGATTTGGTCTCATCACCGCATGATCAAATGTATGTCCTGTTTTTTTTCTCCCCCGGACTAAAATTGGGGCTTTCAGCTCAGTTTCATGCACGCATCTTTTAAATGTTCTATCTATTATCTGAAATGATTGAACAAGCTCTCCCGCTGTGCCATGCTCTGCAGGAGGACTGCACTGTTTGTGTGTGCGGGAGCCTGTTTACATTTGAGCTCCTACAGCCTTAGACGCCGTTATGATGGATGTAACCATACGACTGACATCTTGGTGGAGTCCATACTTACTACGGCGTTTTGTTTTTTTTTACACAGCTGGACGCTGAGCATCTACTGACTTCGATGGGGTGCAAAATTGGACGGTAATTGGATAAATGCTGAGCTTTGTCCCGCCCATCGGACTCAGCATTTCTGGGTGTCGATGGGGTAGTGGGCCGGCCCGGACGCTTGGCGTCTGCATGACGATTGGATGATTTTAACTGACAGTGAAATGAGCGAATCGGCGATCTTGAAGTATAAACCTCCACCTGAGCTGTTTTTTCATTTGGTTGTTCTGAACTGATCCGCGCAAAACGCTTGTACCAAGCGAGACGGACGGCAATCGTTTTATTTTGGGGCAAACCAACATTTTTTTACATTGACAAGACAGATTTAGACATCTAATATATTATAAACATCTATTTTATGCGCTGGGTTTCTTCTGCTTGAAAACAACGATCAATCACATGGTAATCGATTAACTGTCATTGTGTTTGGGCTTGTTTTTGCATCCCATTGTTGTTGGGACGGCAGGGTGAGGAGCGGCGAGGGCACGTGAAAATGGAAGAGCATGTGAGAGCTGGGGATCCAAAGAAATGAAAATTTGCATTTTAAAGACCATCGGTACATGAAGGTGCAGTGGAGTTCTCTTTGGGTGTGACCAGGATGGACAGGATCAGGAATGAGCACATCAGAGGGACAGCACATGTTAGAAGTTTTGGAGATAAAGTCAGAGAGGCCAGACTGAGAGAGGAGAGATAGTGAATATGTTGGTAGAAGGATGCTGAGTTTTGAACTGCCAGGCAGGAGGCCTAGAGGAAGACCAAAGAAGAGGTTTATGGATGTAGTGAAAGAGGACATGAAGGTAGTTGGTGTGAGAGAAGAGGATACAGAAGACAGAGTTAGATGGAGGGAATTGATTCGCTGTGGCGACCCCTGAAGGGAAAAGTAGATGAAAGTATTATTTCCAAATATGAGTGGGGCGAAAGCTTCAGCCAAATGGCCTGCACACCTCTAAACTTCAAAATAATTGTTGGAAAAACGCCTCTTAAAATAAACACACAAATGTTTGTATAATAAAAATAATTATTATTATTATCTCATGGGTGTTATTATACCTATTATGTGATACCCATGTGATATTATCACATGTCTACATGTGCTTTGTGGACTTGGAAAAGGCATTTGACCGTGTGGGATGAGACTCAGCACCTCCAAATCCGAGGCCATGGTTCTCAGTCGGAAACGGGTGGACTGTACCCTCCGGGTTGGGAGTGAGGTCTTGCCTCAGGTGGAGGAGTTCAAGTATCTCGGGTTCTTGTTCACGAGTGAGGGAAGGTTGGAGCGTGAGATCGACAGACGGATCGGTGCAGCATCTGCAGTAATGCGGTCGCTGTACCGGACCGTCGTGGTGAAGAGAGAGCTGAGCCGGAAGGCAAAGCTCTCTGTTTACCGATCGATCTACGTTCCCACCCTCACCTATGGTCATGAGTTATGGGTCATGACCGAAAGAATGAGATCGCGGATACAAGCGGCGGAAATGAGTTTCCTTCGTAGGGTGGCTGGACTCACCCTAAGAGATAGGGTGAGGAGCTCGGCCATCCGGGAGGAGCTCAGAGTAGAGCCGCTGCTCCTTCACATCGAGAGGAGCCAGTTGAGGTGGCTCGGGCATCTAGTCCGGATGCCTCCCGGGCGCCTCCCTGGTGAGGTGTTTCGGGCATGCCCNAGCTGGCCTTGGAACGCCTTGGTGTCCTCCCGGAGGAGCTGGAAGGGGTCGCTGGGGACCGGGAAGTCTGGACTTTCCTACTGAAGCTGCTGCCCCCGCGACCCGGACCCGGATAAGCGGAGGAAAAAGGAATGGAATGGAATTATCTCATGTTTTTGTAAACTTAGGGGATTTCATCCCTCTTTAAATCCCAACCCCTGCCCTCGCTGCCATTTAGGATGTGCCCCAAGCTTGGACATTTAAATGCCGTATTCTTACTTTTTTTTAAAAACGCTGTCGCACTAAATTAGAGCACATGCTGGGTGTAGAGATACCATTAGGCACCTTCCGGAATCGTAAACTTGTAGCATCTCCGCTCCAAACCGCATTACAGGCTCGCTTTAGTCCCTTAATGGTTGGATACGGAAAAAAAAACTTGCAAAGCGCATGGAAAAGCTTCCACGGCTTATCAGCGGAGGCATTAAAAGGTGCTGGCGCACAATGGAAAGATGGAGGAATGATGCCTTCACTGGCATCCCAAACTTTTTGCCCTCATTGTCACACATTCCCCCTGCAGCTCAGCCCAGCGATTGGACCCGAAAGCGGTAGGAAAAGAAACAAACTTAGAAAGATTCCTGCAAAGTCGTCAAAAGGGGAGAAGTGGGGAATAACCTGGAAGCAAAAAAATAAATAAAAAACTCAAGAATGTGCCCGGACGCTCCGGTGGCTTCAAAGCTGCTCTCATCTTAAACTCAACCATGTCAACAAGGATTGTGTGTGTGTGTGTGTGTGTGTGTGTGTGTGTGTGTGGGAATGAATTGTGCTTTTCCTCGAATAATGTCGGTGTTTTCTCCAAAACGACACTTCCTGCCTCTCGACCAGTTTGTCGTCCGTCTCGGGTTCCCTTCACCCCAAACAAATGAGTACCAGAGCCCAGACGTGTTTGCTTCCTTTTGGTATTTGTTGGGAAAATCAATACGTCTTGGCGTCGTTTTTTTTATCACTAAAATCTATTTTTGAAAAATATTATTCATTTATTAGAATAATAGTTATATTATTTGAAGAGATTTTTTGCTGCCAATATATTTTTAGCCAAAAATGTATTTAAAATTATATCATTTATTAGCAATTCTATCATTATTAAAGTGTAAAAGCAGGATTAATTGATTTATAAAATATTTTTATATACTATAATTACACTCTTAAGATTATTTTTTTAATTTTCACCAATATCCTTGTTTTCTAATAATTTTTCAAACCAAATAACTATATTAATTTCATAAATTACAGTACTAAAAAACAGTATTCATATAATATATTAAAAATAATATAATAATATTGTTACAAGTACATATATTTTGTAATTATTCTTATGCAAATCTATGTATCTTTTTGCTATTATCTATATATGTGCGCATAATAACACGATGAAACGATACAGGCAAAGTCTAAAGTATCATTTCTACTTAACATCCAAGTGTAAAAAGAAGTTAGCTGCTGTTAAAAGTTGACTTTGACAACGAGGGAGCGCTTGCTGTGGTCCTCACTGGTAGCCAGTTGCCATTAACCATTAACCATCACGCGCTTTTGAGTCCTGAGAGGAATTTTAAATAAAAACACAAATTGCGTCATCCGGCCGCAGAGACTCTCACCGGGGAGCTGATATCAGCGGAACATCTCGCGTGTGTCGTTCCATCTTTTAAGAAGGCCCTAATGAAGCGCTCTCGTCGTCCCACCGCCGAGAGGAAATCCGGCGCGGATGCGGATCTAAAAAAAAGATTACAGAGCTTTTTGATAGCGGAAGATTGGCAGAAGCGGGGAAAGTCAAACATATCGCGGCTGCTCTTGAAGATTTCCATAACGGAACGCGCCTGCAGACGTTTCAAGCTCCTTTCTTCCTAAACTGCGGCATGAGAAGTTAGACCCGCGTGGTTGTAGACGACCACAATGCATCCCACTAGTTTGGAGAACGGCTCCATTCAGATCAGCCGCGCAGCGGGCTTCAAAGCCGAGTGGTCTCAGTCCGCGGGCAGGGGGGACGCCGGGGGTTCTTTGAAGCAGCGGCAATATCTGCTTCTCTGCTAAGCGTCCTTATTTTGGAATCCAAAAACCTTTGACTGATGTCGAAACGGGGAGAGCGCGCAGACGCCGAGATAATCGGGAGTTGACGCTTGGTGGAGGAAAGGTTGGTGAACGGACGCCTCCTGCAGGCGGGAAGAGCTGACCTTCAGTGGCTTGTTCTTGTCGGCTTCACTGGACTGCAGGCCGATTGAAACATCAGCACAAGTCACTTTCTTTGTGCACCCAACAAAAGCAACGGGAAATGCATTTGTGTGTGCAAGGCAGCGCTTCTCAAATGTCGCGGGAGTACTTTCAATGTTAGTGCAGAACTGCCAACATGTACACATTTTTTGTACTCAACATGCAATTTGAGTCTTGAGCGCACGTGTATGCCTCACTGCTCTCCACTCTCTGTACAGTACAAAATATTATCCATTTCGAAAACATTTCTGTCCCCTGGGAGGGGGGGCATGACAGAAAATAACGGAGAACCACCAGGAAGATAATTACTTGACCGGGGTGTTCAAAGGGCAGCCTCGGGGGGCGCAGCCGCCACGGCACATTCGAGGATAATTGGACAATGTAGGAAGTTTTAGAGGTTGACATTATTATTTAAAACAAGATAAAAGATGAAAAAAACATTTTAATCTGCAGTCATTTTACAAGAACAAACTGAAAATTTTAACAGACAAAATGAGAAACTGAGAAACAAAGGGCAAAGAATGAGAAACAAATTGTAATCTAATGAGAAAAGTTATAATTGTACAAGAATCATTTCCAAAATGTAAAAATCAGCAGTCATTTCACAAAAACAAGGAGAAAATATTAAGAAAAAAGTAGTAATCCATTGCGAAAAAGTTATACATTTACCAGAATGATTTCAAAACTATAAAATCTGCAGTAATTTCACAAAAACAAAGGGTAAAGAATAAGAAACAAATTGTAGTCTAATGAGAAACTTGTACAACAATAATTTCCAAAAATCAGAAGTCATTTTTACAAAAACAAAGAGACAATATTCAGAAAAAAGATGTACTTTTTTTGTGAAAAAGTTAAAATTTTACAAGAGTAATGGCAAAAATGTAAAAATATGCAGTCGTTTCTCAAGAACAAAGAGAAACTATTAAGAAAAAACTTATAATCTATTGAGAAAAAGTTATAATTTTACAAGAAGGATTTCAAAAATGTAAAACTCTCCAGTAATTTCACAAGAACAAAGAGAAAATATTGAGAAAAAGTTGTAAATTTATTGAGAAAAAGTTTGAATTATATTAGAATAATTTAATAAATGACATCATTTAAGCTGCACTGAGTTGAAATATATACAAATTTAAAAAAAGCTTGACAAAACAACCAGAACAACAAAGTTGTAATTTTTGGAAATGTAGGTTGCAGAGAAAGTACAAGAAAAAAAATTCAGAAGACGAAAGTTGAAATTCCAATTTTGCTGCCACGTGTTCGTCCTTGGCCATGTTTGCTACCCGCCTATGTTCCTCCCCTTGGGGGGAACCCTTCAGGGCATGTTTGTCTGGTTGCACCACCTTCAACTGCAGTGCAACGCATCACGATAGCGGGTGGATGAAATCATACAAGTCCGTTTTTTACGTTGGGCGCTGGGCGCTAATTTATCGCCAGCCACCACACAAAGGGCAGATCAAGAAAGGTGGTGAATAGAGTCTGTCTTTACCGGTTAACAACCCTATCTGGGAGTTCCAGACATGCACTGCACTGGAATTCACGTGTCACGTGAAAGTAACGACGGAATCTCAATCCAGTTCTGTTTGAGCTTTATAGCAAAATGGCACGTTCAACATTTATTAACAAGTGTGTTGCACAACACAGCGGCAATAGAACCGATGTTATAACCGACACTTTAAAGTGCATGCAGAGATAGATTTGACCCATTTGTTATTAGGAACGAGAAGATGCACGAGATTCGGTCCACGAGAACGAGACGAGATTATATTTTATGTTGTAATATTTTGTATATTTTTTGTATAGTCTTATTTTTTTATAACGAAAATATTTGAATGGACAAACTTTTTTATTAAACCGAGTCCCAAAACAATGCAGGTGCATTTAGAAACGTTTATTGTCCCACAAATTGACCCCCCAAAAATTGAGACCAAATAAAAATTATTGTTATGATAATATAAAACTATAATTATCATATTATCATATCTATAATTATCATAATGTACGAATGCAAAATTTATTTTTTAATATGTCATCTTTCACTTAGCAAATTTGTGGAACTGAGGTTTGTGACATGTATTTTCTCACAGACAATTCATACCGTCTGTCAAACATTTGCTGCATTTCTTGAAATGCTGGCCTTTGAATTGTATTAAAGAGCAGAATTTTTTTTTTTTTTTGTTGAGATTTGACTATTCTGTGCTTTTCCTTTTATATTCACTTTGCCAACCGAACGTCTCAATGAGTGTTGACTGTCAGAACAAATATTCCGCATATCAACGTTGACTTTTCCCAAAGGGGAAAACTGGGTGGAGTGGATTTGTCTGAGGTGGGCAGGTTGCTGTTTTTGCTTTTTACGTTTTCAAATAAGTTCGGCGTACCAGCTCATTGGTGCTGACGGGCTCACCTTGCTCATTATCCATATCCCCACACAGATGCTGTGGCATTTGGCTTTGCAGGCATCTTTTTCCCTCCTAATTTCTACAATGTTACCTTGCACTGCTCCTCACAAAGTTCCACTCGTTTGCTGTGCGTATGCAATTGGCCGCGTCTCCCCCACAGAGACAGAGCAACTGTACGGTTGACGAGAAGTCTCACTCTGTTCGCTGTCATATGCAGCGTGTCGGTGCCGAACCGATGCACTGTTTGGAGCTGAGAGACGAGGGAAACAGACACAGATGCACACGGCAATATATGAGGGCCCGGTAAATGCACCCAGTTTGTTTTTAATTTATCGTGTGATTAGTTCATTTATTTGTTACTGCGAGACAGTTTTTTTATTTGGACGAAGACATCTCAATACATTGAAATCTTGCGAGAGCTTGTGACACCTTCTACTTCAAATTGCGCTACTGCCATCTCGTGTAAACACATACACCTGGAGGTGACTCCAGACTGTCTTTGGTCATCCCGGAGATGATAATTGGCTGAGTCTTTGCCATGCTGGTTATTCTTTGATCCATTTTGATAGTTGTCTTCTGTTTCCTGCCACATGTCTCTGGTTTTGTTCTCCATTTGAAGGCATGGGAGATCCTTTTAGAACCAGATTTGGTCGCCGAAGCCCAGGTCGCCCGGACACCCGCCCTCGACCACTGCCCAAATCACACACCACCGGACCCTTATGCTTGCCCCTGCAGGTGGTGGGTCTGCGGGGGGGAGTTCCCGTGCAGCTTCTTCGGGCTAGGCCCGGCCAGGTCCCACGGGTGAAGACCTGACCACCAGGCGCTCGCCTGCGAGCCCCTCCCCCAGGCCTGGCTCCAGGGTGAGGCCCCGGTATCCCACGTCCGGGCGAGGTGCGGTCACTCCTAATGTTTCTCTTCATATGGGTCTTCTGAATCACTCTTAGTCTGGCTCGTCACCTAGAACCTGTTTGCCTTGGGAGACCCTACCAGGGGCATAAAGCCCCCGACAACATAGCTCCTAGGATCACTCGGGCACTCAAACCCCTCCACCGCGGTAAGGTGGTGATTCACGGATGTTTTAGGGTGAGGAGCTCGGCCATCCGGGAGGAGCTCAGAGTAGAGCCGCTGCTCCTTCACATCGAGAGGAGCCAGTTGAGGTGGCTCGGGCATCTAGTCCGGATGCCTCCCGGGCGCCTCCCTGGTGAGGTGTTTCGGGCATGCCCAGTCGGCAGAAGGCCCCCGGGAAGACCTAGGACACGCTGGAGAGACTATGTCTCACAGCTGGCCTGGGAACGCCTTGGTGTCCTCCCGATGGAGCTGGAAGAGGTCGCTAGGGACCGGGAAGTCTGGACTTCCCTACTGAAGCTGCTGCCCCCGCGACCCGGACCTGGATAAGCGGTGGAAAATGGATGGATGGATGGATGGATGGATGGATGGGAGATCCTTTTAGCTGAAGGGCCAACGTTTTTTTGCACCTCTTCATAGGTTTTCTCTTCTCCATTTAACTTTTGAGTCAAAGTACGCTGTTCTTCTGAACAATGTCTTGAACGACCCGTTTTCCTCGGGCTTTCCAAGAGAAGTGCTTGCTCAACAAGTGCTGCTTTCATCCTTAAACGGGGCCCATCTGATTCTGTTCTTTCCCAAAATCCATCACTGATTGAATGCCGCACGGCTTTTTTTGAACACACCCCTTTCAACTAATCAACTATTTGTACAGCCTCATGGATGCTGGGTCTTCTTTCTTCTCTGAGAATCTACTGCACCTACTGGTAACTTGCCATGTATCAATAACAATATACTAATAGCAAAACTTAATCTAGCTGGTAAAATTGCGCTGCTATTATTTTGAACACTAATGTACATACTGTACATCTGGAGGTTGCCTACAGCCACAGCAGTTAATGCCAATGCCAATTATTTGATCTGGTGCTTACTATACACCCTGGGGGTTATATGATTTTGAGGCCCATGTACTCTCACGCTGTGGTTAAATCAATAGTGCAATAGTGGTGCAACTGAGACTTTAAAGCGCATGCAGAGGTAGGTCAATCGAATGGATGCTGAGAGTTCATCGTATGAAACCAAACAAGCCGGTTGCTTTCAGGCACAGCTGTTGACGACAATGTTTTCTGACATGGCGCTATTTCGGGAGGCTTCAGTAGGCCACGCAGCCTCTACTGTAGGAGACAGTGGTTCGTTGGAGCGCTATATGAGAAAGTTTTCTGCATTATAACATTTTAAGAAACACAGAAAAGACAGCAGCTCGAGCCAATGTGTGCAGTTGCTGGTCCCGCTTTGAATTAAGCACAATGTTGTTAATATTTCATGCCGCTCTAAGAGTAGTTTAGTGCACCTTCAAAAATGTTTTCGACGTCCAGATGCAGACGCTCCCTGCTGTATTACATATTTCATAAAAGTTGCTAGTGTAGCCTGGAAATCACCGTGAAAATTGTTCTTTGACGCGACAATAGTCTTCCCCCCCCCCCCAACTCTGCTTTAATTGAATGGCTCCTCTGTGCGGGGGAATAATTTCCAGTTTGAAAAACCCCAATCCCCAAATATCCTCCACAGTGCAATGAATCACAAAGGTCATGTTATGGAAGATATTCAAGTCTGAGGTGTAGCAGCCACAGCTTTGCATACATTTGGAACATTATGAGGAGAAAAAAAAAAGTGCCTGCCGGTCCAGCTCGGTTCTTTGGAAAGGTTCCTGTTCCCATCAGCCAGTACCCTAACATCATGTCTCATGAATACTTCATGCAGGAGCCTAATCAAAAACGCTATTTGCATATTTATTTCCTTTTAATTTATAACACTGCAGGTAAAACTAACGCAGAAGAGTTGTTTTTATGTGTTGTAGCTTACAAAATCCAGAGCCGAATGGGCTTTTTTCACTGGGCTGAAAGCCCATTTAAAGCCAACAAGTTGCACAGGAAGCCAAACCCTGGTTATTGTTAGTTCCATGCGGACAACACGGGCAGCAGCTTCCTAATTTGTCTTCAATGTTTACAGTAAAATAAGCACAATTAGGGTCACTTTAAAAGTGGGCATGATTTTGGAGTGCATGAGAAAGTGGAAAGGAAAACTTGGACCACATGGTCATTTATGAACCGGCTTCCCGGTGGGCATCAACTGAAACTCTGTCCAGTTTTGTAAACTTCCCTTGCCATCCATCCCCAAATGTTCTTGATTGGATTTAGATCAGAGGATGTTCTAAAAGAGTGACCTTATTCCTCTGGAAGAAGTCCTTTATCCGGCTGGCATTGTGAACTGCAGCGTTGTCCTGCTGAAAAAGTCATTAGATGCCCACTGCAACATCTCCACATAGCCAGCTGCCGTTTGACGCCCCTGCACAACCTAAGGGTTCATAGTCCCATTGGAAAATGTGTGGAAACATCTCAGGTGGGATCTCCTTGTCTTGCCAGTAACGTTGGAAGCCATCAGGACAGTGAAGGTCACATATTTTTCTCACCAGAGAACAAAAATGTCCTCCACCTTTAAATGTCCCACGTTTTGAGGCATTGAAGGAGACGTTTTTGTTCTTAAAATCTTTCTTCCACAAATGCCGTCTGATGGTTACTGGACTGCACAATCTGCACCAGTAACGACTTTCATTTGGGCTACGGATTGTCCCGTGTCTCGACGGACAGTCAGTCGGATCCTCCGGTTCTGGGCCGGTGGTATTTTTTTGCCCTTTTTTTCCCCCCGTAACCGTCAGGATCGTTGAAGAAGTAAATGACCGGTCGACTCTGTGGGACCAGTTTGATGGAGGCTCCAAAAAAGAAGCCGCATCTCAATAATACATGTAACATCCATCCATCTTTTTCTATGGCGCTTATCATCATTAGGGTCGCGGGTATGCTGGAGCGGGGTACACCCCGGACTGGTAAACAAACGAGCATTCACACTCACATTCACATCCACCCACATAATTCCATGTTCTCCTTATCTACTCCCCCTTTCCTTTCACATTGCTGCTTTTTTCCATTCCCCTTGAAGGCTTGAGATTCATTGCTTCATACATTTGATTCAATTCAAATGTGTTATCATCCTCGCCCCCTTTGTGGCTTTCACATGCAGTAGTATCTCCTCCTGACAATACGTTTTGCTGTTGACATCAGGTTTTAGCAGCAGCCTGAGGGCGCTGCGATACGCCGAGCAGCTCCTGACACTCCAGCTGCATGTCTGGTGTCTGGAAGCTTTCATGTTGCACCGTATGACATTGTGCATTACAGACAGTACATGTTAGGGAGCCGGCCTGATTTCCCCGTTGCGAGCGCAGCCCGCGTGCACAAAAGACGGTACTTGTCATTGCTAGAGGCCGTGATGCATCTGGAGAACATAAACCGGGCTGCATGCTAAAGCTTCTCATTCATCCATCTAATGGATTCATCCCGATGGACCGTAGTCTTCAGTTTCATGGGTCTTTAGAGAGCGGGATCCACCGTAAAAGACCCGCTCGATTAACGGACTAGTCTGCTTTTGTTGGCGGGTGTTCGTAACATAGGCCGGCCCATACCATAACCCCGCCGCCATCATGGGCCACTCCGTCATGCCCATGCGCCACAGGGCCATTTATCCACGGCATTACAGTCTAAATGCCGTTGCATGATCCCGAGGGCCCCGTTGTTGCGCCGTTCATCCACAACCGGCATTTTATGTTGCAGCACGATAACATGCCGCAAGGACTTGTATGCCATTCCTGGAAGCTAAAAAACCCACCAGTTCTTGCATGGTCAGCATACTCATCAGGCATGTTTCAGATGCTTCGGATTGGTGTATGGTAATCCCTCGTGTATTGCGGTGAATTGGTTCCAGACCCGACCGCGAAAGGTGAACTTCCACAAAGTAGGATCCAATTATATATAAATGTAATATTTTCATTGTTAGAGCATAGAAAACCTCTTTATGACCTTCTAAATATATATTTTCCCATTATTAGAGCCCTCTAGACATGAAATACTACCCCTATAGTCAACTTTCCCTGCCTATTACCAAATACAGGGTGGGCTCCGGATCTCAGTGGGTGGCAGTGCTGGGAGGAGTGCCTGCGTGTGGCGCTCTGTGGATTTTCCGGCGGCCGGGTATGGTGGTATGGCCCCGTGTCTCGGGGGAGCTCGCGGTGATTCTGCTCGCTGCATTGGGGGGGTGGCACATCCAGGTGCATATGTGAAAATGTAGTTGTGTGTGGGTGTATGTGTGTTGGCATGTGTGAGTGTGGGAACAGGGTTTGGTGTGGGTACTGGGGCTGGGGTGGACGGGTCACCCATGGGCCCTCTATGGGCGCCTGCCTCTGGCGTTGGGGAAGGCGATGGCCCGCGGCAGTTGTGTCTGGGGTGGCCTGGAGCTCCCGGGGTGTTGGGTATGGCCCCTGCTTTGGGGGGTCGGGTAGCTTCTGGGCCCGGGGGCTCGGGGGCCCGGGGGCTCAGGGGCGGTTGTCCTGCTTGCCCGAAGCTGGCCGGCCTCCGGCGGGTGTTCCGGCGGTTGGCGCCCAGGTCCCTCCCGTGGCCCTTCCTCGGCTGCCGAGTGGTGTCCGGCCGGGTCTTTGTCAAGACAAAACAAAACAAAAACAAAAAAATCATACATGTAATGATAATAATTTAGATAAATAAACAAATCCAACAGAATAAATGTCTTAAAAAAAAAAAACATGTTGTCCTGTTTTCGCTTTTAGGTACACGAGCGCCCCGGCTGTAATTAGGGCATTTCCGGTATGACTTCCATTCTAGTATCTCTTTCAGGCGAGGAATCTGGTTTGGTCATATGAGAGGTACTGAGATTGTGTCAGATCTCTTTTGTACAGAACGACTGCCATTAAAATGAAACATATCCTCATTAAACCCGGCATTACTAAAGATTCCGGGATTTTCCATGGGTTGGAGTTGTGTGCGGAGAGCTTCGCACCTCCCAGGATGAACACAAACGGAACTCTCAGAGGAATGATTTGGTCCTTGTCTCGCACATGCGTGTGCTAAATGTTTGTGTTTGCGTCTAGGCGGAGAGGTGCCCTACACCACCCTGGCAACAAGAATGATGATGGGTGTTTGGTGGATGTTCGCGCTCGTCGTCATCTCCTCCTACACGGCCAATTTAGCAGCCTTCCTGACCATCACGCGTATCGAGAACTCCATACAGTAAGTACTTTTGTGTTTTTGACCCACTTTTCACTACAGTATATCTTCACGAATCACCGGCAGAGCCCCATCATGAAAAGGGAAGTGATGCATTGTGAAGTTTTGTGTGTTTCAAGGAAAAACTGCATCTCGGCTTTGTGATATACTGTAGGTATAGTTGCATCAAATTGGCTCTTTGCTCTTTTTGTTTTTTATTTTCCAAATATTTCTGTTTTATTCAACTTTGTACATTTTCTTCTTCCAATTCTATGGCTATAGTCTCAAAATATTTTATTCTCATATTATTTCTTTTCCCTTTATTTAGTTTTGTTTATTTGACATAATATTACGACTTTAAAAATATATGTGACATATGTTTTCTATGCTACTAAAATGACATTATTTTTCCTCGTAATATTACGAGATTTTTTTCGTGAAACTGCGATTTTTTTTTTTTACTATATTTTCAATTTTTTCTGTTTTTTTTAAACTATTTCAACTTTATTTCTTGAAGGTTTTCCTCCAATAACATTATGAATTGACTTCATTGTCATCATTTTTAACATTATTTCCATATAATTCTATTATAATATTATTTTTAATCAATATATAAATAAATAGTAATTTAAATATTGTTTTAAATATAATTTTCATCCAAATAATAAATTAAATATATTATTAAATACTTTTTTCCTAACCTCCATCCATCCATTTTCTATAGCTCTTTTCTATATAGAAAAAAAAGAACTGCAAGCAAAGGTATTACTTTACTTTAATTTAGCAACATTCATTTATTTCAGAAGGAGAAAATGACATGAAGTTTGCAGGTCAGGTCCTTACCTTGGATTTTGTACTTAAGAACCCAGAAGTGGGCACATATAGAAATGTGACTTTTTTTCAATTTTGATGGCTTTTTGACATTTTTGTTCATCAAAAAGATTGACGTAATAGTGATGTAATTCACCCATCTCACCACTCGGTGGAGCAACTACACTCCTTGTGCTTCCATCAACTTTGGTCTTAAAACGGATGAGGAAATCCAGTAGGTATCCAGTGGAATACGTCGTTACGGTCCACAATCCCAGCCTGCATGTGTTGCTACACGAAGTACGGTACAAGGGTGGAACATTTCTGCTCAAGTTCACCACGTCAACAAAATAATTCAGTTGTCCCGGAACACACACGCCTTCTTCCTGACTGCGTTTGTGTGCGTAGGAATGCTCTCTAGTGGCCATTTTTGATGCATACGAAGCAACACGTGCGCGCCCTCAGGACCACCTTCTCCTTGCGTCGGCGGATTGTAATTTCCTGTTTCAAGACCTGTCATTGTGTGCATGCGTGCACGATCTTATTTGAGTAATGGAGATGTAGACGAAAAACAATGAGACACAACCAAAAAGGAGGCGGGTGTTTTTTGCATGATCCAGTTATTGTCTTTTTTTTTTTGCACACCAACGTTTCTCGTGTGGTCGAGCCGAAATGACCCCACAAAATCATACGTCCTCACTGTCTAGCTAGAAAGACAAGAACACCCATACAGAAGTGTCCAAAATAACAGCAACCCAATGTGACTAATCAGATGAATCCCTGTTTTTAGTGTATTTTTATTGCTACATGGCAAACAAGTTACCAGTAGGTGCAGTAGATTCTCAGAAAACAAACAAGACCCATCATTAATGATATGCACGCTCTTAAGACTGTGCAATTGGGCAATTAGTCCAAAGGGGTGTGTTCAAAAGTCAAAACAATTTTATACTAACTTTTTTGTTTCTAGGATTGGGCAATCCTGTGAATTACTAAACTAATATTTAGTTTTTTATAACTGCTTCACATCTGTGTGGCATGGGGCCAACCAACTTGGGGCACCTCTCCGCTGTTATTCCACTACAACATTCTTATAGCTTCATACAGACGTCTTCTAACTGTCACAGTACTTACAGGTAACTCCAGACTGTCTTTGATCATCCTGGAGCTGATCATTGGCTGAGCAGACCTTTGCCATTCTGGTTATTCTTCGATCCACTTTGATAGTTGTCTTACATTTTCTGCCACGTGTCTCTGGTTTTGCTATCCTTTTCAAGGCACTGGATATCATTTTAGCTGAACAGCCCAAAATTGTTGCAACTCTTTTTCTGAGAATCTACTGCACCTACTGGTAACTTGTTTGCCATGTAGCAATAAAAATATACAAATAATGGCGATTAATCTGGTTAGTCACATTGCACTGCTATTAATTTGAACACTACTGTTTATATGCTCCTGGTCACATTTGAAAAATTGCAACAATGTACATTTTTCTCCGTTGGCTCTTAAGAAGGTTCTAAGTGGAACTTTGAAATTCTAAAAAAAGAAGAAAATGGAGTGAGACAGAAAAAATTGGATAGGCAAATTCTTGCAAACAAGCATTTGAGTGAAATAGGATGTTCGTCAGCTGATCAAAAGTTGATCAAATAATCTTGGCAAAAATGTGGAAAGGCAAAAAAGCTTTCTCTCTTTGAACGAGCTTGGATTTTTGGAGCTGCAACGCCATTGCTGCTGAGGTTGGACGCCGGAAGACAGTCATTTGAAACTTTTTTAAGGGTTTCACTTCATAAGTCAAGTGATAGACCCAAATAAATATCACCACCCCTGAGCCGGAGGATCCGATTGGCTGCCCGTCAAGACACGGGACGATCCTCGGCAGTCCAGGAACCCTGAGACGGCATCTACGAGAGAAGTCTTCAAAGGCCTCGTCTCCTTCAACGCCGCAAAATGTCCCGTTTGGAATGTGCATGTGCAAAACATGGGACATTGAAAGGTGGAAGGAAGTTTAATTCTCTGATGAGGAAAACATGACATGACAAGGAGATGAATCATGATCCGCGGTGCTTTTTCCTTCAATAGAACAATGGATCCTCAGGTTGTGCAGGCGCGTCAAACGGCATATGGCGAAGTGGAGATGTTGCGGGGGGCATCCCTCACGACTGAAGGCCCTCGTCTGTGTGGTGATGACCGCCTTTTTCTGCAGAACAACGCTGCACTTCACAATTCCCCTGATCTAAATCCAACTGAGAACATTTGGGGATGGATGGCAAGGGAACTTTACAAAAATGGACATCAGTTCCAGACAGTGGGTTTGGATTCCCACTAGCCGCCTGGTCTTTTTGTTGGACATTTTGGTTCTTTTTTGATGGGTGTCTTCAACTTTTGATCGGCTGATGAACAACCTATTTCACTTTAATGCTCGTTTGCAAGAAATTGCTTTGTCATCTTTTTGTTGTTGTTGTTTACACCCCCGTTTTCTCGTTTTGCTTTTCGAAACCCTCCTTAGAACCTCGTGAAGATCCAACAGCGTAAAAGGCATGTTTTTGCAGTTTTTCAACTGAACCAGGAGCGGCTTCGTGTTGGAATGGGGTGAAAAGCAGCGCGGTGCGTTTTTGTGTGCGGACCAGCTAAACATTCCCCACAAGTTCAAGCGTCCTCACAGCAGAAGCGGGAGGCTAGAAAGATAACCACACGCACTCTCTCTCTTGTTTATCTGTCCTCGTGATAATGTGTCTTTCTTTCCTGGTGGCACTCGGAAGCGCTCATCTCTCCTCGGACTAATCAGAATTCCGCGGCATCCGCCGGTGTCCTCCCTCCTCCCTCCTCCCTTTTCTCTCAGCTCGGGAACAAACATCATTTATTTCTCTCCATCTCGTCACTTGTGCCTCGTGACTTCTGTCCTCCTCCTCCTCCCCATTTTTGCCTGAATGTTTTCCTTTAATTAAGCCGAGTTCACCTTTCTCCCCGTGTTGTTCCACTCGCTCCTCCCTTTAAAATGTGCCGCCATTAACAAGTGCCTCTCAGCTTGCTGAGTGAATTAAGATTTCCATAAATTTTCATGCATTATCTTTAATGTGTTTACTCTTCCCGGGTCATTAGAGGAATAATTACTACCTCGCGGGCGCCACCCGCATGGCCCTCCGGCCTCCAAAGATGGTCGCACTGTAGAGATGGGATTTTTTCTCAAAGAACTGGCCCATTTTAATATTACATTTCTAAAACTGGTTTTATCTGGGAAAAAAATCCCTAGGAGGTAAAGAATACAGATATCCCACCAATATGAGTTTGAATTATTGTCAGATATTGATTATGACCTTCTATGACATGGGTGGATTACATTTAAACATCTGATCTAAAGTCATTGTAAATGTTCCCCAGGGTGGAGCCAGATCACTCTGGTTTGACAATTACGTGTATGTGTGCAAACCAGGGGCCTCCAACTCAACTACCCTTGGGGCCACTGGATGCAGAGTCTGGCTGAAGCTGGGCTTTTTAAAAATTTCTTAACACAAAATAAGATAAACAAGGACACCGGTGTAAAGAAGTCAATGCAAAACTAGTAATATTGATGAGAAAAAATGTTTCTCTGCTTGCATCGAGCCAGGTCGATGTCACGCCCCTGAGAGCCATATACCCCACCTTGATTGGTAGGTTCGTCAGCTCCGCACACAGCACTGAAAAAAGTGCCATTCAGGTAAAACTTGAGGGCCGCACTAACATTAAACTTTCAAATTAAGTTGGGGGCCACAAAATATCATCTGAACACGTGTAAACGTTAAAAACCAAAGCAGGCTAACAATGAATGTCCGTGCAAAACAGCTTTTACTGCAAATATTCCCACACAAGAACATTGTTAATAATTCGGAAGAACAAAACATACAAACTGCTCAGGAGATGGAGGACTGTCCTGGTGTGAATTTTGTTGCATATCTAATAAGCACCACACTGGGCTGCGCTCCTCCCCGTATAACTGGGAAAAAAAGAATGGTTCCCAGCTGCGTCTCGGTTCCCGTTGTTCATGTTAATGAGCCATTCAAAAGAACCGGATCGTTCGTGAACGTCACAAC